>OY744546.1:60734783-60754783 GCA_963556195.1 Sepiola atlantica | reverse complement strand
TTTTAAATAGAAAATGGATGAGAAATAAATGAAGATTGATCAATTAAAAGAAAAATATATAAAATTATAATTATTTTTAATTCATCAGTCTTCATCAATCTTAATTATAAAATCAATCTTAATTATAAAAAATGTATTTTTCTATTGATAGTTAAAAAGAAAAATTACAATTGTAAAACAAATAAGTAACAACGTGTGATGAAAGTGTATATTTATCAAAGACTGTATTTGTTTAAAAATTCTGGAAAAGTTGTTCCTTTTAAAAGTGTTTAATAAATGGCTAAGAAAATTATGCCTGCATTGAATATCCGTGACAAAACCTTTTTTCTCTTTTTTTTTTCCATGACTTTGCTTTTTCGACGTTACTCAAACACATTTGTAGTTTTCATGTATTTATTTTTATTTATTAATTTCTATTTATTAATTTTTATTTATTAATGTTTATTTATTAATGTTTATTTATTAATTTTCATTTATTAATTTCTATTTATTAATTTTTATTTATTAATTTTTATTTATTAATTTCTATTTATTAATTTCTATTTATTAATTTTTATTTATTAATTTTTATTTATTAATTTCTATTTATTAATTTTTATTTATTAATTTTTATTTATTAATTTCTATTTATTAATTTTTATTTATTAATTTCTATTATTAATTTCTATTTATTAATTTTTATTTATTAATTTTTTTTTATTAATTTTTATTTATTAATTTTTATTTATTAATTTCTATTTATTAATTTTTATTTATTAATTTCTATTTATTAATTTTTATTTATTAATATTTATTTATTAATTTCTATTTATTAATTTCTATTTATTAATTTTTATTTATTAATTTTGATTTATTCATTTCTATTTATTAATTTCTATTTATTAATTTTTATCTATTAATTTTTATTTATTAATTTTTATTTATTAATTTTTATTTATTAATTTCTATTTATTAATTTCTATTTATTAATTTTTATTTATTAATTTTTATTTATTAATTTCTATTTATTAATTTTTATTTATTAATTTTTATTTATTAATTTTTATTTATTAATTTTTATTTATTAATTTCTATTTATTAATTTCTATTTATTAATTTTTATTTATTAATTTCTATTTATTAATTTTTATTTATTAATTTTTATTTATTAATTTTTATTTATTAATTTCTATTTATTAATTTTTATTTATTAATTTTTATTTATTAATTTTTATTTATTAATATTTATTTATTAATTTCTATTTATTAATTTCTATTTATTAATTTTGATTTATTAATTTTGATTTATTCATTTCTATTTATTAATTTCTATTTATTAATTTTTATTTATTAATTTTTATTTATTAATTTTTATTCATTAATTTTTATTTATTAATTTTTATTAATTTTTATTTATTAATTTTTATTTATTAATTTTTATTTATTAATTTCTATTTATTAATTTTTGATTTATTAATTTTTATTTATTAATTTTTATTTATTAATTTTTATTTATTAATTTCTATTTATTAATTTTTATTTATTAATTTTTATTTATTAATTTTTATTTATTAATTTCTATTTAGTTTTATACTTGTTTTTATTTTAACATTTTATTCTGGAAAAGTCATTAAAATGCTAAATAGCAGATGAATTTCTTATTTTAGCAATTTATATACTTAATATGAAATAGGGTATTAATAGTAAAATGCATACAATGTAGAAAGGTTCTGTGTCTTAAAATTTTTTTTTTTTTTAAACTTAGTTCACCCCAAACAAGGCAAGTTGCGACTGTAGACATAAGGGGCTACTGAGAATTAGGGTGAAAGTTTTGGGGGGTCATCCTAAGTTGGGAGCTGTGCAGCAAAATGCTTGTTCATATTAGTTTTAAATTTCTGCATGTCGGTACAGTCGGGGAAACAGGGAGCAGGGAGGAAGTTCCAGAGGCCAGCAGATCGAAGAAAAGAAGCTATTTGAGTAGAAAGCTCTCCGGCATCTGAGGACCTCCACAGTGAATTGATGGGATTTAGCTGATTGTTGGGTTGCTCGCGTGTATTTACGTCGAGGGGGGCACCAGAGCAGAAAGATCGTCGGACCATATTCCATTGAAGTACTTGTAAAACTAGCACAAGGAAGCAACATTGCGGCGATGGGACAGGGGCTGGAGCTTGGTGGATAGTGAGGGATCTATTAGATTAGATACTCTTTTTTGGACCTTGTCTAAGAGGGAGAGACTGGTGGATGGTGCACCAACCCAGATGTGACAACAATACTCCATACATGGACGGATGGTGGCTTTGTAGAGATAGAGGATACTATCAGGTGAGGGAGCCCATTTTCTTTGCAGCAGACGTGGCAAAGTTTTCTATGTATTTGTTCCAATTCATGTTACCTGTGAATGTTAGGCCGAGGAGTTTGAATGTTAGACTCTCAGGTAGGGTATTATTTGCCATGGCAATCGGTGGTTGAAGAGGTTTCTTGTAGTTGTTGAAAGAAAGGAGCTTTGTCTTAGCAGTATTAAATGCTACCATCCATTTATGACCCGATTCCACTACAGACTAGAGTTCACTTTCAAAGGATTCAGCCATTGCTTCGGATATGTGCACGTCCGTTTTACCCACATGACGAGAGTAGAGCATGGTGTCGTCAGCAAATATACCCATCTCAGACACAATGTCATCAGGGAGGTCGCTCAGAAAAATCAGGACCAATAATGGTCCAAGGTTCGATCCCTGGGGTACACCTGCATTTATGTCATATTGTTTGGATGAACGGCCATCGAGGACCACCTGGATCTTTTTTCATAGGAAGGATCTAATTATATTAAATATTCGTCCAGTAATACCACATCAATTAATTTTTATGAGAAGACTTTTATGCTAGACCTTGTCAAAGGCTTTGAATATATCAAGCGCTACCGCCCTAGCTTCACCTGCCTTGTCCAGTGTATGATATATGCGTTCAGAGATGACCGTGAGGATATCCGTAGTAGACCGTGCTTGCCTAAATCCATACTTATGATCCGAAAGAAGTGAAGCGTTAACAAAACGATTGACTATCACTAGATTGATTAAGGATTCAAAGATTTTAGTGAAGAGCGGGAGTTGGCTGATGGGGCGATAATTCTGAGGGTCAGTTCTATCTCCAGAATTCTTGAAAACTGGTACCACAGAGGCAATTTTCCAGCTATCAGGGAAGCAAGATTCGGCAAGGCATTTGTTGTAGAGTTTGGAGAGGACCGGGGCCAGTTCAGCAGAGCATTTCTTTATTACTATTACTTGGTATAAGATCAGGCCCAGATTCTTTGGAGATGTCAAGGTTTTTTATGATGTTCCGGACATGAGCTGAGGTGATGGGCAGGTCATCAAGTGTGGCTTCAGTCTGCAATGGGACATTTGGGAGGGAGTGGTTTGTGGAGTCCAAAGTGGAGTTAGAAGCGAAACGCTGGGAAACGACATCATTGTGCTTGGTTAGCGGCGGAATTGTTGATTGTCCATTGTTCATCACACTATTGAAGATTTTCCAGAAATCACGAGTACCTAGTTTCTGTGACTGAATGTGTTTTCTGGTCATCGGTGTATATCTTCTCTTTGCTTCATCTATCACCGTCTTACAATGATTTCTTGATGCTAAAAGTTTCTGTCTATTCGTGGTTGACTTGTGGCAGTTGAATTGTCGCACTGCTTGCTGCCTCTGAGCAATAGCAGCTGCATAGTTCGAGGTGAACTATTCTGGAAAGTGGGGCTTGCTGTAGAACCTTCGCATGGGGGCATGTGCTTCAATGCCTACTTTGACCCATTCGGTTAACTCATTTGTGCACTGATCAGCAGGGAGAGAAAAAGTTTCACTCCGTGAGGCATCTCTGATGTGATCTCTGATGGATACCCAATCAGCATGCTTGTAGTATCTCGTCATTTTGAGCAATGGCTCATCAGCTTCGGGACGAGATTTTAGGGTGATATCAATCATTATCACAAGATGATTAGCATTCCTCAGAAGGCTATGGGCATTCGTCACACAAGCCCCAGGCAGCAAGGTCAAGAACAGGTTGAGGTGAGGCTTGCTGGTCCACACGATCAGGGAGGCGGATCAAGAAAGTGAAAATCTGTGAGAGAGAGTGCGCTATGGAGAAACTATACGTGAAGTTACCAGCTGCGTCTGTATAGCTGGAGAATCCAAGCCAGTCACGTTGATATACATTTAGATCCCCAAATACATGTATTTGGGCACTCGAGTCAATTGAGAGTGTTGTATCTATGTTTTCAGAGACAGAGTTAAGCCGGGTACAGTTCTGGGTCGAAGCAGAACTGTATAAGAAATATAAGTAACTAAAGCTGTGCTGTAAGGTTAATCTAAAGCACATGTAGTCTTGATCATCTGATTCTAGCCTATGTTCTCTAGTCAACGGGGAGGTGTGTTATATAAACGAAAAGTACATAGACATATACATACATTTTTTTTTCATATTGTCACCAAGGATTTATATATATAAATATATATATAAATATATATATATAAAAATATATATATATAAATATATATATATATATATATATATATATATATGAATATATATATATATATAAACATATATATAAATAAATATATATATATATATAAACATATATGTATAAATAAATATATATATAAATAAACATATATGTATAAATATATATATATATAAATATATATATATATAAATATATATATATAAATATAAATATATATAAATATATATATATAAATATAAATATATAAATGTATAAATATATATATATAAATATATATGTATAAATATATATATAAATATATATATATAAATATATATATATAAATATATATATATAAATATATAAATATATATATATAAATATATATATATAAATATATATATATAAATATATAAATATATATATATAAATATATATATATAAATATATATATATAAATATATAAATATATATATATAAATATATATATATATAAATATATATATATATATAAATATATATATATAAATATATAAATATATATATATATAAATATATATATATAAATATATATATATAAATATATATAAATATATATATATATAAATATATATATATATAAATATATATATATATAAATATATATATATAAATATATAAATATATATATATAAATATATATATATAAATATATATATATAAAAATATATATATATAAATATATATATATAAATATATAAATATACATATATATAAATATATATATATAAATATATATATATAAATATATAAATATACATATATAAATATATATATATAAATATATAAATATATATATATAAATATATATATATATATATATAAATATATATATATATATATATATATATATATATAAATATATATATAAATATATATATATAAATATATATATATATATATATAAATATATATATATATATAAATATATATATATATATAAATATATATATATATATATATATAAATATATATATATGTATATATATATATATAAATATAAATATATATATATATTTATATATATATATATATTTATATATATATATATATTTATATATATATATATATTTATATATATTTATATATATATATATATTTATATATATATATATATATATATATATATATATATATATATATATATATAAAATATAAAAATTATGATAACACTACGTACATGTGCACGCCTTACCGAATCGATTTATCGTTCTTGGTTCGTGAGAATAGACGTTTTCCAAAATATCAATGTACGCAAGCAATTAACTTACATACTATCTAAATATATATGGAGAGTAGAAAGTGGGCCTTGCTTTTACTTTAGGCAGCCTCGTAACTCTCACTTCCGCCTGTTTTGACCTTTAGCCTTCCCCTTCACATTCTATGAGCGAGGCTTCTGACAAAGGGGGAAGAATTGCTGTTGTCTGGGTCGACTGTTGTTTTGAGTGGGTGGTATGTGGGGACATTTTCAATCCTCTCATAATATTCATCATCGTTCAAGTGTCAATATATCCACTTTAAAACCCGTTATCCTCGAGTGACTTGGTAGCCTTAATAAGTGGTGACTAAAAAAATATCGGGAGAAATCACTTTTTCACTTCATGAAAAATGCCACCAAAGCAGGTCGGAGCATGCATCGGTCGAACCACAGCGTAAATGCAAATATTACTGTTGATGCACAAAAACAATGTATCTAATTCCCCAAATCAGACGTTACATAAACTATAAACCTGAAGAAAACGAGCACAATATTTTAAATAATGAATTTTTAAAAAATCTAAGGGAGATAAATTTTCACAGCTTAAAATATGACTTATCTCCCTTGGATTGTTTGAATTATTACTGAGCCTTTTTTTTATCGCTTATTCTCTTCTCTTTCATTTAAAGATGTGAAACGAATGGATCCTGGGCAACGTCGAGTCGGTACAGCTAGTATCTATATAATAGTACGCTACGGTAATTTCATGTTCGTACGTACGTTATCGCTCTCCACCCCGATCGCCAAAGATGCAATGCAACAAAAATAATTCATCTGATGAATTTGTTGTGTTGAGCATAAAACTCGACTTACAAAATATTTTCTTGATATTCCCAATTAATTTAGGGGCATCTTAAGTAGAACGGTCCCTAGTGTAAATGTGGCATTGTGGTGACTCAGATGATTCTAGTTAAGAGTAGAATAGACATTGTTATCACTATAGACCAAGGATGACCAACGACACCCCTATCCCCACACTTTTGATGGCCTTGTGCCTGATTTGTTTTAAATGTAATTTTAAAAATATTTTCTGCAAATAAATAATTCAAAGTGTAGTATCTGTTCTGTTCAAAGATGACACAATAATATTGTGGGATCTGCATTCGCATCAGATGTTCATGGAGTGGAAATATGTCACAAACTTCTACGATGGTTTTGGAGATAGACCCCCATAACCAGATATATACTAAAACAATATAAACCAGCGTACGTAGATAAGTATGCATCAGCTTGAACAAAGGTGGTACAATACTATTGTGGGGTCTGCGTTCGCGCCGGATGTCCATAGAATGCACAGTAGAAATAATCACAGATGAAGAATACACCTGTGGAATTTCCATGGGCCCTGCTAGTAAATATAAATATTGATGAGTATAATTAGCTGTAAGAAAAAAACAAAACAATGACCATGTTGGGGTATTTGTGCGAAGTTCAAACTCGACTTGCCAGTTTTATAGTCCATGTCAATGACTCTTTTCGCTCATTCAAACCCGCGATTCAAAAAGAGACTCACCTTGAATATTCTTTTGATTTCCACTCGGAATCCGTATCCCACTGGCAAATCTATTTCTTCATGCACTTTAACTTTTAACACTGAAAAAGAAGTAATTGAATTGTCATATATTTGTAGCAATAGCGGAGACGGATGTGTAGGAATAGGATTAGAATGGTAAGTTTCCACGTCAGCTTAAAAATTAGGTAGAGTTGAATTTTCTATTTAAAGTTAGAAGAAGGGTACGTGTTCTGGATGTGACGTCACTGGTACAGGGAGCGGATGTCGCAAATTGGTAGAGAGAATCGGGTCTCTTTTGTCTGAACCACTATAGAAGGCGGTTGGGCTTTTGGATAGCTTTATCCCCGATGGAAGGGGAGGTGATGGTTGTTTCGTGCGTGTACATGTGTTCTCTGAAGAACAAATAAAACCAACCAAAGATTTTTAACGCCCTAATGTATTTGTTGATGACTCTTCTTCTTTTTAAATAAGGTTTGTAAAAGTGGGTATTGAGAAAAAGAAGAAGAAAAAGAAGAAGAAGAAAGACAAGAAGAAGAAGAAAAAGAAGAAAGACAAAAAGAAGAAGAAGAAGAAGAAGAAAAAGAAGAAGAAGAAGAAGAAGAAGAAGAAAGAAAGAAGAAGAAGAAGGCAGCGACGGAGAGAGGAGGAAATGCAAACGTTGACTGCCACATAAGCACTGAAACCCGACTGCTGAAAATCGTTCAAAGAATTACAAAAAGAAATTGAGTAAAACAAAATTTGGCGCTTAATCGAAAATCGTTCAAAGAATGACAAAAAGAAATTGAGTAAAATAAAAGTGTAGTGATGGTGGGGGCACGCATCGCATACATCCGCAAAATCAGATACTACACTACCCTCCTCAAAGGGGGAAGTAATGCCTGGGAGGATAATTATATCATGCCGAACGAACATATACAATACTGCCCCCCCCCCAAAAAAAAAAGGTGAGATACTGCCTGGAACGATAGTATAATGCCGGACGAACGAACATATATCAGGTGAAGGGCATTAAACGGAATGTACCCGAACAATTAAAAGGGAATTTTTTTTCTAATATTACTTAATCCAAAAACTGAGGAATATTTTGTAAAAATAGTAGAAGAATCCCCCGAATAGAATCACTTTTATGTCCCCTTACAAAGATTAAAATCAACATATAGTGATACTAAATCTTATGTCTAGAATCCTTATTTCAATTTCAATCAAAATCCATTACATGATTTTGATTCAAGAAAATGTCTCAAATTTTAGGCTGGAACTTATGGGGGTCTTAAAAAGGAATTTAAATTCAATGAATCTTGCTTAATTGGTGTCGAATGAATATGGATCAAATTTAATGCAAATCGGAAATATTTGAATTTTCAAATGAAAGGTTATGCCCATATTATATACCCTAAAAACACATTTAAATGACTTCAAAGAAACCGGAATTTGGGGAATATTTATTAATTGATGTCTAATACGTATGGTTAGAACATTTATTAATTGATGTCTAATACGTATGGTTAGAACATTTATTAATTGATGTCTAATACGTATGGTTAGAATATTTATTAAATTTTCACAAAAGTCGGAGGTATCTGAATTTTAACAAAGTGCTTTCACCCCGTTGCATAAAACTAAATTAAAGTAAATATAGCCCACATTTGGACCCCTAACCTAGTAGCTGTGTTCCAAAATTCATAATGATCGGTTAATTAGGTTATGAGCGAATTCTGTGCATACAAATATATAAATGTACCTATCTGAATAAAGATACGGAATATATATATATATATATATATATATATATATATATATATATATATATATATATATATATATATATATATATATATATATATGCAAACATTGTTAAAAATAACAGAATTCGTCTGTTTAATTATACCTTTTTTATTTTTTCATTTTTTCTGATGGTCTTTTTTGTATTGAAATAAAAAAAAAAAATAAATGCTCCATAGGTTTCACGAACGTTTTCGATTTTTCGATTTTTCGTCGAATTCTAGTTAATAACCCTAAAATTATACATTCCGAAACCAATTAAAACAAGCCGCGCATGCGTGGTCCCCCTCTGTATGTGACTCGATGTGGCGAGTGTAACATGCAATAAATTTGGGCAATTTGGGGCATTTTGACCCCCCTTTGACCCCCTGGGGGCGCGATCCAGAATTCTTTGAGGTCAAGGATGCTCATTTTATATCCAGAACAATTGCCTCTACATTTTGGACAAGTTTCAGAAAAATTGAATGGATGGATCAAACGTTATGGGAGAAAAGGGTCATTTTTTGCCATTTTGGGGGCTCGAACCAGATTTTTTCCAAGGTCAGCGATACTTATTTTCTATTAGGAACAATTGTCTCCACATTTTGGCAAAGTTTCAGAGAAAGTGAATGGATGGATGCGGAGAAAAATCCGGACGGACGGACGGACGGAAATGCCTCAAAACATAGGTCCCCCGATTTTATAAATCGGGGGACCAAAAATTAAAAATACTGGAAACTATCTACATAAAAAACGCAACAACCTAAAATTAACAACATCACATATGAAACCAGTGGTAACATTTTAAAACGCTTAACGTAATGCGATTTTGTTCTGTGATGCCATCCAGCGTTGCTGAATTAAAATTGTCAATGACTTCCTGGAACAATGCGAAAAACAATCTATGCGCGTTTCTCCGCTGTCCTTTTAAAATTCTCTTCTTTCTCTAGCTTTTTTGTTCATTTGCTTTTAACAGAGAATCGAAAACTTTCGTGAAACCTATGGAACATTTATTATTTTTTTTGATTTTAATACAAAAAAACATCAGAAAAATGGGAAAATAAAAAAAAAGTATAAGTAAACAGACGAATTCTGTTATTTTTAACAATGTTTGCATGAATGAAAAAAATTCTACCTAAATACACACTTCTATATGTACCAGTGTTTTGGTTTATGGGTGCCATTGTGTTCACCCCCCTCCCCTATGCTGCTAACATATCAACCGGTGGCTCTTTCGGTCAGTGGATGTTTCTCTACGACGAGCTTTTTAATTTTTTTCTTTGATTTTTCTGTAAGACGTGTTGCTAAAGGCGCTGATGAAGTGACGTTTTGGATTAGCTTTATTAATTTATAAAATAAAATAAAGTAAAGTATTTCCAAAATGTTTTGGAAACGATCGTACGCCATACTGGACTTGATCTTCGAATTCTTGGAACAATTGTAATGTTTTAATTCATTGAATGTTATATATATATATATATATATATATATATATATATATATATATATATATATATATATATATATATATTTCGGCAGCAAGTCGTTTATTATACATGTGTCATTGAAGACCACGATCTTTCTGGTTAACTTCTCGACTCGGCGAGCGATTCGTCGGGTTTCCGGTGTCAATAAAATAAATAAAAACAAATTAATAAATAAATTAATTAATAAGTAAATAAAAGAATAAAGATTATATATATATATATATATATATATAAATATATATATATATATATATATATATATATATATATGTATATATATATACACATATGCAAATAATTAGATATAACCAAAAATAAAACCATAAATATGGCTAGAAACGGCTCTTTACTAACAATAACACACAGCCTCTTTAAGACGGTCGCGAGACCGAAAGCGCTAGAGAAATGTCCCAAGATACAACATTAGGCGCCATAATTCACCAATTAACACCGGAAACCCGACGAATCGCTCGCCGGGTCGATAAATTAACCAGAAAGATAGCAAAGAAAATTTTATTCTACATAAAAGTAATCCATGGACACGTGTTTCTGGCTAACAGCCGTCATCAGCATGGCTAACTTAGACACGGATCGAACCTTCAATGTAGATATCAATAGTCTGTCATTTTACCCCTGGGCTTGCCTAGAAATATCTACGGTTTTTATCACCTAAATATTTAAGGTATTTTTTATGTAATTGTTTTTGTAAGTGATTGTAGAATTTGCTTTGGAAATTAGTTGTTCACTTCCTAAGTGATCAATATTAATGCAGAAGATTTCATTATTAGGCGCCCTTAATATTATAGGACGTATTTTTCGTTAATATATATATATATATATATATATATATGCATATATATATTTATATATATGCATATATATATATATATATATATATATATATATATATATATATATATATATATATGCATATATATGTTATATATGCATATATTTATATATATGCATATATATATATATATATATATATATATATATATATATATATATATATATGCATATATATGCATATATATATGCATATATGCATCGTTCCTTTCATTAAAAAAAGTAGAACGCTCTTAGACGTTAAGCCGCCGATAAAGTGTTAAAATTATCCCAGTTTATTCGCTGTTCAAAATTGGCCGAGTGGTTAAGGGGTCAGATGTGAGTTACAAAATACTCGTAATCCGGGGTTTCGAATCGCATGACCGGTAGTGAATTGTCATATCTCTATGCTGATGAGTCCCGATTATTAAGGACGAAACGTATAATAAACAATAACAAATATTATATATATATATATATATATATATATATATATATATATATATATATATATATATATATATATATAATCCGAGTATGGTATAGATCCACAGGGTATAAATCCAGGGGAGTTGAACCGGGTTTATGAGAGTGCTCAATAAAAGTATAGAGCAGAAATATAAATATAAATGACAATTTATTTCATTTTGACTACAAAATTGATTTTGTTTCACGACGAGAGCGGTTTGTGTGGCTCCCGTTCTTCAGGTCTTAAAATAAAATTATGCCTGTTAGAATAAGTTCACAATCACACAAAGTTTTATGACAGGAAGTTAAAATGAAAATTGAATATAAATAGAAAAGAAATAAAACAAAACAAAACAAAGACAAAAATAATGATAAAAATAATGATAAAAATAAAAATAAAATAAATATATATATATATATATATATATATATATATATATATATATATATATATATGATAATTTTATTTACACAGACATGTACAAAATCTGCGACACTGGCATGTCGATGTTATCGATCAACAGTTACTATAAACGGAGATCTCATCAGGCAGAGTTAGAATCCGATCTTAACCTCAGATCATATTTGGAGGGAATGAAATGGAGAGATAAAGAAAGAGAAGAAGAAGAAAAGAAATTTAACATTTCAAAAATTGAGGCCGTTAAAAAATTAAAATTAAAAATTAAAAATCTAAAAAATCTAAAAACAAAAAAAAAATAATCTAAAATCTAAAATCTGAAACAAACAGGGCAAATAAATAAATAAAAATATAAGGTGGAAAGAGAGAGGTGATCGGAAGGTAGACACATAAAGGAAAAGAGGGAGAAAAAGAGAACGTCTGTTGATTCAGATATATATATATATATTATTAATTTTATACGTACATAAAAATAATCAATAACATAAAAAATGTATATATATATAAATATATATATATATATATATATATATATATATACAATAATATTTTTTATAAATATTAAATATATACCTAGAGACATCGAATGTTTCATGCTAACGCAATCTTCAGTCAAGGAACTAGTTCTCACCGGTCACCGGGCGCGAACTCCGAACACAAATCGCCACTGATTCGTAGTCGAAGATCTTACCCGAAGGCCACTGGAAACTAATTAGTAAAAATAAAGGGGAATTTTAACTGTAAATAGTAGAATTACTACTATCCACCAAGTAATTAAGAGTGATCTACGAGTCGGATCATTGCATATAGCTATTTGTACTACTTGTTATTGAAGCTCCTCGAAAAGTGCCCAGCCTCTGTGGGAGGGGGCTGATAAACAATAATATTTTTTATAAATATTAAATATTTAAAATATACCTAGAGACATCGATGTTTCATGCTAACGCAATATTATTAATTTTATACGTACATAAAATAATCAATTACATAAAAAAAAATTATATATATATTTAAATATATATATATATATATATATATATATATATATATATATATATATTTAAATATATATATATGTTTACTTACCAAATTCGTTTTCGCAGAAATGTTTCTGTGGGTGATCGTAAATACACGAACAACATAGAGCTCCCAACACGAGCGCATCGAGTATGAGGAATCGACAAAGAATACCAGTAAACATTTTGATGATAATATATATTCTTTTTCCTTTAAAATTGAACGGTTATTATTCCGGCGAGGAAAATAATAGATATTTCCTTTTAAAAGTCGAGAGATAAGAATTAAATATATATATATATATTGAGAGAGAGATATCTTAATATAATATATGTTTTTTTTTCTTTTTCTCGGAACTTGAAAGTGAAAGAGGGAACACGCAAGAAGAGCCCTGTTTCGTCTTTATCAGCATCGCGGAACCACTCGGTTTATATACGCAACTGTTTGTGCGTCGAGACAAGACCCCGCCCACTCTTAACTCTACCAAATTCGCTCACATCCGGCCACAAGTGGTGAAGCGACCGGTCGGAAATTTGAAACAAGAATTTTACGGAGACAATCCGTAACGGAAGACATTCTTATGACAAAGAAACTTCCTAAAAAAATAAATAAATGAATAAATAAAAAAATAAAATAAAAACATATAAACATATAAACCAATAAATAAATAAACCAATAAATAAATAAATAAATAAATAAATAAGCCGAACCTCTTGACTTAGAAAAATAATTTGGTGCGTATGTATGTACGACATACATAAAAATACGTACATACAGAAAGATTTCCGGATCTTTAAAAATAATCACCAGACGAACTAATTTTGTCCTCAGACTAAAAGCGGTTGAAAAGGGGATTCTGAATCAGATATTAACAAACTAGGGACCTCCAAATGAGTTGCGTGCAGATATCTGATTATGCCCGGGTCCAACTCCTTGATTGTATGCCCCAAAGACTCAAGTATAAATCCTAGTACTTAACAACATTTTTTTTTTAAACATAGTTCACCTCAAACAAGACAAGTTGCTGTTGTAGACGTAAGGGGCTACTGAGAATTAGGGTGAAAGTTTTAGGGGTCATCCTAAATTGGGAGCTGTGCAGCGAGATGCCAAGTATAAAGAAAGGGACAGTTTGAATATGATTGCCCCCCCCCCTCATTTAGATGCGTGGGGCGTGATCTTTAGTGATACACCATCGTGCTATAATGACGAACCAGTGAACACTTCATTCCAATTGTGTTTCAGAATTTGATGCTTTGTTACATTAAGACCCGAGCGAACTTTAACCCCGTCGTTAGGGTTAGGGGCAGGGGCAGGGCCAAAGTGAGGGTTAGGGTTAGGGTTAGCGTTAGAGTTAGGGTTAGGGTTAGGGTTTAGGATTAGAGTTAAGGTCATGGTCAAAGTTAGCGCGGGTTCTAATGTAACAAAGTCATCGGAATTGTTTAGATGAAGATTGATAATTTGTATTATTTGGATTATTCGGACTACTATCTTCATTTTGGATGTTATTCTTACAACGTTTCGGCCGATGTAACATCCGACCTTATGTTTCAGAATATTTGAGATGACGATTGATAATTTGTATTATTTGGATTATTCAGACTACCGTTCTCATCTTGACTGTTATTCTGAAAACGATTCGGCCGAGTAAGTAGTAGTAAAAAAACCCATTAGAAATGATGTTTTACAGCAAAAATAATTCACTTTGAACTAATGTCGGTACTTATATCGATCTTGACCCAGTTTTCGCGAGTTTCTTGTCGGAAGCGTTCGACTATCCTACGCAAACGCCCGAGAGATGACGAGCCGATTTGTACCAGACGACAATTTTGATACGGTGCTGCGTTCTATGATTTTAAGTTATATTTTCAAGAAATTTTCTAAAAGAAACAAAAAAAAACAACAAAAAAACAAGCAAAACATATCGAAGTTACTGTTATCAAATAAATATTTTTTTGTTATTTTGATACGTTGCTGCGTCCTATAATTTTTAGTTATAGTTGCATGAAATTTTTTAAACAACAAAACAAATAAAACAAGCAAAACAGAGCGAAATTACTGTTATCAAATAAATATTTTTAACCCTAACCCTCACCCTAACCCTAAACCCTAAACCTAAACCCTAACCCTAACAACAACACAAAAAGCAAAACATTAAAATCATAGAACGCAGCACCGTATCAAAATTGTCGTCTGGTACAAATCGGCTCGTCATCTCTCGGGCATTTGCGTAGGATAGCCGAACGCTTCCGACAAGAAACTCACGGAAACTGGGTCAATGTCGGGTATTGATTTACTCCTCTCCAGGAGTTAGGCACAAGGCCAGTTTTTATCTTACTCCCACAAGTAAGATGTGACCTAAGGTCGGGAAAATGGGGTTTAAAAATTGCCTGGGCAGCCCCGTCGGCATTCCCCGGTAGGGGCGCCTCAGGCAGTAAGCAATAAACTTACTCCTCCCCAAAAAGGGAAGGCGAGAACTGCACAGGACAGACCCATAGACCGGCATAAATCAAGCCTTGAAGGCCAAGACAATACCAGTCTATGGGGTGCAGTATCTATTGGAACAGATACTACACTTTGATCTTAGCCAAAAGGCCAAGAAATTAATGTAGCCATGCTTGTTTACTATGTAAAAGAACATTGTCTTTTCTGTCTGTCTGTGTGCCCGAGTAAAACTCAGAAACTACCAAAGATACACTTACACCACGTCCATATTCTGATTCAGTATGACCTCGTGTTGGTTATAATAAAAATAAACATAATTTAATTAATATTCGTTTTTCTCCGTGTCACCAGGGACCAAATTTACAGTCGAATAAAAATCATGTGCTTTTCGTCTTACTGATAAATGTTCGAAAAATAACACTGAAAATAGATCAAACAGTCGGCTTCCGATGACTTTAACATTTGCTTTATTTATGTTTTATTATATTGTCAAAGTTTGAGCATGAATGAGAGAGAGGGGCAGTCGGAGGGGAAAATATATATTTAAAAAAAATGAGGTTGTTAAAGAAAAAGAAAGAGAAAGAGAGATGATATAGCGAGTGGAACGAGACTACTTTGTGATTTTGTCTTTTTATTCTTTATATTTATTCGGATTTGCAAATTCGCTTTTCCTGATTCAAACAATTAACCCCGGGCTTACTGGGTGACCCGACGGGTCACAATTTTTCTACTATCTTATATTTATATATCAATTAAAACAAAAAGCACAAAATCATGCTGCTTTTTAACTCGCCTATTTTCCACGCTGCCGGGCAATGCCAGTTAGCCCTGCTGATCAAATATAAAACCTAATATTACAAATATTGTTAAACCAAATTAAGCACAGTTTTCATGCAAATATACTTAAATATCATTATGTATCACGCTGCTTTTTTGTGTTGCCATTCGTGTTTGCATTGGTAATGCCATTAAATAAACGGTTAATTTAGTCCACGGGCTGGGGAAAAGCAAAGAAAACAACGAAGTGAGAAATGAGACTTGTACAAGATTCGAACCTGCCCCTCCGAAAGAGAGTCCACCTAAGAAACGGGGCACCCTTCTATCAAGGTCTATTTTGTACCATCGTTCAGAGTCTAATACAAACAAACGAATGAAAATGTTATTACGTTGTCAATCGTCTCTTTCATTTAATTCGGTCACTGTCCGCCTGCACCCCTTGACTCGTTAGGGCGACCCCCTATCAAAACCCAAGTATTTTTAAAACATCTGCAAATCCCATTTGATTCCCATAATACGGGGCAACATCTTTTCCAGCACCTGTGGTTTCATAGAATACCACAGTTGCATGTCGTGAAGTAATTAATAACATTAAGCGGGAATAAACCTCCAACGGGATTAGCCAAGTGGGCACGTGATATTTACCAAAACATGAACGGAGTTCAAAGACAAATAGTGACCGTTAATCACTGTTGTACAAATTAATTGAAACAAATTAATTGAAACACATTCATTGAACAAATTAATTGAACAAATTAATTGAACAAATTAATTAAAACAAATTAATTGAACAAATTAATTGAAAAAATTAATTGAAACAAATTAATTGAAACACATTCATTGAACAAATTAATTGAAACAAATTAATTGAACAAATTAATTAAACCAATTAATTGAACAAATAAAATGAACAAATTAATTGAAACAAATTAATTGAAACACATTCATTGAACAAATTAATTGAAACAAATTAATTGAACAAATTAATTAAACCAATTAATTGAACAAATAAATTGAACAAATTAATTGAAACAAATTAATTGAACAAATGAATTGAAGCAAATTAATTGAACAAATTAATTGAACAAATTAATTGAAAAAATTAATTGAAACAAATTAATTGAACAAATTAATTGAAAAAATTAATTGAAACAAATTAATTGAAACACATTCATTGAACAAATTAATTGAAACAAATTAATTGAACAAATTAATTAAACAAATTAATTGAACAAATTAATTGAACAAATTAATTGAAACAAATTAATTGAACAAATGAATTGAAGCAAATTAATTGAACAAATTAATTGAACAAATTAATTGAAACAAATTAATTGAAAAAATTAATTGAAACAAATTAATTGAACAAATTAATTGAACAAATTAATTGAAACAAATTAATTGAACAAATTAATTAAAACAAATTAATTGAACAAATTAATTGAAACAAATTAATTGAACAAATTAATTGAACAAATTAATTGAAACAAATGAATTGAAGCAAATTAATTGAACAAATTAATTAAAACAAATTAATTGAACAAATTAATTGAAAAAATTAATTGAAACAAATTAATTGAAACACATTCATTGAACAAATTAATTGAAACAAATTAATTGAACAAATTAATTAAACAAATTAATTGAACAAATTAATTGAACAAATTAATTGAAACAAATTAATTGAACAAATGAATTGAAGCAAATTAATTGAACAAATTAATTGAACAAATTAATTGAAACAAATTAATTGAAAAAATTAATTGAAACAAATTAATTGAACAAATTAATTGAACAAATTAATTGAAACAAATTAATTGAACAAATTAATTAAACCAATTAATTGAACAAATAAATTGAACATATTAATTAAACAAATTAATTGAACAAATTAATTGAACAAATTAATTGAAACAAATTAATTGAACAAATGAATTGAAGCAAATTAATTGAACAAATTAATTGAACAAATTAATTGAAGCAAATTAATTGAACAAAATAATTGAACAAATTAATTTAAACAAATTAATTGAACAAATTAATTGAAGCAAATTAATTGAACAAAATAATTGAAACAAATTAATTGAAACAAATTAATTAAACAAATTAATTGAAACAAATTAATTGAAGCAAATTAATTGAAACAAATTAATTAGACAAATTAATTAAACAAATTAATTGAAACAAATTAATTGAACAAATTAATTGAAGCAAATTAATTGAAACAAATTAATTGAACAAATTAATTGAAGCAAATTAATTGAAACAAATTAATTGAACAAATTAATTGAACAAATTAATTGAACAAATTAATTGAACAAATTAATTGAAACAAATTAATTGAAAAAATTAATTGAAAAAATTAATTGAAACAAATTAATTGAACAAATTAATTGAAACAAATTAATTGAACAAATTAATTAAACCAATTAATTGAACAAATAAATTGAACATATTAATTAAACAAATTAATTGAAAAAATTAATTGAACAAATTAATTGAAACAAATTAATTGAACAAATGAATTGAAGCAAATTAATTGAACAAATTAATTGAACAAATTAATTGAAGCAAATTAATTGAACAAAATAATTGAACAAATTAATTTAAACAAATTAATTGAACAAATTAATTGAAGCAAATTAATTGAACAAAATAATTGAAACAAATTAATTGAAACAAATTAATTGAACAAATTAATTGAAACAAATTAATTGAAGCAAATTAATTGAAACAAATTAATTGAACAAATTAATTGAAGCAAATTAATTGAAACAAATTAATTGAACAAATTAATTGAACAAATTAATTGAAACAAATTAATTGAACAAATTAATTGAACAAATTTATTGAAACAAATTAATTGAAACAAATTAATTGAAACAAATTAATTGAACAAATTAATTGAAACAAATTAATTGAACAAATTAATTGAAACAAATTAATTGAACAAATTAATTGAAGCAAATTAATTGAAACAAATTAATTGAACAAATTAATTGAACTAATTAATTGAAACAAATTAATTGAACAAATTAATTGAAACAAATTAATTGAAACAAATTAATTGAACAAATTAATTGAAACAAATGAATTGAAACAAATAAATTAGACAAATTAATTAAACAAATTAATTGAAAAAAATAATTGAACAAATTAATTGAAACAAATTAATTGAAACAAATAAATTAGACAAATTAATTTAACAAATTAATTGAAGCAAATTAATTGAAGCAAATTGTAAAAACAAATCAAATCTGTTTTATTGTACGAACTAAAAAAAAATCCTAACTTTAACCATAATTATCTTTAGGTAGACTGTGCTGCCTTCAAAACTCGTGTGCTTTAAAGGTGGCACTTTTGGGGCTACGCAACAGAGAGAGAGAGAGAGAGAGAGAGAGAGAGAGAGAGAGAGAGGGGGGGAGAGAGACGAGGGGAGAGAGAGGGGGAGAGAGACGAGGGGAGAGAGAGAGAGAAAGAGAGAGTGAGAGAGAGGTCTGATCTTTCAGACACAATGATTAGC
>OY744546.1:60709783-60729783 GCA_963556195.1 Sepiola atlantica | reverse complement strand
TTTTAGAGATTCGACTCTGGTCTTGTTAAATAATTTTTTCCCCTTCTAAAGAGAAGACTTGTTTCTTTGAAAAACCATGGTTTAAAGACCTTTCTATCAATTATTCTATGTTGTACTGTTTAAATGTTATAAACTCGCATTTGTTTTATTACCATTTCAATTTTCAGCATGTCATTATCATTTTTATAAAAATATAGTTTTGGAGCTATTGCATATCGCCGAAAAATCTTAACTGTACGCTAATCTTTACGTTTACTCCCAAAATGATTCAGAAAAAACAATTCTTGCGGAAATGATACCATTAGCTCATCCACAACAGGAAGATACACGTTATCAGCTGATAAAAGAAACACCAAGACCTACAGGATTTTTCTCGAAGAAAGTATAAGAACAAACCAAGTATGTCACCAAGTATTCCGATTGACGCCAAATCAATATGCGGTGCATTTGAAAAAGGCATAACACTTAATTGCGGATATCAGCCCCTGTGGGGTGATATGGTCATACGAAGACCAATCAGCTTCCAGCGCGCATTTATTTACACCGACCCTTGATTCACTACTTCGAGACCCCGTGGAATTTGAACAGCAGCTCCAGAGAGTTATCTGGAACCAACGAAGAAGGACGCCCCCTCCTTCTCTCCACTATCTCTGCCACTGATTCCGAACAAAGCTATCTTCACCGAAGATATATTGCTCACCTAAGAAAAGCGGCAGACAACTAATTTTCTTACTTAATTCCATTCTTTTATAACTCGGACACTGTCCTAATTTTCGCCAATCTACACTGAACGGTGTAGGTAACATGATTAAATACTTTTCGTTGTTGTGTTTTGAAAAAGGATGTTTGCTTTCCTTTTGTTTCACGTCTGGGTTAAATATTATAGGAGTTCTTTTCTGAAATTGGCTAAATAAGATAGACAGAAGAGACAATTTGCTAAATGAGATAGACAGAAGAGACAATTTGCTAAATAAGATAGACAGAAGAGACAATTTGCTAAATAAGATAGACAGAAAAGATAATTTGCTAAATAAGATAGACAGAAGAGACAATTTGCTAAATAAGATAGACAGAAGAGACAATTTACTAAATAAGATAGACAGAAGAGACAATTTACTAAATGAGATAGACATAAGAGACAATTTGCTAAATGAGATAGACAGAGGAGACAATTTGCTAAATAAGATAGACAGAAGAGACAATTTGCTAAATAAGATAGACAGAAGAGACAATTTGCTAAATAAGATAGACAGAAGAGACAATTTACTAAATAAGATAGACAGAAGAGACAATTTACTAAATGAGATAGACATAAGAGACAATTTGCTAAATGAGATAGACAGAGGAGACAATTTGCTAAATAAGATAGACAGAAGAGACAATTTGCTAAATAAGATAGACAGAAGAGACAATTTACTAAATGAGATAGACAGAAGAGACAATTTGCTAAATAAGATAGACAGAAGAGACAATTTGCTAAATAGGATAGACAGAAGAGACAATTTGCTTAATAAAATAGACAGAAGAGACAATTTGCTAAATGAGATAGACAGAAGAGACAATTTGCTAAATGAGATAGACAGAAGAGACAATTTACTAAATGTGATAGACAGAAGAGACAATTTGCTAAATAAGATAGACAGAAGAGACAATTTGCTTAATAAAATAGACAGAAGAGACAATTTGCTAAATGTGATAGACAGAAGAGACAATTTGCTAAATGAGATAGACAGAAGAGACAATTTGCTAAATAAGATAGACAGAAGAGACAATTTGCTTAATAAGATAGACAGAAGAGACAATTTGCTAAATGAGATAGACAGAAGAGACAATTTGCTAAATGAGATAGACAGAAGAGACACTTTACTAAATGTGATAGACAGAAGAGACAATTTGCTAAATAAGATAGACAGAAGAGACAATTTACTAAATGAGATAGACAGAAGAGACAATTTGCTAAATAGGATAGACAGAAGAGACAATTTGCTTAATAAAATAGACAGAAGAGACAATTTGCTAAATGTGATAGACAGAAGAGACAATTTGCTAAATGAGATAGACAGAAGAGACAATTTGCTAAATAAGATAGACAGAAGAGACAATTTGCTAAATAAGATAGACAGAAGAAGCAATTTGCTAAATAGGATAGACAGAAGAGACAATTTGCTAAATAGGATAGACAGAAGAGACAATTTGCTAAATGAGATAGACAGAAGAGACAATTTACTAAATGAGATAGACAGAAGAGACAATTTGCTAAATGAGATAGACAGAAGAGACAATTTGCTAAATGAGATAGACAGAAGAGACAATTTGCTAAATAAGATAGACAGAAGAGACAATTTGCTAAATGAGATAGACAGAAGAGACAATTTGCTAAATGAGATAGACAGAAGAGACAATTTGCTAAATAAGATAGACAGAAGAGACAATTTGCTAAATAAGATAGACAGAAGAGACAATTTGCTTAATAAAATAGACAAAAGAGACAATTTGCTAAATGTGATAGACAGAAGAGACAATTTGCTAAATGAGATAGACAGAAGAGACAATTTGCTTAATAAAATAGTCAGAAGAGACAATTTGCTAAATAAGATAGACAGAATAGACAATTTGCTAAATAAGATAGACAGAAGAGACAATTTGCTTAATAAAATAGACAGAAGAGACAATTTGCTTAATAAAATAGACAGAAGAGACAATTTGCTAAATGAGATAGACAGAAGAGACAATTTGTTAAATAAGAAAGACAGAAGAGACAATTTGCTAAATAAGATGAACAGAAGAGACAATTTGCTAAATAAGATAGACAGAAGAGATAATTGTCCATTTTAACTGAATTAATTTCATATTGCTCCTGCTTGTGACAGTGAAAACATAGTCGCAGATTATCACACCGGACACATAGGCATGTGTGATTTATCAACACTTGCAGGGGCACAAGAATTGGTGCTTCTCCAGATTTGTAACCGAGCTAACTTTGACCCCGTCGGTAGGGTCAGGGTTAACGGTAGAGTTAGGGTCAGTGTTGGGGTCAACGTTTGTTCGATCATCCCCAGATTTCAAGAAATTCAGCCGACCCGGACATAACGAAATTGTACTCTGTGACACACCAGTGTACAAAGTGCGTGCATCCACGTTTGCCAGTATACACCCAAATCCACGTTTGCCAGTATACACCCAAATCACACCCGGGAATGTAATTACATATCAAAATCTTTAAGGCTAGTTTTCACTGGCCAAATGTGGATAGAACTATTGAATAATTATATCTTATTTACATCCTGTCAACAGACGGAAGTATAGAAGCACAAGTAAACAAACATTGGAAATACAATCTGCAAGGTTCCATAAGGTGCATGTTGATATAGTAGGATTCCTTCCATTAGGAAAAAGCTCGAATAACCCTGACGTCAGTACATATCGATATATTCTAACCTACAACAATCGAATCAGTCGTTGGATATTGATTTACTCCTCTCCAGGAGTTAGGCACAAGGCCAGTTTTTATCTTACTCCCACAAGTAAGATGTGACCCAAGGTTGGGTCAGGAAAGTGGGGTTTAAAAATTGCCTGAGCAGCCACGTCGGCATTCCCCGGTAGGGGCGCCTCAGGCAGTAAGCAATAAACTTACTCCTCCCCAAAGAGGGGAGGCAAAGCCTGGGAGGGTGGACCTCCTAGAACTGCAAAGGACAGACCCATAGACCGGCGTAAATCAAGCCCCGAAGGCCAAGACAATACCAGTCTATGGAGTGCAGTATCCATCGGAACAGATACTACACTTTGATCAGTCGTTGGATATATATATATATATATATATATATATATATATATATATATATATATATATATATATACTAATGATAATAGAATTAACGATAAGTGAAATATCGTAGAGTGATCTATCTCGATAAAATAAAGCTTAATACGTTGAGTAGAGCAATCAATTTTAAAGAAAGAAAGAAAGATGAAGATAAAAAATGATACAAAATTACATAAAGTTACATAAATTAATACAAATTTTATTACATCGAAAGTTCAGATGCAAGGAGTTACATTAATCCTTAAACCATGGTTTTTCAAAGATAAAACTCTTCTCGTCAGAGGATAGAATCTGGTAATATAGTATTTATAACAATTAAATATTACCTAGTTCCATTTCACTTTGAAAAATTGAAGAATAAAAAAACAAAAAGGTTGGGAATAAAGAAATAAAAGGCCGGGAAGTAAAAAATTAGCAGTATTGGGAAGTGATTTTTGAAGACAAAAGGGACGTTATAGTGTAGATAGTCAATAGTAAAAGTAACAATTTGTAGAATTGAAGATATATATATATATATATATATATATATATATATATCAAAACGAATTATTTTATATTGGGGAGAACGGGACCGGAGAAGTATCTTATAGCAGGGTTTCTCTTATATCCGGGTCTAATTTATAGACATTAATACAGGCTGTACTTTTGGACCAGAGACAATGTCTCTTATATTCGGGTTTCTCTTATATCCGGTGCTCTTATATCCGGGTTACACTGTATATATAGATATGTAGTGAATGTCGGTAGGTGTATTGTAGTAATATAATCCATACACGTACATACCCCATTCATAATTATATACATATATACACACAGTGAATGTAGGTAGGAGTCTTGTATTAATATGGTAGGAGACGTTCTGACATAGCCATAAGATATGTGGGCGAGTAGGTGATATTGATATACTCGGTTTATTTATTTGTGTATATCTTTATTTATTTGTGTATATCTTTATTTATTTGTGTATATCTTTATTTATTTGTGTATATCTTTATTTATTTGTGTATATCTTTATTTATTTGTGTATATCTTTATTTATTTGTGTATATCTTTATTTATTTGTGTATATCTTTATTTGTGTATATTTTATTTTTTCACATTTCCAGAAAAACATAACATTTCTGTGAGATGTATTTTTTACAGTCCGTTTCATTTGCCGCGAGCCAAACAACATTTTTATGTCAATATCGTCTCTGCAACACTACAAAATCATCAGAAAAATTCACAAAGAGTAAAAAGTTCTTGGATTAAAATGTCTTGAAAAAAAAAACTACACTATACAGTGCTTCATTTTTGGGTGAAACCAAACAAAAAACAAAGAAAAGAGCAAACTCACATGTGAGGAACCCACTAGTACGCCATTTTGAATATATATATATATATATATATATATATATATATATATATATATATAACACATATTAAAAAAATATATTATATTTTATATACATATATACATACTTACAGTGAATGTCGGTAGGTGTCTTGTATTAATATGGTAGAAGACATTCTTTATTTGTGTATATCTTTATTTATTTGTGTATATCTTTATTTGTGTATATCTTTATTTGTGTATATCTTTATTTATTTCCTATATATAATTCTAAACTGTTTACCAACTTACCCCCATTTGTTCGTCGGGTCCTTCCGTGTCTGAATGTTCATGAGCGTATATATTGTGCATACGTATGCATATGTATAAGATGAAATTGAACGCCTTGAAGTCGCAACTGTCCGCCTCCTTTACACGTATATAGGGTTTATTTCTCATCTCGTCTTTAGCCATTCATGGTAGCCTCATTAATTAGTGTGCCCGGAATTGGAGTTAAATGTGACTATTGTTCCGGTGTTCGAATCATGCGATTAGCTTGAATGGTTATCTCTACACTGATAATTCCGCAATGATGAAACGCATACGTATGTAGATAAAATTTAAAAGTATTATAACAATAATCATATATATATATATATATATATATATAATTATGAATTGGGGTATGTACGTGTGTTGATTATATTACTACAAGACACCTACCGACATTCACTGTATATATATATATATATAGGGTGGGCAAAAATAAGGGTCCTATTTTTAAAAATTCATAACTTTTTTATTTATTGATTTTTTTTTTTTTTTTTTTTTAGAATAAGTAAAGGACCCCTTCCGAAGCAAGCATAGGCCGTATTAGCCCTAAGGAACGTACCCTCATTTAGAAAACATTATTTTTGCTTAAAAAACTCAAAACAGTGTAAAAAACAATACTTTAGTTTTTGTAAGTTTTAAGAAGTGTTTTTCGGCTAAAATTTGTTTTGTTTATTTCAAAAAATCTCGGAAGGGTCAGTCTACACACACATAAAGTTTGGTGAGTTTAACTTTTATTTTGTGGAAGTTATTCAAATTCAAGTTATTCAAATTTAAAGATAGGACCCTTATTTTGGCCCACCCTGTATATATATATATATATATATATATATATATATATATATATATATATATATATTATTTTAACACAAAAGATATTATTAGAAAAATTGAAAAAAGAAAAAAAAAAGGATTCTGTTATTTCAACAATATTTGCTTAAATGAAAAATGCTACCCAAATACACACACACATACCATCAACAAGAAAAAACTATTTTTCTTTACAGAACAATTTATATTCCTACACGTCACAAAATAAATAAATAGAAAAATAAATAATAAAAAGTTATAACACAATATAAACTTTTTTTCACATTATTATTTTATTTTTTTATATACATACTTATATACACTAAAAGGAATATACGTGGATACAAAATATATATATATATATATATATATATATATATATATATATGAAAAAGGAAGGAGTAATCCGACGTAATGGGAAATGAAAAAGAAAAAAACAAGAGATATTTTTTATGTATTTATCAACGTCTTTATTGTAAGACTTCCTCAGGATGATAATTTTAAGAAAAATGTCATGCGAGTACATCGAAATATTGGGTTGACATGATGGGTTGATAAGGAAAAGTAGTAGCCGTGGCTACTAAGAGCGCTGGACGAGGGTCCAGGCTGCGAGAAGTCAGTATTGGCGAAGAGTGAAATGATATTCATATATATATATATATATATATATATATAATATCGATTAAAATACTCGAATAAAGAAATTTGCTTGTTATCCTGTCTTTATGAAGAGACTGGCTAATGAGATGCAAATATTTTATTTACTCCGTAATCGGGAAGTTTTATTTGTTACTTAATTTAACGGGAAAATATCAGTAAAAAAAATTATTGTATTAACTCCGCGAACTTACAATGACTATTGAAAAATTAAATCTATATTTATAATACAAATTGAAAATAGAATTGACATTTATATTAGTTTTTGTTCTCTTTTCGTGTCATTTTTAAAAATAAACTTTGTTCATTATTTTACTGGCTAATCAGAACGAACGTTTTATTTCGCCCTAGTATTATGACGTCACAGCAGCATTAACATATTGTGAGAAGCAGTTTCTTTCAGCCAACCAGAGAAGCGAGAATATTTACTGGCGAAAATTCGCACGTACTATAAAACTCCAAGCACACAGATTTTTTTCTTTATCCGTTTTTATTTCTTTCAGAATTATCACATGTGCGTATGGCACATACTTCCTAGGTTTGTTGGGAGCCAAAGGCCGTCGACAAATACAACGAGAAATACTCGAACTACTAAACATAGCGACAGCATATACACACTGCTAATGGAAATCTCTCGCACACAAGTTCATAGATACAATCTCAAGACAAAACAGGCACGCTAATATACACGACATTTACAATGTCTATCCTTTTACACACACGTAAACGCACACGGTGCCAGCCGAAATGAACATGTCTACTAAAATGCTTCTTATATAGACTATGTATTCTTTGATTTGATATTGTCTATTCTTCTACAATATAAGCGTGATAAAAGAATCTTTAACCAATATTGATTAGAAAGTAAAGAATATATATTTTAAATTATGTGCTATCTATTTCTTCTGTCCTTTTTCCCCACCTATTTGGTAATTTTTTTTATGGAAATCGCTCCAGACAAGGCATGAAGCCACTTGATGTAAGGAGCTAACAAGAACAAATATGATTATCACAAATACAGGAGATCCCTATTGGCCTTAGTCTTGAAAAGACCAAAGTTATAAGTAGGAGGAAAAAAGGTCAGCAGGAAGAGAGTTCCACAAGCATGCAGTTCTTGGAAAGAAACTACTGGAATAGGAAGCTGGATTATAATGATGTATCAAAACAGCGATGAAGACCACTAGACCAACGAGTCAAACGAGCTGGAACAAAAGAAGCGGGGAATAGATCACATAATTCTGAGAAAAAAAAACATGCCATAATAGTATTTATAGAAAAGATTGCGACCAGCAACATCACGTCTGAGAAGTGAGAGGGTGCAGAGAAGAAGAAAGGGTAGGGCCAATCAAATTACAGACGCGTTTCTGCACCTTATCAAGAACTCTCAAATGGGACAGACATTCCTGAAAGGCGGATTCTTGGAACAACTACACCCATTCCACTCCAAGATGAACTAATTCCAAGAAAAGATGTTTTGGGTTAACCCGGAAGTACCGAACATTTTCAGAAAATGTTATATACAAAAGTGACTAAAGCCAAATGACTAATGCTATTTTTTAATAGTCATTGTCATTTCGCGGAGTTGATACAAATACCCGAAAGATTTATACTTTGATTTTACTGGTGAATCGCCGCTTATCAAGCCCCGTGTGCACTTGAGAGTAAGGGGCAAATAGATTGTCAGTTGGGCGATGATCTCAACCACTAGAAGATTGGAAGTAGATGGTTGAATGGGCAGAATATTACTTCAAAGGACTTGATTATCCAAGAGGACAGCTCAACAAGTATTTGTTTGCATTAGAGTCGAAGACGACAATGTTATAGTTGGCTGAGAAGCAGCCTCGCGGTATTTCGAGGTTTGGTACAGATAAAAAGAGAAGGGAACGTTTTTTTTATTCTTGTAGCTAGATATTTAAAAAAAATGTGTATAGACATTATTATATGGCTGAAAGCCTGAACAATGCACATTTGAAAAATAAAATAAAATAAAATCACTCAGATGTTAATAGTTAATATATTTTGTATAGTTCGATA
This sequence comes from Sepiola atlantica, assembly GCA_963556195.1. NCBI lineage: Eukaryota > Metazoa > Mollusca > Cephalopoda > Sepiida > Sepiolidae > Sepiola > Sepiola atlantica. Next base: position 60,720,817 of record OY744546.1, on the reverse strand, counting down.
AATTATTGAATGTTTAAAAGCCACATCTGGGGAGGTGCCACTCAGAGCATTCTTTCTTGTTGTGACAGAGTACAAAATCAACTTCGAAATCTAGTGGGGGTGCCCTCTTTTTCCCCCTACAGCCTCCATCTCATTGAAGTGATATTGCTAGTATCTTTTTAAAAAACTTTTGTCCCCCCCCCCCCCCAAACAAGACATACCGCCACTGAGACGTAAGGGGCTACTGTTATTAGGGGTCAGATTCATAAGGGGCATCCTACGTTTGGAGTCGTGCAGAAAGATACTTTTTCACATTATATTTAAATTTCTGCATGTTGGTACAGTCTGGGAAACAGGGTACAGGAAGGGAATTCCAACAGCTAGCAGGTCGAGGAAATAAGCTATTTGAGTAGAAAGCCTTCCGGCATTTGGGGGCCTCTACAGTGAAGGGGTTGGATTTTTTGCTGCTTAGCGGGTTGGTCGAAGGTATTTACGTTTAAGGGGGGAAAATTGTAGTAGGTTCATCGGAGCACATTTCGTCGAAGTACAAGGACAAGGGTCGGAGCTTGGTATTATACTACCTTTAAATGCTCAATTGAGAGGTCGGTAGTGTATTATCTGTTCTTTTTTTCATGGGACCATCCCAGGAATTACCTCCTAATTTGAGGGGAGCGAATAATGTAAGTTATGTTCGTTCGTCACAATACTATCTTCACATCCATTTTTTCTTAGGAGATAGTGTAGTATCTGTTTTGTTGTCATGAGACCATTTTCTCAGGCATTACCTCCTCCTTGAGGGAGTAATATAGTATCTGCTCTGTTGTCATAATACAATACTTCCAGGCATTACCTCATTCTTTTGTAGATGTCACCTCCTTCTTTGAGGGTAGTGTAGTATCTGTTCTGTTGTCATGAGACTATCATCGCAGATAGTTCCGCTTCCTTTGAGGGTAGTGTAGTATCTGTTCTGTTGTTATTAGACAATTTTCCCAGACATTACCTTCTGTTTTTGACGTCGGTAGCTAACTCAACATTACATAAATTAGCAATATATATATATATATATATATATATATTATATATATATACTTATATTATATATACTAGCAATACATATATACATACATATATATATACTTATATATAATTATATTATATATAATTATATTATATATACTAGCAATACATATATACATATATATATATATACTTATATTATATATATACTAGCAATATATATATATATATACTTATATTATATATGCTAGCAATATATATATATATATATATACATATACTTATATTATATATACTAAAATATATATATACTTATATTATATATACTAAAATATATATATACTTATATATATATACTAAAATATATATATACTTATATATATATACTTATATTATATATACTAAAATATATATATACTTATATATATATACTTATATCATATATATATATATACTTATATTATATATACTAGCAATATACATATATATACTTATATATATCTATATATATAAAAATGTAAAGTTGGTTTGTTCGTTTCCCATGGAAATATACTTCCACTATACCATTACCACTGAAATCTTTTTATAGCAAATCCTTACACCCGAGCTATGTTTTTATGTTATTAACATAATTTTTACTTTACACATAAAAAAACACTTTTTATTACAATTCGTTCCTACTAAGTTGCACTTCCGGTTTACAATCCGTTTCTGCGAATCTGCATGTCCAACTTCACTTCCGGATTGACCTTCCTCCTCCCGCTGTCACGTATCTACTGTTAGAAATAATTTTTTATTTCTAACGCACCTCTTTTTTTTTCTTCTGTTAATTCCTTTTTATCCGAACAACTTCGTCAATTTAGAAAAATAAGTAACACCAACAAAATCCTTGTACTTAAAATTGCATATATTTTACAAGTAAAACGCAAAAAAGGTAATATATATGTCGGGTTAAAGTTTTCCAAAACAGTTGTTCTGGAGGGATTTTCCTTTTGTTACAGAAAGAAAGAATAATATATGAGAAGTGCTTGCTGTTAATTTTTTTCTCTTCTCTTTATTGTTGCAAGCAACTCCTCAAGTAATAGTGGGTAATTTGCATAAGTGACTTTATGCAAATTACCTTACAAAGTTGAGTACAAAAATAATTCTAACACACTCTCTCAACGAAGATTGCAATATGTTTATTGCAATAAAAAAGCAGAAGGTGTGTTGTCTCTCAAAAATATATAAATGATTTATAAAAAAAAATAGTTTATTTTTTTTTAGGTTGTTGGTTGGTTGATATATATTTTTTTTTATGGTATCAACCTTTTTAGGTCATTTAATTCTAAGAACAATCTTTTTATAAACGTTTTTTTTTTTACAAAGTGAATTCTTAAATAAGGAAAGTTGAATTTGTTTACTTATTATAGATAATCAATATTATCTTTCATCATTTGATAGAACTTGGCAGAGGCTTTGCGTTTAGGTCTAGTCCTGAGTTGAATGGACACCTCTTTATTACTATCACTTATTTGCAGTGTTTTATCCTTAAGTCCTTCACTAGAATCATTTTGGAAAGGCTTACTGGTAGATACTTCCATTTGAGTATTACTTTGGGGACATGATATCTCCATAGGATATAGGTTAGAAATGGAGTGATACTCTATTGCCCCATTACTTTGCTTTAGTTTAACAGCTCGTATTTTATTGTCAAACCCTATTACATTTTCTAAAACCTTGCCCAACATCCAGAAGGGTCTCGATTTAGTTATGGATTTGATCAATACGACATCCCCTACTTTTATTCTATTTTCCCATTTATTTTGGTAAATATTCCTGCCATGTTCTCTTAAACTTAGCAAATAGCTTTCATACCACAATAATTTAAATTTTAATAATATTTCTTCTTGAAAATTTAACGTTTTATTTAATGAGTCTGAGTCAGGTTGTTTCTGCCAAACCTCTTCCTCTTCAGTTTTTAGAACTAAAGAGGAATTTCCATATATTCTCAAAAAAGAATTAGGAGTTATAATTTCAAGATTAGGAGAGCTTAATCTATAAGTTAAAGGTCTAGAATTTATAGCCAACTTAATATTTGACAATGTTGTCAAAAGTTCAAAATAGCTAAATCTAGATCTTCCTATGACCTTGAATAGACAACTTTTAAGAACTCTTATTAATCTCTCCCAAGCCGAACCAACCCACGCAGAATATAAAGGGATTTTGATATGTCGGATATCTGATTTATCTAGTTCTTCCTGAAACTCCTTTGACTGTAGAGAGCTTTCAAGAATACAACCCGCCTTCTTAAAGGTTTTAGCATTATCACTGTATAAAAATTGAGGTACAGAATACATGTTGCAAAATCTCTGAAAGGCAAGTACAAAATTTCGAGTGGACATATCGGGTAACAGTTCAAAATGGACTGCCCTTATGTTAAGGCAAGTAAATATTAAAACAAACATTTTCACTGTACCTCCATCCAATTCATTCTTTACCCACAAATGACCTGTGTAGTCGATTCCCACATGATTAAAAGGTTTCACTAAATTGACATGATGCTTAGGCATATCCACTACTTTAGGATATTTATAAGCCAAAGCATTATACCTTTTGCAGGTTGAACAATTATTTATTTCTGTCTTTACAACAGTCAAACCTTGGGGAATCCACACACCTTGCTCTCGTAAATAATTTAGTGTTGTACCTATTCCCATGTGCTGCACTTTAGCATGGCAATAGTTAATGAATAAGTACGTAAATTTATTTCTTTTAGGTAATAACACAGGGTTATATACATCATAATTGAAATATAAGCATTTGCTTATCCTCCCTTTAGATCTCAAAATTCCATCAGAGTCTAGGAATAAATTTAAATTTGAAACCAAAGTGGGGACATTTTTATTACCTTTGTCTTGTGATTTTAAAAAGTCAATCTCCTTGAAGAAATGCTCATTCTGTATAAACCTTATCCAGTACATTTTTGCTTTCTTCAATGGATTAACACCATCCCCTTTCTTACAAAACGGTTTGAACAGTATACTTGTTATTCTCAATAATTTATTGTAATCAGAATATTTTTCAATGTCCAAAATGGCAGTTTTTGTTTTAATTATCTGATTACAATTAACATTTACTGTTCCCTTATGATCAGGTGAAATACTCATTAAAGGGTATTTAGGCCAATTTTTAAATTCGTTGGTAAGCCAACTTGGTCCTTCCAACCATAATTTTCTATTTCTCAAATATTTATCATAAGATATTCCCCTAGTTATCGTATCAGCCGGATTTTGATCTGTATGAACATAGTGAAACATTATTGGTAGTTTAAATTCATCCTCAAGAGCCTTTATTAATCCATTTACTTTGGATATTCTGTTTTTAACAAATTTAGATTTTACTTTACTTTCTTTTGTGATTAACCAATTTAAGACTACCTGAGCATCTACGCATATATTAATAAATTGATACTGAATATTTTTATAAGTTTCAATTAATGTGGGAAGACATTTTAATGCCAGTAATACTCCCATTAGTTCCAAAGTAGGGACACTAAGTTCATTACCTTTCCTTAACGGGGACAGTTTAGACTTAGCAAATAAAAACGAACTTGCTTTTTTATTTGAGCAGGCATATATTACGAACCCATAAGCTTCTGTTGAACTATCACAGAATATATGTAAACCATAAAGTTCATTATCATTAATTGCAGCTCTTGGAAAAGACAACTCTGGCAACATTTCGAAATCTCTAGTTATTATTTTCATTTCATCACTTGTTTCCTTAGGCACCTTTTCATCCCAATTTATATTTAATTTCCAAATTTTCCTCATTAATACCCTGCCTCTTATGCTTACAGGCAAGGTAAAATTTAGGGGGTCATACACTTTGGAAATCTGTGAAAGCACTTGACGCTTTGTGTAAGCTTCCTTTAACGTAAAAGGTGCTAAGCTTAAACTATCCTTCTCAGTGTTGTATCTATATCCCAACACGTTTTCATCATGACAGCCATGTTCTACCAATTTACCTTCAGCCTTCATTAGGTTTCTTAATTCATCAGAATTGGAATTCCATGACCGTAAGGTGAAGCCTCCTTCCTGCATTCTATCAAAACATTTTTTATACAAATCCTTCATTTCATCTATATTGTTGCCAGTTACTACTAAGTTGTCCACATAAAAGTTATTGCCCAATATTTTGCTGCATTTATCCTCAGGGTAAGACCTAACATGGTGGTTCATTACATAATGGAGTATAAAAGGCGATGATGTATAGCCAAATACTATCGTTTTATATCTATAACAAATAAGTTTGTTTTCTCTTTTCCAAAAAAAACAAAACCTATTTTTGTCGTATTCACTACTTAGTTTTATCATTAAGAAGGCCTGTTTAATATCGCCTAACATTACATATTTGTTGCTTCTTAAGTAGAACAACAACTTCAATAAAGAACCCATTAAATCTATGCCCGTATAGGCTGCTTCATTAATTGAAGGTAATTCCTTGTTTGTCTTTAACGAACAATTAAAGACGGGCCTTATTTTCGTTGTCACTTGTTCCGCAGTTTTTAAAACGGGTCTGTGGGGAATCCATGTATATTTATAGTAATTTGAGGGATTAACTTCTATTTGTTCGATGATTCCATCTTCTAGTTGTTTGCTGAAGATTTCATCATATTTTTTAGTTAATCCTCTTTTATTTAAAAAGTCCATTGTTCGGTCTAACACCTTCAGAGCTATGAAATGGTTTGATGGAACTTTTTCGATCCTATCAGGGTACCAGGGCAATTCTACATAATAATGCTCATCTATCTGTTTTATTCCCTCCCTAAATTTACTTATTTGCTTGTTGTCAAAGGAAATAGATTCTTGATCATTGGGCCTTATTCCCATAGATTCAAGACTAAAGAGATATTCTAAGCCGTTATCTACTTCGCTGTCGGATAAAATATTTTCTAAAGGATTGAAATACGATTTAAGGGGGTCCATTATTAGGTTAATTACTGTTTTATTATTTTTTTTAATTGGTTTTAATTGAGTGTTAAGCAGATTTTTTCTCTCGGCTGAACTGAGAAAATTTAAAATGTTTCCAATAGGAGCTACCTTATCATCTATGATAAAGTTATAACCACCCCCTATCTTTTCTATCGAAAAGGAAAGATACTGAATTATGTCTATCCCCATGAGCATGTCTATTTCAATTATGTTGTGTTCTTTATTTAAGTAAAAAGACTCATCAAGCAAATTTACACCCTGTAATTTTAATTTATTAATTACATCTTTCATTCCGTGTATTGTGTAATTTATATCCATACTTTCGTCTACTAATAGTGGAACAAAAACCATTCTATTCTTTAATTTTACACCAGTAGACATTTGTTTAAATTTCTTAACTTGACATCCTAAATAACTATGTATCTCATGCTCTGACGAGAACAATTCATTATAATTTGGGGATAATGCTAAAGCAGCTTCTTTTGTTATAAAAGATCTTTGGCTGCCACAATCTATTAAGCACCTAACTTTTCTTTGCTTATGACCACGTTTTAAATTTAGGGTCATAGTCGGTAACATGTTACAGGTGTCCGTATTTTTCAAGGCGTAACACAAGTTTGTTTGAACAGCCTTTTGAGTAGGACACAAAGAAGTTACATGTTCTTTTTTTTTTACATGTGAGACATGGAAACTTTAATAACCCCCTTTTTCCATAGCATTCTGATTCATTGTGACCTGAACCAGCACATCTGGTGCACAAAGATAGTTCTAAGATTCTTGCTAGTTTAGCCTCATAACTAGGATAAGTTTCACACTTTCCGAAGTAGTGTCCTTCCGAGGCACATAGCTTACATACGGATTTATTAATAGCTCGTACCTTAAAATTTTGCACCGTTGGTACTTTATTTTTTGGATTTATTTTAAAACTATGTTTAAAGTCATAGCTACTGGAATTTTTCTTATCCCTAGTAATATTTTTTTCAGTTAAAGTCCGAGTTAGAGTTTTTAAAACATCCCTATAGTTGTCAAATATTTGTTTTAAGTTGGGATAATTATTATTAACTTTATTAATTAACTCTTTAATAACTACTCGGGGAAGTTTAGTCATAATAATGTGACTTATTAGAATATTTCCAGAAGAACCCTCTTCCAAAAAATCAATTTCATATTGTAATAGCTCATATAAGTATGCCCTTATTTCCGATATATAGTATTTAACATTCCAATATTCTGGACTATATTCCTCACCAGGTTTAGCTTTTAATATATTTTTTACTGTTTCGTCGATAATATAATTTTTATCTAAGAATTCTTCTTTCAATAAATCTAAAGCAATTTTATAATTTGTGTCGGTTATTGACAAATGTCTTATTTGTTTTAAGGCATAATCCTTTAAGTAACCGACCAAATAAGATAGTTTGGCGGAGTCCGACAATTTCCTTCTAGAATCAATCACATTGTTGAATTGAATTAAAAAATTGTGAAAAGCGAACTTATCCTTTTCATCTCCCGAAAAAGTGCTGCAATTTAAAGGAGGAGGTTTTCCCTCACTTAAAGTTTCATTAATAGACAACGTTGGAGGAGTCTTGCCATCTTTACTGGCTATATAGTCCTCGTACTTGTCTACACCCACCAAGATATAGACATTATATTCGGCTTGACTATCCAATTCTATATTCAAGGCTTCTTCGTCTTTACTACTATAATCAACCCTTTGCAAAAAGGTATTAATTACCTCATTCCAATAATTGATTTTGGACACTTCATCATCAATGGCTTTTAGCTGTTTTTTACACAGGGAAGTAGTCAGTGTAAGATTGTCATGCATGTTCTCCAGGCTGTTAAAGTACATTGTTACTTTTCTTTTATGTATAGCCCTGTTTCGTTTAAAAGAGAGTAATTTTTCTCGTATCATTTCAGTAGTAAAATCCTCGGCCTCTTGTTCTCCCAGAAGGTTTTTAAGAGTTTCATCCATGGTGAAGTCTTCCTTAATAGCCATTTATTTTCAAAATTATATGTATATATATAATTATAGTTGGTATGAATAAGTACCGAAATTTAAATACAAGGCAGTTATATATATTTTTTTAGGACGTTTGTGTAATACGTCAATTTCTATTTAAGTCATCCAAACTATTTTACATATTTGAATGTTCCATAAAAGTTGAGGTTTTTTTGGTTTTTTTCAGAAATTTTACATGTTTCACGGAATAAATTTCTTTTTCCATGTTAATTGGAATTAGTTTTTCTTTCGGTGTTTCCGAGTTTATACTGGCTGTCTAAACCAAATGTCAATGACATTTTTGGGGATGTTTTTTTTTTATTAATATGTTATAGTATACCGTTATTTTGGTCTCTTGGTCCCACTGGATCCATAGCAATAATTCCCGTCTTGTGGAGTATCCATTCTTGGGCTGCTACTTGAGGTAACATCACTTGGAGAAGGTTCATTCCTCGTTGGTTGTCCATATTAAAATATTATGGCCGCAAAACTCTGTTTTGGAAATATGTTAGAAATAATTTTTTATTTCTAACGCACCTCTTTTTTTTTCTTCTGTTAATTCCTTTTTATCCGAACAACTTCGTCAATTTAGAAAAATAAGTAACACCAACAAAATCCTTGTACTTAAAATTGCATATATTTTACAAGTAAAACGCAAAAAAGGTAATATATATGTCGGGTTAAAGTTTTCCAAAACAGTTGTTCTGGAGGGATTTTCCTTTTGTTACAGAAAGAAAGAATAATATATGAGAAGTGCTTGCTGTTAATTTTTTCTCTTCTTCTTCTCTTTATTGTTGCAAGCAACTCCTCAAGTAATAGTGGGTAATTTGCATAAGTGACTTTATGCAAATTACCTTACAAAGTTGAGTACAAAAATAATTCTAACACTACTTCATACGTAAAAAGTGTTTTCCTTATTCGTTGTTTGTTTCCCTAAACAAACGTTTACACTAATACTTACTTAACAAACGTGCGTTAATTTAATTTCCTCTCTACTTCGATGTTTTTAAAACCTGCTTCCTTCCTCATTTTCTTCCCTTTAATCATGCTTCATCTCTAAAAAAAACAAAAAAAAAACAACACTACTTGCATTCGCGCGTTATAATTGATTGTTTATTTTAAAACCAGTTACCTTTATAAAATTATTCATTTCTACTGTTTCATTTTTACAGGTCTGGTGATACCAGATCAGGCTGCCCTGTGGCTCCCTGAGACGAAATTCACCTACATTGACGTTTTTTTTTTTTTTTTTTTTTTTTTGTAAAACTTAATTATGTTCTACAAAACCAAAACCAAAACCAAAAACAACAGCCCCTCTCCCTTTCTCCCTCCCCTTTTTTATTTTTATTTTTCCTACCCTACTCCCGGTCCTGGATATGACCTTAAACTACATCCGATGGTGAGATCCGGCTTACGGACTTTGGGGAATGTGGAGCCTCCTCTTAATTACCATTGCTCCCAGGTCCACCCTGACCCGGAGTGGTAGTACCTGTTAGGGTCCCAACTATGGGTTAAATAGAAACAGATATTAAAAGGGGAAGGAAACAAAAAAGAGAAGAAAACAAGACCAGATTCGGCATTAAATAACCCAAAAAGGGTTGATATGCCGTAAAACAAAACTACCATACCAAAAACCCTGATTAAACATTTGAAGATATAAAGAACTTGAAGCATAAAAACTTTCACTATAATGACCAGATTCGGCATTAAATAACCCAAAAAGGGTTGATATGCCGTAAAACAAAACTACCAAACTTAACCAAACCTACCATTTTTACAGGTAGGATTTAATACATAACCCACGTGCTTTAATTTCATTTCGCATTTACTCATTTTTTAGACTTTAACCATCCTTCAGGTACGATTTAATACTTAACAGACGTGCTTTAATTTCATTTCGTATCTACTTCGTTGTTTTTTAAACCGGCCTTCTTCCTCATTTTCTTACTTTTAACATGCTTCATCTATAAAAAAAACCATACTTGCATTTCTTCGACAACCCTGAAGCGGGTTATAATTGATTGTTTTTTTTAATCCATTTACATTTATACAATTATTCTTTCCTACTGTTACATTTATACAGGTAAAATTTAATACGTAACTAACAAACATGCCCCCCCTCCCCGAAGATCAAACTTAGGTCGTCATACTCGCCGTGCAGAAACAAGGCGTCGATTACTTGCAAATCAAACTCATGAACAACTGGCATCTGCAAACCAACAAGCTAGACAAAGGATGATTCAAGTACGTGCGAATGAATCAGCACAGCGACGTGCAGCCAGACTTGAAGAGGAACGGTTGCGGGTACAACAATCCCGTCAGGCATCTTCAGATCTGCTTCGTTCACAACGTAACGAACGCGAGAGGCTGAGACTAGCAGATCGGCGTCAAACAAGGCTCCATGCTCAACAATCCCTGGATTGGGATCGCCTAGCATTTCATTACAACCCTCATGAGGATTATAGTTTAAGCCACCATGTTCACATAGGCACTATGACTGAAGTGTGTCCCTATTGCAAAGCTCTGAAATTTAAGGGAGAAACTAAAGGATTGTGTTGTGCCGCAGGGAAAATTAAACTACCTCAACTGGCAGATCCACCAGAACCATTAAAAACCGGACAATCTCTTCATCTACACTGAAACGGGAACCACTAAGAATATTGTGTATCCACAAGTATTGGAAAATTAAACCATTCATATTAAATGGCAACTTAAGGAACTGGATCAAAATGAACTCCAAAAGGCCACCTCTTCATTTCAACTAACAGCCACAGCAACGCGTGGCCGGGTACAGCTAGTATATATATATAAATATACTTATATTATATATATATATTTATATTATATATACTAGCAATATATATATATATATATATATATATATATATATATATATATACTTATATTATATATACTAGCAATATATACATATTTATATATATTTATATTATATCTACTAGAAAAATATTTGCTAGTAACAATAATATTTTTAGTCTTAAACTATTTTCCGAAATATTTCTAAAATATTTCTTTTCTCAGTTTTATGGCAGGTGTTAAATT
>OY744546.1:60639783-60704783 GCA_963556195.1 Sepiola atlantica | reverse complement strand
TTTTTTTTATTCAATATAACCTGACACACACACACTATATATATATATATATATATATATATATATATAGTAAGCTATGAAAATATATTTATGGCAATTAAGCTACACAGAGGCTACCGCGTTTCATTCCCGGGGTGAATCTTCAAGCTAAAATGGGATGAAACGCGGGAGCCTCTGTGTAGCTTAATTGACTGACCTGATCTTAGTCTTGGAACGGAGTCTGGCGATGTTGAAGAGACTACCAGAGGGCTGCTCAGTTTTATGGCGGGCGGTAGCTGTCCAATGAGGTTAAATGACCTCTCCCACCGTCGGGATCGACCCCTGGCGCCCAGCTGTACGCCAATTGAGCTGTAGGCTTATAACCGGTAACTGTCGCTCTCCTGTTTAGTCCTATACAGATACATAGCTGATGTTTTCTCTCCAGGGCGCTGGCCAAGACAGATCTATGGAGAGACTGAGTTGCTCAATCGTCAGAATCTCCCTATCGGTCTTGCTGATGAATGAAAGTACTAGTACGTCAGGTTGACTGCAGTAGCTGCCAGAAATAAGCTAAGTACAGCGCTTGTCTGCCTGTGGGGCTACACTCCAGATTTTCTGTTTGGGGTTTACTCCATTAGCATTTAACGAACCAACGAATAACCACAAGGCAGTGGTACTATTTACCCATAGCTGGGGGCCTGTTCATGGGCATCAGGGCTTGTCCATACAACGATGGGCCTGGCATGCCGCATGTCTGGGGGTAGACCACCTCCGCGGCTCCTGTAGTTCTGCTTGAGTCCGCAAGGCACTCAATTGACGTGTGTCGCCACGGGGAGGCACTGCCTATAGAGAGGCTATTTACTGACAGGGAAGACTTACGCACTCTGCTCCCTTTTCGCCTAGACTAGCCAGCGGTGGAGACTGTAATAGGAAGGTGACGAGCACCCAACACACAGTGCACCACACTTGATGCATCAATGGACCATTACGACACAGTAATAGATATCTAAATCTTTGTAACGTAATACCATTGAAAGTTGTAAAAGAATACATTTTTTTGTTCCGTTCGTTTTGAGCGCGTATCGTTGTAGACATAAAAAAGTGAATTTGCACTTGTAATGGTGACTAAAATAACCCATCGTCATCATCATCACTATCATTCTACCGCCCAAGAAGATATCTCACTCCTGACGAAATCCTATTCTACCGCTCTAGAAGATATCTCACTCTTGACGCAATCCTCTACCTGAGTCAAATACGTCCTAAGATGGGGAGGTACTGTTGCCACATCTGGGGAGGTGCTGCTCCAAGCACCTTTTCGTGCCTTGACAGAGTACAAAACCGACTTCGAAATCTACTAGGGGATGTCCTTTTAACCTCCCTAGTCCTCTTTCTAGCAGAAGAGACGTTGCTAGTCTTTCTCTACTCTATCGTTATTTTCATGGCAGGTGCTCGACTGAGCTTGAATCAATGCCCCCCCCCCACGTAAAACATCCACAATCAAAACTCGTCTAGCTACAACCGCTGTCAATAATTACCCTTTTATCTCTCTCCCTCCCTCCCCCCTCCCTCTCTCTCTCTCTCTCTCTCTCTCTCTCTCTCTCTCTCTCTCTCCCTGTGCCTAAAACGCAACGGAACCTCCATGAGCAAAGTATCTTTCCTAGAACTACACGGAGGGCGGGGGGCTCCTTCACAGCTAACTAAAAAATGGGCATTTTCAAGTCCAATGTAAACAAATTCTTGTTGAGGCGTTCTCTTAAATAATCCAATTTTGCCCAATTTCAACCATCATTACCAATCATCCAGGTTGTCTCATCGTCAACCTGACAAACTCATTAACACTTATCCTCGAGTGGCCTTTGGTCCTTGATAAGTGGTGATTGTTTAGTAAAAAAAAAAGAAAGAAAGAATCACCATCACCTACATCCCGTTAAAAACGCATCTACAACTTGTATTTCTTCGAGGATTGTCAACAGCATATAAAAAAGAAATGTTTTTTTGAATACCCCCCCCCCCTCCCCAAATACACAAGATTCTTTCGATATCTCCAGGACATTAATGACGTCACGATCAGGAGTGGCACGACACCGGATGTCGAATTAAAGGTGCGGTTCCGGCATTTGCTGTTTTTGCTGACTGTTTCAAGTCGAAGATGTTAAAATTAGCGCTTTCGTAAAATGTATATTAAGAAACATTGTTCCCCATCCGTTCAACAGAGTCTCCCAAATCCCATCGTAATATAAGTAAATGTTTAGGTTTGTGATCAAATTTGTAGTCTGGAAGGAGGCTGGGCGCCAGCGAGTTGACGTGGGAATTGGAACACGATCTTGACATTATAACGTATAAAAAATGAAACTTGACGAAACTGATAAGAGAAATAAAATATACGAGTATTGATTTACTCCTCTCCAGGAGTTAGGCACAAGGCCAGTTTTTTATCTTACTCCCACAAGTAAGATGTGACCCAAGGTCGGGTCGGGAAAGTGGGGTTTGAAAAGCCAGCGCCCGAGAGGTGAGCACTCTGACCATTAAAAATTGCCTGGGCAGTCCCGTCGGCATTCCCCGGTAGGAGCGCCTCAGGCAGTAAGCAATAAACTTACTCCTCCCAAAGAGGGGAGGCGAAGCCTGGGAGGGTGGACCTCCTAGAACTGCACAGGACAAACCCATACAAGGGCGTAAATCAAGATCCGAACGCCAAGACGATACCGGTCTATAGGGTGTAGTATCCATCGGAACAGATACTACACTGGGATTTGAAAAACCAGCGCCCGAGAATTTGAGCACTCTGGCCATTAAAAATTGCCTGGGCAGCCCTGTTGGCATTTCCCGGTAGGGGCGCCTCATGCGATTAGCAATAAACTAAGCTCTTCTCAAAGGGTGAGAAGGCAAAGTCTGGGAGGGTGGACCTCCTAGAACTGAACAGGACAGACCCATAGACCGGCGTAAATCAAGCCCCGAAGGCCAAGACAATACCAGTCTATGGAGTGCAGTATCCATCGGAACAGATACTAGACTTTGATCTTAGCCAAAAGGTCGATAACGTATTTGAAAATAGTTCGATTCGTTTTACGGCATATCAACTCTTTCTGCCTTTTTAATAATAAAACACAATATACATTACAAACAATAGATTTATTGGATGGATTTTTCTATACGATATCTTAACCGTTTAAAGTTTATATAACGAACAACAATCGTTTAGCAGAGGACTCGTTGTTTGGCTTCGTTTGTCTTTTGGGAGTATTTAATGGCCAAACACAATATTTTAACAAATAAATAATGGGTTGGCTTAGTTTGTCTGTATTATGGCAATTCAACCGTTTTTAGGATATTTAATGGCAAAATACAATATTTAAACAAATAAGTAATTGTTTAGCTTAGTTTTTATGTATTATGGCATATCAACTCTTTTTAAGATATTTAATGGTAAAACACGATATTTTAACAAATAATTAATTGGTTGGTTTAGTTTGTCTCTATTATGGCATATTAACCCTTTTTGGAGATATTTAATGGTAAAATAAGATATTTTAACAAATAAGTAATTGTTTGGCTTAGTTTTTATGTATTATGGCATATCAACCCTTTTTAAGATATTTAATGGTAAAACACAATATTTTAACAAATAATTAATTGGTTGGTTTAGTTTGTCTGTATTATGGCAATTAAACCTTTTAGAGATATTTAATGGCAAAATATAATATTTTAACAGATAAGTAATTGTTTTGCTTAGTTTGTCCGTATTATGGTCTATCAACCCTTTTAGAGATATTTAATGGCAAAATATATTTTAACAGATAAGTAATTGTTTGGCTTAGTTGGTCTGTATTATGGTCTATCAACTCTTTTTCGGATATTTATTGGCAAAATACAATATGGTGGATTTTGGATGATGAAAGAAGGGAGATGAAGGAGAAAGTGCTGACGCCATGCAGGGTAGTTTATGACGTCACAATGAAATCTGAATCAGTTGTTGATGATGATGGCTGAAAGGTGTTTCTTGCTTGATGGCATTCATGTCAGATGACACTAGTTCTACATTACCACCTCCTGACAGAAGGGCTCCGCCACTTCAGAAAAGCAGTCGAGGAATAGGGGCCGAAACTGCGAAGTGGTTCCCCGTGATGATGGTGAAGTTATGGATCCGGTAGCGGAGCTGTCAGCTGCGAAGCACAAAAAGACCGTGTCATTCAAACCTTAGTTTGTATGTGTGTACACCATATTTACGCTTGTCAGATGCCTAGTGTTAAAAACTGCTGCAGACTGCAACATGGTCGTCTTCAAATCCAATGTCAACAGACATCCCATGAAGTGCTTTCCTAAGAATTTAAGATAAACGCACATTTTGACTGTTTCAAACGCTATAAGCAAGCATTACATTTATTCAGAAAAATTGTTTAATTAAAAAAAATTATATATTGTAGATAATTTTCACTATTTTTATATATATTTGCTTAGTTTTTATTTAAAGTAAAAGAAAATTACCTGATAAGACTGTAAACATAAACATAAATACAAACAAATATATTGGCACAATGCAAAATGGAACGCATTATGCTCGGCATCAGTCCACGTGAAAGAAAAAGAAACACCTGGATCAGACAGCAAACTGGAGTGAACGACATCACCACTATCATGCGAACGGCTAAGAATAAATGGGCAGGTCACCTTTCGAGATTTGCAAACTTCAGATGGATATCTAGAGCAACAGAATGGACCCCGAGGCAATGGAAAAAGAAAGATTTGATTCACATAAGTCTGGACTATAAGAAAATTTGATTCAGAGAAGCCTGGTTCGCAAGAAGATTTGATTCAGAGAAGCCTGGTTCACAAGAAGATTTGATTCAGAGAAGCTTTGGCAACTAAAAGATTTGATTCACAGAGGTTTGGACTACAAGAAAATTTGATTCAGAGAAGCCTGGTTCACAAGAAGATTTGATTCAGAGAAGCCTGGTTCGCAAAAAGATTTGATTCAGAGCAGCCTGGTTCGCAAAAAGATTTGATTCAGAGCAGCCTGGTTCGCAAGAAGATTTGATTCAGAGAAGCTTCGGCAACTAAAAGATTTGATTCACAGAGGTTTGGACTACAAAAAAATTTAATTCAGAGAAGCCTGGTTCACAAGAAGATTTGATTCAGAGAAGCTTCGGTGACAAGAAAAATTGATTTCAAAAAGCCTGGGCATGGGCGAAAAAAAATTTGATTCAGAGAAGCCTGAGCTACATTAAAAATTAATTCGGAGAAACCTAGGCTATTAAAAAATTTGATTAGAAAAGGCCTGGACAGCAAGAAAATTTGATTTAGAGAAGCCTCAGCTACAAAAAATCTGATTAAGAGAAGCTTCGGCAACAACAAAAAATTGATTCAGAGAAGCTGCGGCTACAAAAAATATTTGATTCAGAGAAGCTGCGGCTACAAAAAAAAATGATTCAGAGAAGCTTCGGCAACAAAAAAAATTGATTCAGAGAAGCTGCGGCAACAAAAAAATTTGATTCAGAGAAGCTTCGGCAACAAAAAAAAATTGATTACGAGAAGCTTCGGCAACAAAAAAATTTGATTCAGAGAAGCTTCGGCAACAAAATAAAATTGATTACGAGAAGTTTCGGCAACAAAAAAAAATTGATTACGAGAAGCTTCGGCAACAAAAAAATTTGATTCAGAGAAGCTTCGGCAACAAAAAAAAATTGATTACGAGAAGCTTCGGCAACAAAAAAATTTGATTCAGAGAAGCTTCGGCAACAAAAAAAAATTGATTACGAGAAGCTTCGGCAACAAAAAAATTTGATTCAGAGAAGCTTCGGCAACAAAAATATTTGATTACGAGAAGCTTCGGCAACAAAAAATTTTTATTCAGAGAAGCTTCGGCAACAAAAAAAATTGATTCAGAGAAGCTTCGGCAACAAAAAAAAATTGATTACGAGAAGCTTCGGCAACAAAAAAATTTGATTCAGAGAAGCTTCGGCAACAAAAAAAAATTGATTACGAGAAGCTTCGGCAACAAAAAAATTTGATTCAGAGAAGCTTCGGCAACAAACAAAAATTGATTCAGAGAAGCTTCGGCAACAAAAAAATTGATTCAGAGAAGCTTCGGCAACAACAAAATTTAATTCAGAGAAGCTTCGGCAACAAAAATATTTGATTCAGAGAAGCTTCGGCAACAAAAAAATTTGATCCAGAGAAGCTTCGGCAACAAAAATATTTGATTCAGAGAAGCTTCGGCAACAAAAAAAATTTGATTCAGAAAAGCTTCGGCAACAAAAAATTTGATTCAGATAAGCTTCGGCAACAATAAAAAATTGATTCAGATAAACTTTGGCAACAAAAAAATGATTCAGAAAAGCTTCGGCAACAAAAAAATTTGATTCAGAGAAGCTTCGGAAACAAACAAATTGATTCAGAGAAGCTTCGGCAACAAAAAAATTGATTCAGAGAAGCTTCGGCAACAAAAAAATTGATTCAGAGAAGCTTCGGCAACAAAAAAATTTGATTCAGAGAAGCTTCGGCAACAAAAAAATTGATTCAGAGAAGCTTCGGCAACAAAAAAATTTGATTCAGAGAAGCTTCGGCAACAAAAAAAATTGATTCAGAGAAGCTTCGGCAACAAAAAAATTGATTCAGAGAAGCTTCGGCAACAAAAAAATTTGATTCAGAGAAGCTTCGGTAACAAAAAAATTGATTCAGAGAAGCTTCGGCAACAAAAAAATTGATTCAGAGAAGCTTCGGCAACAAAAAAATTTGATTCAGAAAAGCTTCGGCAACAAAAAAATTTGATTCAGAGAAGCTTCGGTAACAAAAAAATTTGATTCAGAGAAGCTTCGGCAACAAAAAAATTGATTCAGAGAAGCTTCGGCAACAAAAAAATTTGATTCAGAGAAGCTTCGGCAACAAAAAAAATTTGATTCAGGGAAGCTTCGGCAACACAAAAATTTGATTCAGAGAAGCCTCAACTACAAAAAAATTTGATTCAGAGAAGCCTCAACTACAAAAAAATTTTATTCAGAGAAGCCTCAACTACAAAAAAAGTTGATTCAGAGAAGCCTGAGCTGCAAGAAAATACAACGAAAGTTTATCTTTGCGTCAAGGATCAAATTCTCTCCAAGCCTAATAACCGTACGTGACTCGAACAACGTGTGTCCAAGGTATTTATCTTCTGTCGGCCGATGCAGTCAAATACTGGGACCTTTCGAGAGCAAACACTCTTGAATTACGTAAAGGTAAATCAACGTCTTCGAGGCGTCTTTTGTTTAACTCCATCAAAATGGAAAATTTATTTTGACAGCCGGATATCCTGCACTGGCCATTGACACAAGAACTTTGATGATCCGATCCGAGGTCAACAATCGCGGAATAATCCGGTTTATATTTAGTGCAATTTAATTTCATAACCGGACATGAGAGACTTTCTTCGAAAATTCTCACTTTTACTCTCTGGAATAATATTTGTTTCCAAGTAATGGAATTATATTTCGATTAGACTATACTATATTATACATAACAAAATTCTTATCTTTAGAGTCCCCGAGCAAGGATGTAAACGCAAATGTTCGTAGAGAGAGAGAGAGGGGAGGGAGAGGGGAGGGAGAGAGAGAGAGGGGAGGGAGAGGGGGAGAGAGGGGGAGAGAGAGTGAGAGAGGGGGAGAGAGGGGGGAGAGAGAGGGGGAGGGAGAGGGGGAGAGGGGGAGAGAGGGGAGAGAGAGAGAGGGGAGGGAGAGAGAGAGAGAGTGGGGAGGGAGAGGGAGAGAGGGGGGGGAGAGACCCATTAAAAGATATACTTCAATGGATTATGCTCCGATGAACTGGCTACTCTGGTGCCCCCTCGACGTAAATTCACTAGACCAACTCGACAATAAGCTAAATCCCATCCAATCACTGTGGAGGTCCCTAGATGCCGGAAAGCTTTCTACTTCAATTTGGCCTTTTGGCTAAGATCAAAGGGTAGTATCTGTTCAGATGGATACTGCACCCCATAGACTGGTATTGTCTTGGCCTTCGGGCTTGATTTACGCCGGTCTATGGGTCTGTCCTGTGCAGTTCTAGGAGGTCCACCCTCCCAGGCTTCGCCTCCCCTCTTTGGAGAGGAGTAAGTTTATTGCTTACTGCCTGAGGCGCCCCTACCGGGGACTGCCGACGGGGCTGTCCAGGCAATTTTTAATAGCCAGAGTGCTCACATGAGGCGAAAAGCCTATAAAAGCATGTTTAGATGCGATATTTATTAATAAAATAAAAATCAGAACAGATTTTTTCTCTCTTTATCTTTTTCGTTTTTTACTTTGATCTTTTGGCTAATAATTTCGCTAGATACCTAGCATCTTCAGAGTGTGATGAGAAGTAGTAATAGTTCCGTATGTTTGTTGCAGTCCGTAAGGTTGGAAAATAAACGTGTTGTTATATATATATATATATATATATATATATATATATAAAATGTTGCCTCGATATATATATATATATATATATATATATATATATATATATATATATATATATATATATATATATATCGAGGCAACATTTTTTCCTTAAGAAACGTATTATTAAAAATAACCGACAACTTTTGTCTGGTTATTTTAGTATTGCTCCCTTCAATTTTCCGGATTAAAATCTTAATCTCGGAAGAAAATTGGCTGATGAAACTGCCGTAATGTACATGTTGGTTCAGAGTACTTTCTGACCCGCCTGGGTCCATCGTCAGTGATATATATATATATATATATATATATATATATATATATATAGAGAGAGAGAGAGAGAGAGAGAGAGAGATAGAGAGAGAGACAGAGAGAGAGACAGAGATAGAGGGGAGAAACTCGGTAAAATACGTCCCGATACATAGTATATATATATATATATATATATATATATATATATATATATATATATATATATATATATATATATGGTACGTCAATGAAAATTAGTAAGCCCTGCAAATGGAAGCAAATCGGTATTTTCAGTTGTTCAAAACAAGGAGTAGTTTAGTTAATAAAAACATTTATTTTTCATCTCTTTCTTTCCTTAAACCAGGCCTTTCAAAGATATTTTTGCTCTATCCAGTATATTGAGCTTTCCTTATTTCACAATAGGTCCAACTCTCTAAAAGTTTACCTTTTAGTTATAATTTACATATATATATATATATATATATATATATATATATATATATATATATATATATATATATATATATATATATATTGTAATGAAAAGAGAACTCTTCTATCCTCTTTTATGCTTCGGAAGTGAATTACTTCCCTTGATCGCTCTTTCTTTTTTTTAGTCAGCCATTGTTTCTCGTAGAGACTAGATCCCTGCGTAGATCTTTGTCGAATAAAGCTTCTTCAAGCAAACTCAGTCTTCTTAAACTCATTCTATTCTATCCCTTTGACTAACTCATTGCATATATATATATATATATATATATATATATATATATATATATATATATATATATATATATAGAGAGAGAGAGAGAGAGAGAGAGAGAGAGAGAGAGGGAGAGAGAGAGAGGGGGAGGGAGAAACTCAGTAAAAGACATACTGATACATACTAATTATAGCTGTTAATTTAAATTGATTGAGAAAATGGAAGACACCGTTAAAATATTACGATGCAAATTATTCTACTTCCGGTCCAGCGATAAGTATAATAACTATAGAAATACATATGTAAAAATATTAGCTCTAATTTCAAGTGGGGAATCTTACAATTAGCTCCTAAATTGTAAAAAGTGTAAATTATGCTTAGAGGAAAATATCAAATTATAAATTTAAAAAAAACAACAAATTAATTTAGTAAATAAATTTTAAAAAAAACAAGAATTTATAGCTAAATGCAGGCACATAAAAGTATTTGCTTTGCTATTAATCACAGATTAAACTAAAAAAATCTCATTCAATGTAGAAATAATTCATAATTAATAAATAAAACAAAAGTATACAAATTAGAATAGTGAAATAGTAATAATAACATAGCGTTTCTATTAGTGAATAGGTGTTTTAATTTTACTACTAGTGCGAAAAATAGGTCCAACTTTATACGTGTCAAGATGCTATTTACGTTGAGTCATTTTCCATCCATACGGACTGCTACAAACATACGGAACTATTACTACTTCTCATCACACTCTGAAAATGCTACGTAAGTATGGATAAATTATATTTTAAAAATCGTTACTCAAGGTAGTTGGAGTTGATGGTGCCAAATAGCTTCCCAAACATTCAATTTTTTTTTTATTCATGGGGATTTTAAAAAAAATGTAAAGCCAGTTTAAATGGCTTTCTATTCGACGGTTTAACATAAATGCTTCTAGAATATTTTCAACATTCGAATAGTCATGAAATAATTAATTCTTTTCGCTTTTAACAAAAGATTTTTTAAATAAATTCTAAATGAATTTTGAAACATTTGTAGGGACGACAGAGTTGCCTCCATTGAATAAGATTTCGCTTT
Source organism: Sepiola atlantica (assembly GCA_963556195.1). Taxonomy (NCBI): domain Eukaryota; kingdom Metazoa; phylum Mollusca; class Cephalopoda; order Sepiida; family Sepiolidae; genus Sepiola; species Sepiola atlantica. The sequence continues at coordinate 60,694,358 of OY744546.1, read as the reverse complement.
CTCGATAGATTCAGAGAAAAGGAATCAAGTCTCGTGATATCAGAAGACACGTGATTTGGACTCAGTTATCGCGAGCGAGATATCAGGAATCCCTCTGGGGTGCTCACTCTCCTGTTCGGATATCCTTCCTGGAGGGAAGTCACCCGTCCAATCGGCTCCTCCAGGAATCCAAATGCCTCGAATGTAAGCAGACCCTTTTGACATTTTTTTTTGTTTTTGTTTCAAACTTAATTTACCATTGCTAGTACTAATGATAAAATGCTAAATATTTTTTTTTAATTTTAAACTACCAGTAAAAGTAAAATCTATAGATCACCCCTCTCCTACAAGCGTATTACTGCGATTGCGAAAATAAATGAACATCTTACATGGGCTTTTACGGTAATCCGAAAATTTTAAAAAACGAACTCTATAGCTAAATATTTAGAAATTTTAAAAGAAGCGGAATCGGCAATTGTATCGGAATCAGAAATTTTGAACAGAATCGGTAATTGTATCGGAATCGGGAATTTAGAACAGAATCGGTAATTGTATAGGAATCGCGAATTTTGAACAGAATCGGTAATTGTATTGGAATCGAGAATTTAGAACAGAATCGGTAATTGTATCGGAATCGAGAATTTTTAACAGAATCGATAAAAATATTGGAATCGTCCCATCACTAATAGAAACAGTACAAAATAGAAACAATGTTGCTAACAAAATTGTCGTAGCGGTTTTGTGTCAAGGTGAAATAGAATAGACACATGTTCATCAAAGTCTGAAATTGTACATTGTGTCCTTAACTGTGTATTGATTTAGGGTTGCCCTCTTCCTGAAGACAAGTAGACGTCCTGCAATTACAGGTTCCATCTGTTTCTCTCAGTGTCCAGCGTGGTCTTGCTGCTGACGCTTTTTCAAATCTCGCGCCGTAATCTCCCCCCCCCCCCTGAGTCGCCCTCTTCTGGCTGTCTTCTTAACCAAGAGAAGATAACCTATAAATTTTCTATATATTTTCGGTTTTGTATTGTCTCCTCTTACCGATATTATTTAAATTTCGTAGTCGATATTAGCTCATTTTTTCTTCTACATTTCTTCCAGTTGCAGTAATATAATGAATTTCACCTTCTCAAATATTTTTTAAAACATTCTTTTTCCCGAATAAATTATTTTTGTAAAACATTCAAATAAATTATTTTTGTAAAGCATTCAAATAAATTATTTTTGTAAAGCATTCAAATAAATTATTTTTGTAAAACACTTAAATAAATTATTTTTGTAAACCATTCAAATAAATTATTTTTGTAAAACGTTTAAATAAATAATTTTTGTAAAGCATTCAAATAAATTATTTTTGTAAAACATTTAAATAAATTATTTTTGTAAAACATTCAAATAAATTATTTTTGTAAAACATTTAAATAAATTATTTTTGTAAACCATTCAAATAAATCATCTTTGTAAAACATTCAAATAAATTATTTTTGTAAACCATTCAAATAAATTATTTTTGTAAAGCATTCAAATAAATTATTTTTGTAAACCATTCAAATAAATTATTTTTGTAAACCATTCAATTAAATTATTTTTGTAAAGCATTCAAAAAAATTATTTTTGTAAAACATTCAAATAAATTATTTTTGTAAAACATTCAAATAAATTATTTTTATAAAACATTCAAATAAATGATTTTTGTAAACCATTCCAATAAATTATTTTTGTAAAACGTTCAAATAAATTATTTTTGTAAAGCATTCAAATAAATTATTTTTGTAAACCATTCAAATAAATTATTTTTGTAAAACATTCAAATAAATTATTTTTTGTAAACCATTCAAATAAATTATTTTTGTAAAACATTCAAATAAATTATTTTTGTAAAACATTCAAATAAATTATTTTTGTAAACCATTCAATTAAATTATTTTTGTAAAGCATTCAAAAAAATTATTTTTGTAAAACATTCAAATAAATTATTTTTGTAAAACATTCAAATAAATTATTTTTATAAAACATTCAAATAAATGATTTTTGTAAACCATTCCAATAAATTATTTTTGTAAAACGTTCAAATAAATTATTTTTGTAAAGCATTCAAATAAAATATTTTTGTAAACCATTCAAATAAATTATTTTTGTAAAACATTCAAATAAATTATTTTTTGTAAACCATTCAAATAAATTATTATTGTAAACATTCAAATAAATTATTTTTGTAAAACATTCAAATCAATTATTTTTGTAAACCATTCAAATAAATTATTATTGTAAACATTCAAATAAATTATTTTTGTAAAACATTCAAATAAATTATTTTTGTAAACCATTCAAATAAATTATTTTTGTAAACCATTCGAATAAATTATTTTTGTAAAGCATTCAAATAAATTATTTTTGTAAACCATTCAAATAAATTATTTTTGTAAAACATTCAAATAAAATTCAAATAAATTATTTTTGTAAAACATTCAAATAAATTATTTTTGTAAACCATTCGAATAAATTATTTTTGTAAAGCATTCAAATAAATTATTTTTGTAAACCATTCAAATAAATTATTTTTGTAAAACATTCAAATAAATTATTTTTGTAAACCATTCAAATAAATTATTTTTGTAAAACATTCAAATAAATTATTATTGTCAACATTCAAATGAATTATTTTTGTAAAACATTCAAATAAATTATTTTTGTAAACCATTCAAATAAATTATTTTTGTAAACCATTCGAATAAATTATTTTTGTAAACTATTCAAATAAATTATTTTTGTAAAACATTCAAATAAATTATTTTTGTAAAACATTCAAATAAATTATTTTTGTAAACCATTCAAATAAATTATTTTTGTAAAACATTCAAATAAATTATTTTTGTAAACCATTCAAATAAATTATTTTTGTAAAACATTCAAATAAATTATTTTTCAATTATTTTGTCTCATTTTTGTAAGGTAAAGAAAGTAAGGTAATATCGTAATAAAATGTTATTGAACTTAGAGTTATTGGTACATTTTTTAACTGTTTTAAAACGCTAGAGTGGTCCGGAAATGGGGGATCATTTTACATTAAATTTATATACAAAATTGATCCCCCACTTTGAATTCTAAAATAATAAAAATAAGCGCCTAAAAATGATAGATTTTTTTCGGGGGGAGGGGTTCAGCGGAAGGTGTTAATTTACAATTTCACACACTCACACAAAAAAATATCTTGGTCTTATTTTTTAAAGATAAACAAAATCAGGTTACAACCGTAGTAATAGGCAATAGAAAAACCGCAATTACGAAATTGCTTCAAACAAGAAATCTATCCGGTCATGGCTGATAGAGCGAGAACAATATACCCCCGTGGATTCAAATAAACGGTTCAGTTCGAAATTCCGTATAGATTCCCGAGTTCGACATAAAGATTCCCGTCCCGAGTTCGTCGAGACCCACCTGAAAAAAGGCCGAAATAACATCTAAGATGAAAACAGTAGTTCGAATAATCCAAATAATACAAATTATCAATCGTCATCTCAAATATTCTGAAACATCAGGTTGGAGGTTACATCGGTCGAAACGTTGTAAGAATAACATCCAAGATGAAAACAGTAGTCTGAATAATACAAATAATACAAATTATCAATCTTCATATAAACAATTCCGGGGACTTTGTTACATTAGAATCCACGCTAACTTTGACCATGACCCTAGCCCTAAACCCTAACCCTAATCCTAACTCTAACGCTAACCCTAACCCCCACTTTGACCGTGATCCTGAACCTAACCCTAACCCTAACCCTAACCCTTCAAATAAGAACATTCAAAAGTACCAAGAATGAAATCTGTACAGGTTATTTATCTCCCTCCCACAAGGTAAGATGTGACACAAGGTCGGGAAAGTGGGATTTGAAAAACCAGCGCTCAAGAATTTGAGCACTCTGGCCATTAAAAATTGCCTGGCAGCCCCGTCGGCATTTCCCGGTAGGGGCGCCTCAGACGATTAGCAATAAACTAACCCCTTCTCGAATGGTAAGAAGGCAAAGCCTGGGAGGGTAGACCTCCTAGAACTGCACAGGACAAACCCATACAAGGGCGTAAATCAAGCTCCGAAGGCCAAGACGTTACCGGTCTATAGAGTGTAGTATCCATCGGAACAGATACTACACTTTGATCCGGGCCAAAAGGCCGGACAGGATTCGAACGATTATATTTATCTTTCTCCCGCAAGGTAAGATGTGACACAAGGTCGGGAAAGTGGGATTTTAAAAACCAGCGCTCGAGAATTTGAGCACTCTGGCCATTAAAAATTGCCTGGGCAGCCCCGTCGGCATTTCCCAGTAGGGGCGCCTCAGGCGATTAGCAATAAACTAACCCTTTCTCGAAGGGTGAGAGGGTGGACCTCCTAGAACTGCACAGGACAAACCCATACAAGGGCGTAAATCAAGCTCCGAATGCCAAGACGATACCGGTCTATAGGGTGTAGTATCCATCGGAACAGATACTACACTTTGATCCGGGCCAAATAGCCGGACTGCCTACCGGATCTATTGTGAACCGATAGTCGGATTCCGATGAAGAAATAAAAGAGAAACTCTTTACATTCGAAGAATTTCTCAAATTCGCTGTCCGGGTTCCGCCATTTTTGGTAGTTGGCATTTTATTAATGTATGAATTCCGGATGTTCGGATTTCAATTGCGAAATCGTATGCGTAAAGAATGAAGCGATTGTTTTATGAGCATGGTTTAGTGCTGAATGGTGATCGTAGAACAATTGACATCTGACCTTGATATGTATAAAAAAAAAAAACAAAAAAAACGACGCTCCTTTATTGCAGAAAAAAAGTATCCCCTTGTTTATGGGTGAAATTCCTTGTAAGAACGACCACTTCCTATTCGTTGGCACGAATAATTTTGCGGGTTGGCGAAATGACGCAAATACACTCTCTCTCAGTGATGATAGATAAAATGAACAAGAATTTACGGCATTTTAAAATTGCGTCCTCGCTTTTTGGTCGAGATCAAAGTGTAGTATCTGTTCCGATGGATACTGCACCCTATAGACTGGTATTGTCTTGGGCTTCGGGGCTTGATTTACGCCGGTCTATGCGATTGTCCTGTGCAGTTCTATGAGGTCCACCCTCCCAGGCTTTGCCTCCCCTCTTTGGGGAGGAGTAAGTTAATTGCTTACTGCTTGAGGCGCCCCTACCGGGGAATGCCGACGGGGCTGCCCAGGCAATTTTTGATGGTCAGAGTGCTCACCTTTCGGGCGCTGGCTTTTCAACCCCCACTTTCCGACCCGAGCTTGGGTCACATCTTACTTGTGGGAGTAGGATAAAAACTGGCCTTGTGCCTAACTCCTGGAGAGGAGTAAATTGCGTCCTCGCTTCTTTATGCGGGGTTTTGCGCGTCCATCGGTCGGTTTGAAATAGCATTTTCGTCAGTGACGCTTAAACTTGAAATACCATTTTATTTCTTCAGTCACGCTTCAGTTTGAAATAGCATTTTTTGCCGGTGACGCTTAAGGTTGCCTTGCGGCAGTATGGGAGTCCGTGTGTGTTTTCTTTATATACTAACTAGCCAGGCTACCCGACGTTGCCCGGGGAAAAAAAGTGTAACATATCTATGTTAACACTTCTATCTCTCTACCTCTCTCTTTCTCAAAGCGTATTAGATGCTTTCTCTCTTTCTCAAAGCGATTAGATGCTTCGCGTGTAGGACGACTGTTTTCCAGAGAGAAAAGAGCTCGTATATTTTGTATACTTGTAACTAAGTTGCACGCGTAGAAACCAGCTGACTGTAAAAACAGGCAGATTAAAAACACACACAGTGAGTCGAATTTTGGAGCTGAGAGAAAGCGTTGATGTCGGAAAGTTCTCAGTGTTATTGACGGTGTTGTTTGAACAGGAGTTCCTGCTGAAGTTTGGACCGTCATTGTTACTTCATTACGTCTACAGGAGATTCACATAAAACAATTTTCTTACACGCACAAAAATAATAACAATTAGAAACGAAAACAATGTTTACGTTTTGGAACTGTAGGGGTCATTTAATTGGTAAAGATGTTTAAAACCCAGAGAAAACGGAGAAAGGCAGGCATATGATTGAAGGACGCGCTGGCACCCCTCGCCCAAAAAGGCGAGGGGCAACCGAAGTTGTATTCTCTGAAAAAGAGGAGAGAGAAAAAGGAAAAGAGAACGAGTTTGTCGCAAAGTCTGCTTTAATATTGTTTCACAGTGGTTTGGCGGACGTAGTACAGAGCACCACGCGTGACCAACATTTTTGGCTTTTTGCGCCTTTTTGTTAGACTGTCTCTGGGAGCTGATTTTTATGACCCCAGTTTGAGCGTTTGTTGATAAAATAGACGATGTCAAGCCGATAAAACCATTAAATCGACGCATTTCTTAGCGTAGCCGTTTTATAACGATATTTTATATTCGAGCATGGTACCCCAGTGACAATTAAGGGATTGGGTTCAAGAGTCCAGACAGACGGTTCCCGAGTTCGATACAGGACACCTGATGAAGGCCGGAAAACAGAACGGCCGAAACGTTGTGATCATGGCAGCCAAGATGAGAAAGTCAGTCCGAACACTGAAATCCATAGCATTTTTCTTTGGCTTATTCTATGCCGTTTTTTTACCAAATTATTTGAATATGATTTTGACAGTTAACTTTAGTTATTATTCGATCGTCTGGTCAGTAAAATATCGATTGAACGAAATTGTTACAAAAGTATAACGAATTGTTGTTAAGGTAATCTTATTTTAATTTCTCTATGTATATTTGTTTAATGTAAATTTATTCAATGTAAATTTATTGAGTGTAAATTTATTGAATGTAAATTTATTTAATGTAAATTTGTTCAATGTAAATTTATTGAGTGTAAATTTGTTCAATGTAAATTTATTGAATGTAAATTTGTTGAATGTAAATTTGTTGAATGTAAATTTATTGAATGTAAATTTATTGAATGTAAATTTATTCAGTGTAAATTTGTTGAATGTAAATTTATTGAATGTAAATTTGTTGAATGTAAATTTGTTGAATGTAAATTTATTGAATGTAAATCTATTAATTGTAAATTTGTTGAATGTAAATTTATTGAATGTAAATTTGTTGAATGCAAATTTATTGAATGTAAATTTGTTGAATGCAAATTTATTGAATGTAAATTTGTTGAGTGTAAATTCATTGAATGTAAATTTATTGAGTGTAAATTTATTGAATGTAAATTTATTGAGTGTAAATTTATTGAATGTAAATTTATTGAATGTAAATTTATTGAATGTAAATTTGTTGAATGTAAATTTATTGAGTGTAAATTTATTGAATGTAAATTTATTGAATGTAAATTTATTGAATGTAAATTTATTGAATGTAAATTTGTTGAATGTAAATTTGTTGAATGTAAATTTGTTAAATGTAAATTTGTTGAATGTAAATTTGTTGAATGTAAACTTATTGAATGTAAATTTATTGAATGTAAATTTGTTGAATTTAAATTTATTGAATGTAAATTTATTGAATGTAAATTTGTTGAATGTAAATTTGTTGAATGTAAATTTATTGAATGTAAATTTATTGAATGTAAATCTATTGGGTGTAAATTTGTTAAATGTAAATTTTTTGAATGTAAATTTGTTGAATGTAAATTTGTTGAATGTAAATTTGTTGAATGTAAATTTATTGAATGTAAATTTATTAAATGTGAATTTGTTGAATGTAAAATTATTGAATGTAAATTTATTGAATGTAAATTTGTTGAATATTAATTTATTGAATGTAAATTTATTGAATGTAAATCTATTGAGTGTAAATGTATTGAATGTAAATTTATTGAGTGTACATTTATTGCATGTAAATTAGTTGAATGTACATTTGTTGAATGTAAATTTATTGAATGTAAATTTATTGAATGTAAATCTATTGAGTGTAAATTTATTGAATGTAAATTTATTGAGTGTAAATTTATTGAATGTAAATTAGTTGAATTTAAATTTGTTGAATGTAAATTTATTGAATGTAAATTTGTTGAATGTAAATTTGTTGAATGTAAATTTGTTGAATGTAAATTTATTGAATGTAAATTTATTGAATGTAAATTTGTTGAATGTAAAATTATTGAATGTAAATTTGTTGAATGTAAATTTGTTGAATGTAAATTTATTGAATGTAAATTTGTTGAATGTAAATTTATTGAGTGTAAATTTATTGAATGTAAATTTATTGAATGTAAATTTATTGAATGTTAATTTGTTGAATGTAAATTTGTTGAATGTAAATTTGTTGAATGTAAATCTATTGAATGTAAATTTGTTGAATGTAAATTTATTGAATGTAAATTTATTGAATGTAAATTTGTTGAATGTAAATGTAATGCATAAGGAGTTCCTGCTGAAATTTGGACCGTCATTGTTACTTCATTTTGGTTACAAGAGATTTACATACGGCATTTTTCTTACACCTACAAAAACAATAACAATTAGAAACGAAAACAATGTTTAGGTTTTGGAACCATTAAATCGACGCATCTAATACGCTTTCAAATTTAGATTGATCACGAAATGATTCATTATTTTGTTTTTTGAATAATGAACAAAAAATTAAAATATCAGATTTGTGTAAGAACGAACCGAAATGCATTATGGTGTTTTTAATTTCATAATTATTTTTTTAATAATATTTTTAAAAAGTTCGTTTTAGTACTTCACACTATTGCATGTTGATTCCAATAAATAATCGATTAATATGTTCGCAGTAGCAGCGGCAGCGAATGTTCTTATTACGTGTCAACTCTCGATCAGACAGTCCCAGAATCTCGTGCGTACTATAAAACCCTGAACACAGCGTTTTCTTTCTCTATGTTTACTGTTATGGTACCTACCTTTACGGACTACATGAACTCTTCTGCGTTACTATAAATACCGAAGGGGATTAGGGTCCCAACCCCGTCACGTATTTGAAATATTTTTTCTGGCCTAAGGTCGGATACTTTTTAGACAGACTTTGTATATATATTTAAAAAAAAATGGTGATGCGTTACTTCCTGTTGAGTGTTAAGGTAACGTTTTCGCTGGAGTAACAGTCAGCAGAAAACATAACCTCCCTCGCCGGCAGTGGACAATGCTCAACCGCCTCAGGACAGGTGTCGGCCGTTTCGCCGCGACCATGAAAGGATGGGGACTCAGGGACTCGGCGGTCTGCGACTGTGGTCACTCTAAACAGTCAGTAGACCATATCATTAAGTCATGCCTCAAACATCGACCACCTAACGGCGAAGCCGGCATAACTGTGCTAGACAACAAAACATTAGCTTGGCTTTTCTCAACCGAGCTGGTGATCTAACAGTGAGATGCTGTGAAGCAAACGAAAGAAGAAGAAGCCTTATGACAATGCTCGATAAAATGATCAGGCAATTGACCGATTTCTTATTAAAAAAAAAAATTAAAAAAATGAATACACAAATGGATCCGTCTGCGTGTTTTATTTTCCAAGCAGCCAAGGAAGTAGGGAAAGTCGGAAATTAACTTAAAAAATAAACAAACTTTCCATGACGCGTTCGGAGACGGCATGTATAATTTCATTCTGGGGAAAGGTGCGCCCCATTGGACGCTACATGTACGTCACTAGTCTGATATTAAATAGGGCAGGGGGGGTTTACTGGATCTCCCTTTGGAGGGAGAGGGGGAGAAAGTGCTTCGGATCGTAGGAGTGCCATTTTTTTGTTTTTTTCTGTTTTTTTATATTCGTTTTTTTTTTTATTTAGAACCGCAAAAAATTTGAATCAGTCATTTAAAAAAATGTTTGACGTATGCGACACACCAAATACCTATATTGTTATTTATTTATTTATTGTAAAAGTTTACTCTTTGCCCCCCAAAGTTGTTGATGGAAAAATTAAAAATGAGATTCTATTTTTCTTTTATGCGATTAAACGTCAACACCCTGGAAATACCCGGAAAAAAGTTTAAATAAATACACAAAAAAAAAAAACATTTTTAGAAGCAGCTTAACTTTACTATATAAATTTAACGTAAAAGTATCGCCTGATTCTTGACCACATAGCGTAGGACAGAACTGGTAACCTTTTACTTTGTATTTCCAAAATGGCCGCCGTATTTTTTTATTTATTTATCTTTTTAGACATACTACTAGATATATTCCATGAAAAATGCCAGTATACTGAAATCATATGTTAATAGGGTTAATAGGGTTAAGATGAAAATTAATATACACTAAATGTACAAAAGCAAGGAAATTCCCAAATTTTTACACTTTTATTGTCATTAAGGGTATGACTACATATCAACCAAACCATTTCATTATCACATCACTACAGTATAAATCTCTATGCATGAGTGGATGAAGTGTGTGAGGTGCGCTGAAGAAAAATTCCTACCAGTAAAATACATAGCCCTGTTGTGCTCGCATACCCTTAATGACAATAAAAGTGTAAACATTTGGGAATTTCCTTGCTTTTGTACATTTAGTGTATATGAATTTTCATCTTAACCCTATTAAGAGCATATGATTTCAGTATACTGGCATTTTTCATGGAATGTCACTACTTTTGTAAATGCTATGCCTCAATACAATGCCTTCTCATAACTGATATAGTTGGTAGTTTGACTAATCAATGTTTCTTCCAATATTCACAGGTAAATATTTTTTTAAAATTATAACGAGTGTATATTTATTCATGATACAATTCAAACTAGAACAATTTTTTTCAAACTTTACCATGTATTCATTGCAAACAATAAATGATGATTCAATCATTTTACAGACAGTATGTTTGAAAATTGACAAGGACACAACGCAAAAATATTTAATTTGAATGAAATAAATAAATCAATCAAACATTTTTGGAGCAGGGGGAAATATAATAAAGTTATTCACAATAGTAAACAATAAAATATTCAGTGTATAAAGGAAAACAAAATACAACCTCTATCTGTGCCATAACACAGCTGAATTAATCAAATAGCTGATGAGATATAGAAGGAAGTGTATGTAAATATCTTGCAAAACTTTCTTACCATTTAATGCATAAGGAGTTCCTGCTGAAATTTGGACCGTCATTGTTACTTCATTACGGTTACAAGAGATTTACATACGACATTTTTCTTACACCTACAAAAATAATAACAATTAGAAACGAAAACAATGTTTAGGTTTTGGAACCATTAAATCGACGCATCTAATACGCTTTCAAATTTAGATTGATCACGAAATGATTCATTATTTTTTTTTTGAATTATGAACAAAAAATTAAAATATCAGATTTGTGTAAGAACGAACCGAAATGCATTATGGTGTTTTTAATTTCATAATTATTTTTTTAATAATATTTTTTAAAAGTTCGTTTTAGTACTTCACACTATTGCATGTTGATTTCAATAAATAATCGATTAATACACTCGCAGTAGCAGCGGCAGCGAATGTTCTTATTACGTGTCAACTCTCGATCAGACAGTCCCAGAATCTCGCGCGTACTATAAAACCCTGAACACAGCGTTTTCTTTCTCTATGTTTACTGTTATGCTACCTACCTTTACGGACTACATGAACTCTTCAGCATTACTATAAATACCGAAGGGGATTAGGGTCCCAACCCCGTCACGTATTTGAAATATTTTTTCTACTGGCCTTTTGGCTAAGATCAAAGTGTAGTATCTGTTCCGATGGATACTGCACCCCATAAGACTGGTATAGTCTTGGCCTTCGGGGCTTGATTTACGCCTGTCTATGGGTCTGTCCTGTGCAGTTCTAGGAGGTCCACCCTCCCAGGCTTCGCCTCCCCTCTTTGGGGAGGAGTAAGTTTATTGCTTACTACCTGAGGCGCTCCTACCGGGGAATGCCGACGGGGCTGCCCAGGCAATTTTCAATGGCCAGAGTGCTCACCTCTCGGGCACTGGCTTTTCAAACCCCACTTTCCCGACCCGACCTTGGTCACATCTTACTTGTGGGAGTAAGATAAAACTGGCCTTGTGCCTAACTCCTGGAGAGGAATAAATAAATACGATCGGATACTTTTTAGACAGGCCTTGTATATATATTTTTGTGTTACTTCCTGTTGATTATCTGATTTGTGTCTCATTAATTAATAGTATGTTTACGGTTGTATGTGGGAATATGTATAAAAGCGTTTAGGCATAAAGAGAGAGGGAGGGGGATCATACCTATTAGTTTAAGTATTCAAAACTGGGTGTATTAATTTATTTCTATTTATTTGATTTCTTTATTTGTGTTTCATTGAATAATTAATAGATTTCAAGTAATGTATGGGAGTATGTATAAAAGTGGGTTGAAAATAATATAGCTCTTTAGTTTATTTATGTATAAATGTGTTTATTTATTTGGTTCGGTATTTGTGTGTGTTATTAATTGATCCGTGATTATTTAGATGTATTTATGATTATATAAATGTAATACATGAATATAAGTAAACATATACATATACAAAAAAATAGGAGGAAACAATAAAGACACAAAAAGAGCCAATAATAATAATATTTTTATTTTAGTAAATAGTATAGATGAAATAAAAAACTACAAGATACTTTTCAAAATAATTCAGTTCTTAAATTCACTCATGAGCTTAATGTTAACAATAAAATTCCGTTTTTAGATGTTCTCATTGACTCCAACACTGATGCATTCATCACCTCTCCCTATAAAAAACCTACATCTATTAACACCTGTATTTTAAGTTTTAAAAGTGAATGCCCATATAGATATAAAATTGCTATGGTCAAAAATCTATTAAACCGTGCAAAATTAATCTCCTCATCCAAAAAAATATTTTTTAATGAATTAAAAAACATAAAGCAAGTCCTAATTAATAATCAATTTCCCAATTATATGGTTGATGAACAAATAAAATTAATGATTAGAAATTTAGATAATCCTACTAATAATAAGCTAAATAATTCCCACTACATAAATCTATTCTATTGTAACCAAATGCATCCAAACTTTAAATTGGATGAAAAAGCTCTTAAAAATATAATACATCGCTATATATCCCCCACCAATTCTGATGATAAAATACGATTCATCATTTATTATAAAAAAATGAAAACATCAAACCATGTTGTTAAAAATAACACTTCTCAAACCCAAAATACATTAGGAAGAACCAATGTAATATATCAGTTCCAATGCCCTATGGGAGAATGTATCTCCGACAACAATAAAAAACTAATTCTTACATAGGTTTCACTTCCACAACACTATCCCGAAGACTCACCCTACATCTCTCCGACACTAGTTCTATATGCCAACACCTAAAAAAACATAATTGCGCCCCCTCCCAATATAGAAACATCCTTGTTAACAATACCAAAATAATACACCACGGTACCAATATCAAAAAATTAAAAATACTCGAAGCCCTCTACATAAAAACTAAATATCCCACAATTAATAATGTCAATTATGAAACTAGTCGCAACATTTTAAAGTGTCTAGCATAATAATTAACATTACCAAATTCTTACCCATTAGGTAGTTATGCGTTTGAATTGTATGCACTTTCTTTAACGTCATCAATTTCTTAACGGTTTAAACAGTCAAACTTTTAAATCTCTCATATGTGTAGAACGCCTTCACGCTCTCATGTACATTTCAACTTTACAGACGCTTTTTCGAGTTATAAACTACTTGCCGTTATGATTCAAAAATGAGCACAACAGTAAAGTTATAATTTGTAAAGACACTAAAACTAATACCGCCTGAAGATGATTTGACGATTCAAATCGAAAGTACTTGAAAAAAAGAAAAAAGAATGGAACAAGAAACCCATGGATCATATTTACATCAATTTGACCGAAACATTAGATGGACAATTCGGAAAATTGAAAAAAAAAAAAAGTCGCATCAAACAAAACCACTCCGTGTTATTTAATTATGTTTGCCACAATGAAAATATGCTGCCTAAATACACACACAATATATATATATATATATATATATATATATATATATATATATATATATATATATATATATATATATATATATATACTTCTTAAAAATGCTAATTCAGTCCTCCCTCTTCGAACATTTATAGACACAAACAATTCTCTCACACAAGATACCTTTAATACTATTGTAAATATTTTTTGTCCTCTAACCATGTTTTATCTTCTTTCATTCAAAATATACATTTTTGTCCAATTTATTCGGTTATAACATTTGAATTGTAAGCATGTGTCTTCGTACAACAAAAGGCGCGACCATTGTCAATATTTCATCCAAGCCAGAATCAACGCGACAAGATATTTTATTTTTATATCGGGACAATTTTGGGGATAACACCGGTTTAGATTGACGGTTGTACGCATGCGTCGATTTGATTACACCGGAAGTAAACTAACGATGGCTGACGTGGATTTTCTTACAGAACAGGTTTACAATCATTTTTACGATATATCTCAATCATTCATTAATTAAACCGTTTAAAAAGTTGATTTTAACAGAAATAAGAAGTTTGTTTTAAGGGAGTCTTTTTTTCTGTGCCTTGTCATTTCATGCTTCGTGTATTCTTGAACGTTATAAAAATAATAAATAGCAATTATTTATTTCAAAACAATATATAAACTAAAAGTATTTAATTTGAAAAAAAAAAAAAAAAAGGTACTTTGTTACATTAGGACCCACGCCCACTTTGACCCTAACTATAACGCCCACTTTGACCCTGACCCTAACGACGGGGTCAAAGTTAGCTCGGGTCCTAATATAACAAAGCACCCCCCCCCCCCACACCAAAAAAAAGTATCGATGTAGGAACAGAATAGTTAACAAAGTCCCTCTCCCATATTAAGAATGGTTCTTTATTTTTATATATGTATTTTACTTTGATTTTCTCTGTCGTAATTTATCGTCTGCCAGTCTTCAATTTATCGTTTGGCAGTTTTCGCCTCGTCAACTCTCGGGCGCTTCCGTAAGCTTCCCGAACGTTGACGACGCAAAGTCATGGAAACATGGTGCGTCAGCTATAAAAGTACCTTTAAGTGGAAAGTGCTCAATATCATTGATAGAGCGCATGGGCGAAATTAAGCATTAACGGTCCCGAACAGACTTATATGGCAAAATGTACCACTCATAAATGTCTAAGAATATCGACACAAATGCTTCTTTTGCCATTTGTGCAATTTAGTTAGCACCAAAAAAATTTATCCAGGTAGCTTGATAATTATGAATCTACCGTGCTTTCGTTATACACATCTGTTCAGTCTTTTTTTAAATTTATGTTTGCTATTGCCACTCGGACTTAGGGATAGTGGTAGGTTTAAAGAAGGGCATGTCTTTATCTTTTAATATTGACATTTTGGTTAAATCCAAGATTTTTTAATGTTTTTGTGACTTCCTGTTTAATCGTGCGCGTCATCTGACGTACGGATGACCAGAAATGAAAAATAAAACCTTTTTGTTAGCATTTCTTTATGCGAGTTTTATTATTATTATTATTATTGTTGTTATTATTATTATTACTATTATTATTATTATTATTATTATTATTATTATTATTATTATTGTTCCTTCGAATTATAGTTAATAATAATAATACATTTGTTTAATATTTTTTTTAGTTTAATATAGTAATAAGCAAATAATATTTACATTGAAAAAAAAACATTTTATTATTAATTTAAGTGTTTGAAATAAATAGAAACATATGCTATAAAAATAAAACATTTTATTGAATTAATTTTAACAAACAAATTATCAACCGAAAGTTCTTTTCTTTCTTCTTAATAACGTTACGCTATAATTAAATTATTGAAAAATAATTAGTAATTAAAAAAGGAAACGGAAGTCGAAATTAAAAAAAAAAAGTTTTATAAATGTGAAAGTGTAAATATTTTTGTTATTCAGAAATGCTAACAAAAAGGTTTTATTTTTCATTTCTGGTCATCCGTACGTCAGATGACGCGCACGATTAAACAGGAAGTCACAAAAACATAAAAATCTTGGATTTAACCAACATTTTTTTTTTTTTTTTACCAAAGTTTGATCAGGGGCATGTTCATCAATATGGCGGGCTAAAATCTGATTTTTAAATCTATTCAAACAAGAATAAAATTGTTTTAACAAAAAAAACAAAAAAACCATGCGCTACCTTAACTTTAACACTCACCCTAAGTCCGGGTGGCAATACGAGAAATCAATTAACAGAACAAAAAACGATAGAAAAGGTGCGCATGAAAGCTCAATTTCTTCGAGCATAATAGATCTATGTTTAAAGAATGTTGACATATAATCAACAGAGGATGGTGACTTCCGGTTTTATGTGTAAACAAGGGGCGCAGACACTGTGAATAAAGTAAGCAATTTTTCCCTAGGTGGATAAAGGTTTGGAGGAAGCGTTGCTCTTTGCTGAACCTAAAGCTCCTGCGGATCGTAGTAGACCACTTATTAAGGTAGGTAATAGCATCAGTGGATCTTCATTTCCCTAACAATAGGCATGCTTGATTTTAATAATGGAGGTACTGCATCGAAACGTTTGAATGGCTTTTCATTCACGGAAATAAAGAAGCATGCGTTGAGCGTTAAGGCTTTTACCTTTTTTTGGGGGGGGGGTGTAAAGTGGATCCCTGCACATTACGTTACTTCAACCCCCCCCCCCCCTCTCTTCCAAAAAAACTACTTTCTTGCAGGTGATTACATGCAAAGAGCCTGAAAATTTGGGGGTGAAAAGAAACGGAAATCCTTCTGGAAAAACGTGCTAAAATGACACCGAAGCACAACTTTGTTCATATCACATCCATTTCAACACAAATTACATACTTGGCTTTTGGCTAAGATCAAAGTGTAGTATCTGTTCCGATGGATACTGCACCCCATAGACTGGTATTGTCTTGGCCTTCGGGGCTTGATTTATGCTGGTCAATGAGTCTGTCCTGTGCAGTTCTAGGAGGTCCACCCTCCCAGGCTTCGCCTCCCCTCTTTGGGGAGGAGTAAGTTTATTGCTTACTGCCTGAGGCGCCCCTACCGGGGAATGCCGACGGGGCTGCCCAGGCAATTTTTAAACCCCACTTTCCCGACCTTGAGTCACATCTTACTTGTGGGAGTAAGATAAAAACTGGCCTTGTGCCTAACTCCTGGAGAGGAGTAAATCAATACACATGCTTCAGTGGAACCAAATATAAACTGGAAACAAACAATCAAGAGAGATTTGATCGCAACGGAAGGGACGCTGTGGACCTGGCTTCAGACCGAAAACGATGGTTTACTTTGACTTTGCAGGAGTTCCGGAGTCTGAGTTAAATACATTTGGAACATTCCAAATCCTACCCTGACTGGAAATCGGCATTATTATATTTAAATCGCATCTGTATACAAATGTTGACTCTGAAATGGCCTTTGTCAGATATTACATATAATATCTGACAAAGGCCATTTCAGATCATTTCTACTTTTGTTAGAGTTACAAATTTGATCACTGCACTGGATGGATATATAATATCAATAAAGGTGGGCTCCCTCTACGATGCTAGTAAACTCCTCACACCTGACATTATCCTGTATCTCTACAAAGCCACCATCCACCCATGCATGGAGTATTGTTGCCACATCCGGGCTGGTGCATAATTCACCAGTCTCTCCCTCTTAGACAAGGTCCAAAAAAGAGTCGCCAACTTAATAGGTCCCCCACTATCCACCAAGCTTCAGCCCCTGTCTCATCGCCGCAATGTGCCATCCTTGTGCTTGTTTACAAATACTTGAATGGATTGTGCTCCGATGAACTAGCTGCTCTAGTGCCCCCTCGACGCAAATACACTAGAACAACCCGACAATCAGCTAGGTCCCATCCATTAACTGTGGAGGTCCCCAGATGCCGGAGAGCCTTCTACTCCAGCAGCTTCTTTCCTCGTGCTGCCGGCCTCTTGAACTCCCTCCCTGCTCCCTGTTTCCAGACTGTACTGACATGCAGAGGTTTAAAACTAATCTAAACAGACATCTCGCTGCACAGCTCCCAACTTAGAATGGCACCCAAAACCTACTCCCTAATTCTCAGTAGCCTCTTACGTCTACAGTGGCGGCCTGCCTTGTTTGGGGTGAAATATCTTTAAAAAAAACAAAAAAAAACTTAGTCACTATAAAAGTTGGTGTTATAATAATGGTCCTTGGCACTGGTATGTAAAAATGTCTTGGGATGGTTCTTCAGCACAACTTCTGGAGTTATTTCAATGTTCAGCGGATTCACTCAGTTACTTTGGTTGTTTTGTTTTTTTTAATATTTCGAGGTCAGTATGAATCGACCGGTTCTATTCTTGTCAGAGAGAACAGCTTCCAACTAAATTTTATTTACACTGATGTTGATTTTGACTTCTAAGACAACCTCAAGATATCTCAGTTCGTCTTTCAGCGCTTGCAAGCCACTTGTGTGTTTTTAACGGACTTCACAGGACCCCCATGCTTGATAACAGAGTTGATGGTTCGGTGTTAAGGTTAGGGTCCTCAACAGCAGCTTGACACTGTTTCCTTCTTTTATCTTTCATTTCGTATAAATCTTTCTGGGGTACAAAGTTTCGCAAGGAATTCTGATCGGGTTTGTCTTTGTCGCAGATGTTTTGCATGTTTTACTAAGATTGCTAAGATTGGATTTCCGCTTCGTTGATTGTATCCTTTCCGACCGAACTGCTGTCCGGTTTCGCTTGAGCATATTTGAGGTTGATGGATTGTGTAGCGATGCATGTCGTTTTGTTTGCATGTTAAAATGTAAATCTCCGAAGGCATGCTCACCTGCAGATTTTTGAAAGGACAACTTTTCAAGGCAGTTCTTGTCTCCTGATCCGTGTCTCTTCCAAAACGTCATGCAACTGATGTTTAGTGTTTATTGGGAACTTGCTACCTATTTTGTGCAAACATTCCCAAATAAGTTTAGGGTTCTTGAGACCAACGCAGAGAAATGTATTACTTTCCTCAAAGAATTCATCACTAAATAAACCTCTCAGAAATGAGTTCTCCACTCTCTAGTAGAATTCTGCTTTTTTGTAATTCAGAAAAAGCGTTTCACGTTTCCTTAAATTTGCTTTTTAAAAAAAATTTTTTTTTTTATTATAATATGGACTTCTGCCACTTGTTATTTGGCTGGATTGTATTTCTTTTTTTCTTCTCTCTCTCTCTCTCTCTTTCTGTTTTCTATCTCTCTCTTTCTTTTCCTCTCTCTTTCTTTTCCTCTCTCTTTCTTTTCCTCTCTCTTTCTTTTCCTCTCTCTTTCTTTTCCTCTTTCTTTTTTCTCTCTTTCTTTTCCTCTCTCTCTTTCTTTCTTTTCCTCTCTCTCTTTCTTTCTTTTCCTCTCTCTCTCTCTCTTTTCCTCTCTCTCTCTCTTTTTCTCTTTCTTTCTTTTCCTCTCTCTTTCTTTTCCTCTCTCTCTTTCTTTTCCTCTCTCTCTTTCTTTTCCTCTCTCTCTTTCTTTTCCTCTCTCTCTTTCTTTTCCTCTCTTTCTTTTTTTTCCCCTCTCTTTCTTTTCCTCTCTCTCTTTCTTTTCCTCTCTCTCTTTCTTTTCCTTTCTCTCTTTCTTTTTCTCTCGTTTTCTTTCTTTTCCTCTCTCTCTTTTCCTCTCTCTCTCTTTTCCTCTCTCTCTCTCTTTTCCTCTCTCTTTCTGTTTTCTTTCTCTTCCTTTTCCTCTCTTTGCCTCTAGCAAACTATACGTATAAGGGGCGGTAAAAGATTTCTGTTTAATCAATTGTTCTTGTCTCCTCCCTCCACATACATTTTTTTATTATGAAAATCGCTCCAGACAAGCCATGAAGCCACTTAATGTAAGGAGCTAAAAAAAAAATTACTTCAAAGTCAAAAACTGGCCAACGAGAAGTGTTAGATGGATGAATTCCAACCCAGAAAACAGCAATTCTTCCCCCTTTGTCAGAAACATCGCTCATGAAATGTGAGGACTAAAGGACAAAACAAGGGAAGCGAGAGTTACGAGGCTGCTGAAAGTAAACTCACGGTCCACTTTCTACTCTCCTAAATTTTACTCTTACTAACAGCATGTTTTTTTAAAATTTATTTTTCTAATGAGGTTAAAATAAAAATTAGCAAAATTTTGCCCATAACTACTAAATACACACGGAACAATGAATGAAAATATGATTTTAGAATAAATTTTAGTCAAATTCTTGTTGTATATTTTTTTCTAGGAATCAGTTATTTATTTATTTTTTTTACATGAACAGCCATGTTTTTATTTCTTTCGTTATCTCTAGTGTTCAGTGGGCCACTGTTAGTACATGTGCCATAGGTTGGCCATCCTTGAGTTAAATTAAGTTGTAGAATAAAACTGCAAACTTTAAGTAATTTGTAAAGAAAAACAGCATAAACAAACAAATTAGATTATTATAAAATATATTTATTGTTATTATTATTATTATTATTATTATTATATTTTATGTATTTGGCGCTCCCTAACTTTTAAGAGAAACGAAATATTAAAGAATCAATTTTTCCAATCCTCAAATCTGGCTGTGGACAACAAAAATTATTCTGTGGACCATTGGTGGTCCACATAAACCACGTTGGGCACCACAGCTTTAGAAGCTAAAGCTGTGTACCATTGGTGGTCCACATGGACCACGTTGGGCACCACAGCTCTAGAAGCTAAAGTTGTGGACCATTCGTGGTCCATATAAACCATGTTGGACACCACAGCTTTAGAAGCTAAAGCTGTGGACCATTGGTGGTCCACACAGCTCTAGAAGGCTCACTTAGAATTGATTCAAAATTCATACTAAAATTGTCTCCATTGGAATATGACCTAATGGTCAACAGCGTTTGGGTTAACAATCAGAGAAAAGTGTAGTATCTGTTCCGATGGATACTTACACCCCATAGACCGGTACCGTCCTGGCCTTCGGGGCTTGATTCCGCTGGTCTGTGGGTTTGTCCTGTGCAGTTCTAGGAGGTCTACCCTCCCAGACTTTGCCTCCCCTCTTTGGAGAGGAGTAAGTTTATTGCTTACTTCCGTTTATAAGTTTATTCTTACGGGGAATGCCGACGGGGCTGCCCAGGCATTTTTTGTAGGCCAGAGTGCTCACCTTCTCGGGCGCTGGCCTTTCAAATCCCACTTTTCCGACCTTGTCACATCTTACCTTGTGGGAGGAAGATCAAAAAAAGGTCCAACAATCAGATTCCCAGGTTCAAACAGATGAACTTGAAAGAAGGTTGAAAGTCCAAGTAATACAAATTATCAATACCCATCTAAAAAATTCTGAAACATTAGGTTCAAGTATTAATAATTATTTAAATTCAAATAAGTTAAACATCTTTTTTTTTTTTTTTTTTCTGACTATTTTTTCCTTTTTCAGGACGAGTTAAATTTAAATGATGTTCCTTTGGAAGGGGATATCACAGTTCCGAAATCATTTGAAGCCGAAGAAGAAGATGCGATGTCTACGTTGGACGAGCCTGTTAAAGACACAATTGTAAGATCCTTTTTTTTTTGTCTTCATTTTTAGTGAAGGAATAAAGCCCCCCCCCCCCGCCCCTTTCGCCTTGTGAGAAATACTTACTTCTAGCAAATAAGTATCTATACATATTGGTGTTACTACTATAAAACTCTTGTGTCTTATAATGCAAGGTAAGTTTGTGCAAGATGCCAGTGCCCGACAGTTCTGCTAAATTAGATAACTCTAATCTTGACTACTTCCTTTTTGACAAACGGCTCCTGTTGATCTCATAGAGGTTAGATAGCGAAATATTAGCTAAAAAAAAAAAATCAAGATGAAGAAAAAAAAAATGGAAGGTATTTTGAAATATTTTGTTAAATGTTTCGAAATATTTTTCTTTTTCTTTTGATTTAATTACTCGCATCTAATACATGGTTTTTGAAGGCATTTTTGCCTCTATATTTATATTAACTTTCAAAAGATGCTTTATAAAACGAACTTTCCTAATTTATAACTCGCAGCGACCATGCGCAATCAAGTTCTATTCTATTTAAAACAGACATTTTCAACAACAGTCCACAACACCGGACGTGACACTTCACCAACACCAGGAAGTAAATTATGGAAAAAAAAGGTTATACCTGTATGTGTCTTGGCTCTGTCGAGGCTTGTTTTTGTCAAGCGAAATATTAGCTAAAAAAAAAAAAATCAAGATGAAGAAAAAAAAACGGAAGGTATTTTGAAATATTTTGTTAAATGTTTCAAAATATTTTTCTTTTGATTTAATTACTCACATCTAATACATGGTTTTTGAAGGCATTTTTGCCTCTATATTTATTAATTTAATTTATTAATTTATTAAAATTAATTCTAAAATAAAAAAAATTGATATATTTGATAAAAATATGTATTAAAAATAATTTTATATGTATATATATATATAAATATCCTAGTTTAGCGTCTATGTTCCCTTCGTCAGGGGTTCGACGTTGTCTGGCGGTTTTTATACATCGTCTTCAGTTGTCACGGTCGTGGGGGTCTACCATCACAATCTGCCACTGTATACGGTCATGCCTAATGGTTTCTCTCCAGGTCTTCTTTGGGCGTCTGGCTTTCTTCTGACTGACCACTTTCAGATCTGTACACGTGTAGATTCTTTTAACATGTCCAAACTAACGTAGTCTGTTTGGCCAATGTCTCGAGCATTTGAGTTTATTTTTGTTATTTTTGTTAGTTGTTGAATTGCTTATCCTTTATTCCATTTTTATTTTTACATATATATATAATCAAAGTTGCATTTGCTTCAGCGTCCCAAATTCACTTTTCAAAAGATTCTTATATGATTAATCGCTTTGTAAATGTAGTTATCTCCTTTGCATTTCGGATATATTCTATAACTGCGCCATAAAAGTTCTGTAATAAAAAGATTTGGTGCTATTTTACTTATAGGCCGATGCAGTTAATTATTTTCATGTAAAAGCATTATTTTGTACTTACTTAGTCATATTTTATCTCTCACGCCCCGAAAAAGAATTTAAAAATATCAAGCAGAACTTTAATTAGAACGATTTTTCCATTTTCATAAGGGCGATATGAAATGTCGAATTTGACATTTTCGGAGTGGCCGGTTAGCGAACTAAGGGCAGATAAGTGTCGCGAAATTGGGTCCCCTAGGTAGGCACGTCGTGGAAAGTATCCCGTTGAACAAATTAAAAATAATTATTTAATTTTCTATTTTTTTATTTAATACATATATATTTTATTATCCATATTTGGTCGCTGTTACCATGTAAATATGAAAAAAAAAACAAAAAAAAAAAAAACAAGAAAATTATATCGTGGAAAGTATCCCGGTGAACAAAGTAAAAATAATTATTTAATTTTCTATTTTTTTATTTAATAAATATATATTTTATTACTATTGCTTATGTGTTTCTTTCTTTTTATAATTCTAAAAATAAAAACGGAGTTAATGCCCTTGTCTATTCTACCGACCGCTCACAGCCCAAAATGTCGGCTCGCTCACAAATACAGGTTGTTTATGAAAATGGAAAAATGGTTCTAATTAAAGTTCTGCTTGATATTTTTAAATTCTTTTTCGGGGCGTGAGAGATAAAATATGACTGAGTAAGTACAAAATAATGCTTTTACATAAAAATAATTAACTGCATCGGCCTATAAGTAAAATAGCACCAAAAATTTTCTTTGAATTTTGTCACCTTTATCGATGTATATGTCACGTTTGTTTAATTTTTGTTCATAAGACATAAGTTTTATCTCCCTTGGTCATTTAATGACGGCTTTCTCTTCTTAATTAGCAGTTATTCCCCTTTGTTTTTAATAGCAGTTATCGCTCTTGTATTTAATTATAATTAGCAGTTATTCCCCTTGTATTTAATTATAATTAGCAGTTATTCCCCTTGTATTTAATTATAATTAGCAGTTATTCCCCTTGTATTTAATTATAATTAGCAGTTATTCCCCTTGTATTTAATTATAATTAGCAGTTATTCCCCTTGTATTTAATTATAATTAGCAGTTATTCCCCTTGTATTTAATTATAATTAGCAGTTATTCCCCTTGTATTTAATTATAATTAGCAGTTATTCCCCTTTGTTTTTAATAGCAGTTATCTCCCTTATTTTTATTTGATTGTGAAACGTTTCAACTTGAAGCCTTCGGGTGTTAGTTTCATAGAAGATGAATAAATGAAGTTTCATAACAAAATCAAACCGTCAGAATCGAGGCCATTTTTTGAGGATGGCTTGTTCTCTGTCGGTCTAAGGTATGATTCTGTTCCGTCCCAGGATGTCCACCCTCCCAGGCTTTACCTTCTCTTTTGAGAAGGGGTTAGTTTATTGCTAATCGCCTGAGGCGTCACTACCGAGGAATGCCGACGGGGCTGCTCAGGCATTTTTGTAGTCCAGAGTGCTCTGCCTCTTTGGCGTTGGCTTTTTTAATCCCCACCTTCTGACCGTGTGTCACTTTTTTCTCGAGATGGGAGGGTGGGGGAGAAGTAAATACTAACTTCATAAACAAGCTGTTTTTACCCAGCGTTGCCCGGGTCGAATTCTTAGGAAGTTTTTGTATTCTATTTTTTTTTTTAATTGCTGAACCATTCAGATGAATGTTTTTTAGATATTATTCAGGAATTGAATTTTATTGTTTAAATTATAAAATATGCGGTAAAGGTACAGAATAATTAACAAAGCCCCCCCCCCCCTCTTCATAGGTTTCTGTTTAATAACGTTTTTATTTAGAAACCCATTCTTAATGTGAGGAAGGGCTGTAATGACAAACAAGAACAGTCGTAACTTTAAGAAAGCTTTATTCGGCATAAACTGTCAGTACAATATTAGTGCTGCTATTTATATGGTTAAGGCGAACAGGAGAGTTCTCCAAAGGGGAGATAATTTAGAATAGGGAAATTATCCGTAATTGTTCATTACACGAAAATACACATTTAAATAAATTTAAAAATGTATTAAATAATTACTTTAAAAAAAAAATAAAAACGCAAAATCGATGTTTTATGTTTTATTTTGTAATGAAATGCAAATCTTTTAGAGTTTAAAAAAATATCAGATGTAAGAAATAAAAATAATGAATTGAAATTTTAATTAACAATTAGGTGCTTTGTTACATTAGGACCCGCGCTAACTTTGACCCCCGTCGTTAAGGTTAGGGTCAGTGTCAAAGTGAGGTTATGGGTTAGTGTTAGGGTCATGGTCAAAGTTAACGCGGGTCCTAATGTAACAAAGTACCAACAATTATTATTGAAACCAACGTTCTAAAGTAGTAATGTACAATTTAACTGTAACAACCCGGTGTTGTCTGGGAGTTTTTTTTACTTTTCTTTTTTTTTCAGGATGTTAAAATATAACTTTATTTTTGAAAAATGTTGTTTGAAATGTTTTTTTTTCTTAAAAATCAAACGCACTTTGAATATATGTGCATGCTTGTATTTCTAGAGTTATCTTTGTTCTTGGCCTTTTGGCTAAGATCAAAGTGTAGTATCTGTTCCGATGGATACTGCACCCCATAGACTGGTATTGTCTTGGCCTTCGGGGCTTGATTTACGCCAGTCTATGGGTTTGTCCTGTGCAGTTCTAGGAGGTCCACCCTCCCAGGCTTCACCTCCCCTCTTTGGGGAAGAGTAAGTTTATTGCTTACTGCCTGAGGCGCCCCTACCGGGGAATGCCGACGGGGCTGTCTAGGCAATTTTTAAACCCCGCTTTCTCGACCCGACCTTGGGTCACATCTTACTTGTGGGAGTAAGATAAAAACTGGCCTTGTGCCTAACTCCTGGAGAGGAGTAAATCAAAACTCTACATGCATGTCAGATTAACGTTTTTTTTTTTTTACCGGAAGTGAGTGCATTCTGGTGGATTTTTATGAAATGAAATCTTTTTAAAATAGGATTTTTTTAAATTTACATTTTTTGATTTCAATAAATATTCATTTAATAGTAAATAAAAAAAATGTGTAAGTCACGTAATTGCGAGAAAAACACAAACGCGCGCAAGTGGTCACATGATTTTATTAATATAGTGGTTAGATTTATTTAAGTATATTTACCTTGGTAAGCCATTCCTTTAGTTTTCTTTTTTGTGTCGAAATGTACGACCCCCTCCCCCCCCCCCCCAAAAAAAATGGCGTAAAATTTAACATTTAACTGCGTCGCTTTTTTTCTTGAGAAAGTGCATCAGATTGTAGCGGAAAGGCAATGACAAAATCGATCCATACAAAAATAAAGTTTTATTGACCACAGACGACGAATTTGGAGATATGGCCAAATATACAGTCACCGATAAGAAACAGTCTTATTTGGACCCTGAAAAGAAGAAGCCTCTTGGTATCAGAAGCAGCTCATTAGGGGTAGACCCTGCAAGATTATCAGTAAATTTGACAGTCGGAATCTGTTGCCATCTGTGAGGTGAAGGGATTTACACAGTGGAAGATTTTCAGGCAGACTGCGTGGAACATTTGTTGGGCTTAGCTTAAGTATTAATTGGGTGGCTCCCAGCACATGGCACCAAGTTTCCACCATCTATTTTTTTAAAAGATGTGACATTGTATATTTTCTGCACTTTTGATTGGCTGAAATAAAATTTCTGTATTAAGACTCATCCAATCAAGAGTTGATATTTTTCCAAAAAAAATATTCGTTCGCTGCTGCTGCTACTTGAACAACGTTCCACGAGACGACTGGCTGTTACTTGTCATTGTCTCTTGATTCATCGTTAGCCAACATTTTCGTTGGATTTTTGGAAAACCAATTATTTTCCAAAATGACCAAACTGGCTTTTTACACACGTTACATTGATGACTCTTTTGCTTGCTTTCCCTCACGGAGTGATGCTGAACAGTTTCTTTGTATTCTTTGTGACTTGCATCCATCGTTGCAATTCACTACTGAGATCGAAGATTGTGGTTCCCTCCCATTCCTTGATGTTTTAGTGTCTAAAGCTGGTTCATCGTTTGAAACCTCTGTTATAGAAAACAAACCTTTACAGGTCTTTATCTAAATTGGTTTTCCTTCGCCCTAAAATCAAGAAAAATAAATCTTATTGGTACTCTTACTCATCGAGCACTTATGATTTGTTCACCAACCCGACTCGATGCGGAACTTGGTGAAATTACTAATATTTTTCTTGCCAATGGATATCCCATCCATCAACATCATAAAAAGCACCATTGCACGCAAGTTGTTATATTTAATGGTGGTAAATTTATTGGCCCGTCACGATGCCATATTTATTTGAAACTTCCATGGTTAGGTTCTGACAGCCTTGACATTGTCAGAAGGATTTCTTCTTCTACTCAACGTTGTTTTCCAGCAACCATGCTGAGAGTAGTTTACATGACTCAAACCTTTTTCTCTTCTTTTCGTAAGGATGTTTTGCCAGCCATTCAAAAGAATTCTGTTGTTTATAAATTCCTGTGTCAGTGTGGAGCTGACTACGTTGGCAAGACATCCCAAAGATTAGAAATAAGAATATCATAACACATACCACAGGATATTCGTTTACACAAGGTTTCGAGATCATCTGGGAACTTTCAAATACATGAATCTGCCATTGGTAATGACCTGGTTGGAACAAATAGTTGTTCTGACAAGTAGTCCGATGGGTGGTTTTCTGTTTTACACAGTGCTAGGTCGGACTATCATACATATATATATATATATATATATTGATTTGAAAATATTTATTTATCAATAATTATATGTATACATTTTATATATATATATAAGTATAAATTTTTATTTATACAAACATTATTGGTTACATATGTGCATACATGTTTCGGTTGCACTTTTCCCAGAAAGTCAACCTCATCAGACCAAGAATTTTTTCTTGGTCTGATGAGGTTGACTTTCTGGGAAAAGTGCAACCGAAACATGTATGCACATATGTAACCAATAATGTTTGTATAAATAAAAATTTATACTTATAAACAGCTCTACTTGGTATTGAGCACTTTTTATAAACACTTGAGTTTCTACGGATTTACATTTACAGAAACTAATACAATACATGTACGATATATATATATGAAATTATTTTTTTTTAATATTTTACCTACGTACGACATCGTTTTGAGCTTATGGCTCTCATCAGCGCACGGAAATAACAATCTCAGACGGTCATAGGGGCGAATATTAATTACGCTGTATGTGTTATTAAACTCCCCACCTGATGAATGATCAGTTCTATATAACTGTAACCAATTATATTTTGTTAATTGTGGTAGACTTTTAACATTGGTTTCTTTACGAGCAATAGTCTCCCTGTGAAGACCCCAATATCATATATTGGTACGTGGTGCATGAGCCCCTAGCACTAACACTGCCATAAAAGTCAATCACAAAATAGTCTCTGTTATTTGTGGAAAAAATATTTGACCATTTTATTTTGTTTTTTCTAGTTACGTGACCTGAAGGCTGTGGGTGTGAAATTCTTCCATGTCCTCTATCCAAAGCAAAGTGAAATGCTTCTGCGAGAATGTAAGCATTCGTTATTTTAAACCTTACAATGTTTTTTGATGCACGACTATAGTTCAACGTACTTTAAATGGTTCTAGATCTATACTTCCTCTGCAACAATTTGTCTATAAATGCAATTTGTCTACAAGTAAAATTTCCCTACAGCAATTTGCCTACAAGTAAAATTTTCCTACAGCAATTTGCCTACAAGTAAAATTTCCCTACAGCAATTTGCCTACAAGTAAAATTTCCCTACAGCAATTTGCCTACAAGTAAAATTTCCCTACGGCAATTTGCCTACAAGTAAAATTTCCCTACGGCAATTTGCCTACAAGTAAAATTTCCCTATGGCAATTTGCCTACAAGTAAAATTTCCCTACAGCAATTTGCCTACAAGTAAAATTTCCCTACGGCAATTTGTCTACAAGTAAAATTTGCCTACAGCAATTTGCCTACAAGTAAAATTTGCCTACAGCAATTTGCCTACAAGTAAAATTTGCCTACAGCAATTTGCCTACAAGTAAAATTTCCTTACAGCAATTTGCCTACAAGTAAAATTTGCCTACAGCAATTTGCCTACAAGTAAAATTTGCCTACAGCAATTTGCCTACAAGTAAAATTTGCCTACAGCAATTTGCCTACAAGTAAAATTTCCTTACAGCAATTTGCCTACAAGTAAAATTTCCTAACAGCAATTTGCCTACAAGTAAAATTTCCTTACAGCAATTTGCCTACAAGTAAAATTTCCTTACAGCAATTTGCCTACAAGTAAAATTTGCCTACAGCAATTTGCCTACAAGTAAAATTTCCTTACAGCAATTTGCCTACAAGTAAAATTTGCCTACAGCAATTTGCCTACAAGTAAAATTTGCCTACAGCAATTTGCCTACAAGTAAAATTTGCCTACAGCAATTTGCCTACAAGTAAAATTTCCTTACAGCAATTTGCCTACAAGTAAAATTTCCTTACAGCAATTTGCCTACAAGTAAAATTTCCTTACAGCAATTTGCCTACAAATAAAATTTCCCTACAGCAATTTGCCTACAAGTAAAATTTCCCTACAGCAATTTGTCTACAAGTAAAATTTCCCTACAGCAATTTGTCTACAAGTAAAATTTCCCTACAGCAATTTGTCTACAAGTAAAATTTCCCTACAGCAATTTGTCTACAAGTAAAATTTCCCTACAGCAATTTGTCTACAAGTAAAATTTCCCTACAGCAATTTGTCTACAAGTAAAATTTCCCTACAGCAATTTGTCTACAAGTAAAATTTCCCTACAGCAATTTGTCTACAAGTAAAATTTCCCTACAGCAATTTGTCTACAAGTAAAATTTCCCTACAGCAATTTGTCTACAAGTAAAATTTCCCTACAGCAATTTGCCTACAAGTAAAATTTCCCTCTACAAAACAGCCAAACCAAATACCATAAATAAATATTTGTAGATATAAATAACTTTTAAGCATAAAAACTTTTACCAAAATGAGCAGATTTGACATTAAAGGGTTGATATGCCGTAAAACAAAACAACCAAACCAAACCAAACCCAACTCTTGCAAAAATTGCCGACTCCTGACTTGGAGTACTCACCTTTTATTTTGTGTATTGGTGAATTCAGTTATTATAAAAAAGGCACTTGTCTGTGTGTGTGTTCACCTAAAAGTCAGAAACTTCACAAGACACAACCACAAAGCTGATATATTCTGTTTCGGCATTGCATCGGACAGAATATGGACACTTTTTTATTTGTAATATTCATTCGTTTGGTGGTCAACAGGAACAAAATTATTGGGAGTGGGGGAATTTAGAGGAATTTGTTTTTTCATCAACCTTTGGTGGGAAATGATACTAGAGAGAGAGAGGTTTTAAAAAATAGATGTTACGTACGCTTGTTAAGGCTTCTATTTTGTTGTCCATGCACCTGGACAACCACGCTAGTTTTGAAGGCATGAATATCCCGCTCCAACTGTGGGTTAAAAACAACTTGGGTTCAATGAATCGCTTACTATAAGTATCTTTTTAGAATTAAATAACCCCAAAAAGTTGATATATTATAAAAAAAAAAAATTAAAATAAAAAAAAAACACTATTTAATATACTTTCTTTTTTATTTTCTCTTCATTTTCTAGGGGATTTGTGGGGTCCCTTGATCCTCTGCGTGCTGATGGCTTTGTAAGTAAAATAATTTGTTTTTTAAATGGTTTTAAATTTGTAAAGATTCCTTGGCCTTTTGGCTAAAAAGCAAAGTGTACGATCTGTTCTGATACTACACTTCATTTTTTCTGTCCTCAGTCAGTGAAGGAGAAAACCTTCTAGACTGAGGCAATTTTAATTTTTGTCCCAACTCAGAGCACCCCTTTTTGGGGAGCTGGAGTTTCCCCCACATTAAAAACCAAGCTTGTGTCTAACTCTGCCCCCGTGGGGAGGCAAGAAAATAGGGATTTTAAATTTCTGTCAAGTGCTAGCAAATTCCTCACTCTTTAATTTCTTTGGCATTGCATAACACGCAATTCAGGGTGGATTGGATTAATTATTCTCGGCAAGAAAAAGGTATTTAAAAAAATTTTCACTAATGAGTCTCCACTTATCAAGACCAAAAGACACTCAAGGATACATGTTAATAAACTGGATGGATTGTTAGTTGAATGATGAAGAATTTTATTAGAGGATTGAAAATGAATCGAATGGACAGAATTTGTTAACTTATGGTGGCCGTGCATGAAGTAGTGTTGCCACATCTGGACTGGTGCATCATCTACTAGTCTCTCCCTATGTATACGTATGGTCAGTACCAGATGGGTGACCATTTGGGAATACCAGGCGCCGTATGTGGGAAGACGTAGCTATGGGCAAACAGCGTTGCCAACCCGCAGTGCCTAGGTTGGCGGCTATGCCAAAAACCTTTGAGTTACAGTCACCAATAAGGTGTCTGAAACCAGGGAGGAGTTCCTCCTCCAGGAATGATCAAAAACCCTGATGATGAAATATATTTGTGGCTTTTAATTTAGTTGCTATTTCTAAAATAATCAGCCAAATTATGTCGGTATCTGATAAGGGAAATTAAAGTTTTATATTGTCAAAGCTACCATTCGCCCCTTTTATGAAATATTGTTGCCACATCTGGCTGGTGCATCAACCACTAATCTCTCTCTCTTGGGCAGGGTCCAAAAAAAGAATCTCTAACTTAATAAGCCCCACACTGTCTACCAAGCTTCAGCCTTCGTCGCATCACCGCAGTGTTGCATCCCTGTGCTTTTTCTACAAGTACTTTAATGGAAGGTGCTCTGATGAATTTGCTGCACTTGTGTCCCTTCAACATAAATCCCACCGACCAACACGACAAGTAGCAAAATCACACCCCTTCACCGTAGAGGTCCTCAAATGCCGGAAGGCTCTCTACTTTAATAGATTCTTTCTTCCAACCGCTAGCCTTTGAAGTACTCATAGAACACTGGAAATCATTGGCAAACGGTTCTTCCTGCGCTAGTAAATACTCAGGATTGTAAAGAAATTGTTCAGAATGCCTATCCTGCGAATACTCGGGATAATCCATTATTTGATTTGATTTTAAAACAAGATAATATTTATCTACCTCCCACAGCGGTAAGATGTGACACAAGGTCGGAAAGTAGGATTTGAAAAGCCAGCACCCGAGAAATTGAGCACTCTGGCCTACAAAAAATGTCTGGGCAGCCCCGTCGGCATTCCTTGGTAGGGGCGCCTCAAGCGATTAGTAATAAACTAATCCTTTCTCAAAAGGTGAGAAGGCAAAGCGTGGGAGGGTGGAACTCCTAGAACTCAACAGGACAGACCCATAGACCGGCGTAAATCAAGCCCCGAAGGCCAAGACAATACCGGTC
Organism: Sepiola atlantica; assembly: GCA_963556195.1. Taxonomy (NCBI): domain Eukaryota; kingdom Metazoa; phylum Mollusca; class Cephalopoda; order Sepiida; family Sepiolidae; genus Sepiola; species Sepiola atlantica. The sequence continues at coordinate 60,662,150 of OY744546.1, read as the reverse complement.
TATGGGGGTGCAGTATCCGTCGGAACAGATACTACACTTTGTTCTTAGCCAAAAGGCCGAGAAAGAATTTATTTGAAAACAAGATGACAAATGATGAAAGTCTAAACTTGCCAGTTTTATGTATAGAGTTGCCTCCCCTTCTCATCATTACCTGTGCAGGAGGGCAGAGTGATTTGTTATGATCTTCTGATTAAAAAAAAACTCCTCTCTACTGACACTAACCTCATAGCTGTTTGAGCATGTCGATGACTTCCATCATCTTAAATAAAGTCAATTTGGCTTTCCTATGTTAAAAACTGTCTATCCTCAGTAAATATCATCACAAAAATAGCAAAAATAGATTTTCATACTTTTCTAACCATAAGACATGGTAAAATATTGAAAAATGACTTTTTTATCATCTGAACAAAATATAAAGAAATTGTTTGATCTGAACTCCATGAAAGTAGATATATTCTCCATGAAAGTAGATATATTCTCCATGAAAGTAGATATATTTTACATCAAAGTAGATATATTCTGAAAGAAAACAATGGTATTCTACGTAAAAGTTAATTTTGGTTGGTGCAATCAGTTTAAAATATATATTTTTTTCAGTGGGTAAAATTGTTAAAAATAAAGTCACGATCTTCAAAAGCTTTATATTTCTGTTGGCCATAATTTTTTAATGCTTACCCCCGGGTGACATCTCCTACAGCCAAATTGAAGATGAGGACCGCGAGATAAATTCAATGCGGAAAATAAAGCCATCTGATATTGGCTTCATGGCCTGAAAACGTGGAAACGATAGCTGATTGGATTTCCGTACAGTACAAAAACCAGCATTTTCAACAACTGTAAACTCGTGCAGGAAGGGAGAGGTCATTGACATAATGGATACGATTGCAGATTATGGAATCTGCTATGCCGCGTTCATATTCTATTTCTGGCACAGCTTGAGTAGGTGTTGCTTGTATCAGTTGGGGATACGTCTTTGACAATCAGTCCGGCAGTGGCTTTGTTACTATGGGGCTGAGGTATGGTTCTGTTCAGTCCTAGGAGGGCCCACCCTCCCAGGCCTTACCTTCTCTCTGAGAAGGTGTTAGTTTATTACTAATCACCCGAGACGCCTCTACCGGTGAATGCTGATGGGGCTGCTCAGGCATTTTTTTGTAGGTCGAAGTGCACTTCACCTAGTGCGCTTGCTTTTCGAAACCCACGTGACCTTGTGTCTAACTGCCTGCAGAGGCGGTAAATAAACGCACGCTAATTGTGTTGGTAGACGTATGAACACTCTATCTATTCTCCCCCCCCCCTTAGTTATGTGTAAAAATCGCAACTTGTATTCAATTAATTGTACTAGCAAAAATATGCAGAGAATATTTGCTAGTATATATAAAGCACGAACATATACTACACCGCCCCAAAGGAGGACATAATTCCTGGGAGGATGGTCTCATGACAATAGAATAGATACTACACTACCCTCTCCTAAAAACAAAGACGGTAATCCTTGGGAGGATGATATGACAACAGAACAGATATTATATTTCTCTACTTACACCTCAGTTGTATCGTGTTTTGGCCTTTTGGCTAAGATCAAAGTGTAGTATCTGTTCCGATGGATACTGCACCCCATACTGGTATTGTCTTGGCCTTCGGGTCTTGATTTACGCCGGTTAATGGGTCTGTCCTATGCAGTTCTAGGAGGTCCACCTTCCAGGCTTTGCCTCCCTTCTTTGGGAAGGAGTAAGTTTATTGCTTACTGCCTGAGGCGCCCCTACGGGGGAATGCCGACAGGACTGCCCAGGCAATTTTTAAACCCCACTTTCCCGACCCGACCTTGGGCCACATCTTATTTGTGGGAGTAAGATAAAAACTGGCCTTGTGCCTAACTCCTGGAGAGGAGTAAATCAATACTCACACCTCAGAAAAGGAGGAGGTAATATCTGGGAGGATGGTATCATGATAACAGAACAGATACTACACTACCCCCCCCCCCCCCCATTTGAAAGATAGTACACTTGTCTGAAATAATATTGTAGTAAACTGAATTGAGCAATAAATGAAACCAAAAACAATTTATTCGCAAATTTATTATTTATTTGTCAGGGGGGGGGGGGGGTTAGTCTAGCCATTTGTGTTGGTTACTGGCATGAAACAACCTTTAAAAGGGTTGATATGCCATAAAACCCAAACCCAAACGGAATCAGCTTGATGTAAAGTTTTCACGTTTAACTTTCAGAATGTTACAAAGTTCACCTGACGATCTTGACAAAAAACAAGTTGGCGGTCCAGAGTTTTCGGAAGTGTTTGTCATATTTTGGGCGGGATCTGTCATCGTGACGCTCAATTCAAAACTGCTCGGAGGAAAAATGTAAGTAGGCAATTTATATAATATCATAAAATATTCAGAATATAATGTCACCTTTTTTGCGATCGGACTTTCATCGTCGTTTTGGTCGTGGGGCAAACATAACTCGGCGACATGAAATATTTTGAAGGAAATAGAGTTGGGAAATTAGTCCAAAACAATTTATTTGGGTTTACTCACTCATGTGTGATCTATTTGCGTTAAAAACAATTTACTATTGAATCGAAACTATAAACATGTGAATTTACTGTTAAAGTTAACCATTAGTATTTAGTCATTCGTCGGCCATGTTTTTTTTCCCCGAAAAATGATGAAAATAGTTTACTAAAACAATGAAAATAAATGATGAAAATAGTTTACTAAAACAATGAAAATAAATGATGAAAATAGTTTACTAAAACAATGAAAATAAATGATGAAAATAGTTTACTAAAACAATGAAAATAAATGATGAAAATAGTTTACTAAAACAATGAAAATAAATGATGAAAATAGTTTACTAAAACAATGAAAATAAATGATGAAAATAGTTTACTAAAACAATGAAAATAAATGATGAAAATAGTTTACTAAAACAATGAAAATAAATGATGAAAATAGTTTACTAAAACAATGAAAATAAATGATGAAAATAGTTTACTAAAACAATGAAAATAAATGATGAAAATAGTTTACTAAAACAATGAAAATAAATGATAATGTTTTCTATTTTCTATTAAATTGTTTTTAACGCAAATACGTCACACTTGAGTAGGTAAACCAAGATAAATTGTTTTGGTGCTATTTTACTTATAGGCCGATCAAGTTAATTGTGTTCATGTAAAAGCATTATTTTGTACTTACTCAGTCATATTTTATCTCTCACGCCCCGAAAAAGAATTTTAAAATATCAAGCAGAACTTTAATTAGAACGATTTTTCCATTTACATAAGGGTTATATGAAATGGCGAGTCTGCGATTTTCGGAGTGGCCGGTTAGTGGCCGGTTAGCTAACTAAGGGCAGATAAGTGTCGCAAAATTGGGTCCCCTTACCATGTAAATATGAAAAAAAACAAAAAAAACAATAAAGTTATATCGTGGAAAGTATCCCGGTGAACAAAGTAAAAATAATTATTTAATTTTCTATTTTTTAATTTAATAAATATATATTTTATTATTATTGCTTATGTGTTTCTTTCTAACAATAAAAACGGAGTTAATGCCCTTGTCTATTCTACCGATCGCTCACAGCCCAAAATGTCGGCTCGGGCACAAATACAGGTTGAACATCGAAATGGAAAAATCGTTCTAATTAAAGTTCTGCTTGATATTTTAAAATTCTTTTTCGGGGCGTGAGAGATAAAATATGACTGAGTAAGTACAAAATAATGCTTTTACATGAAACCAATTAACTTGATCGGCCTATAAGTAAAATAGCACCATTGTTTTTGATTAATTTCGCAACCATATTTGGTTTAAGATCCTTTATGTCGCTAACAGTTACGTTCGAAACGTTTCGGATATTGTACTCTCCGACCAACTTTTTTCGAGTGCCTTTTTGTAATAATAATCTGTAACTTTTCCGGAAATTCAAACTGAATGCTTCATTAAATCCGACTCTCATTCTGCGTTCCATCGTTTTTAGATGTATCATATCAATTGATTGTTTTTTTTTTTTTTTAAATTCCTTCCCAAAGGACTGAACTCAGCCTCTAGGTAAAATTTCATTCCCCGCTAAAAGAAGTTAAAAAAAACTGACATTCGCTGATACGATCATAAAATGTATGTTGTAGATGCTTTGAGGTCGGTGATGATGAACTCGTTTCAGTTTTTATATCATCAGACCTACTCCACCAGCAACCCAAGCATTTCTCTAAAAGGCATGACAGCTGGAAAGTTACTATGACAAAAGGAATCTGAAGAAGGCCGCAGAGTATAACTGTCATTGAATATGATAATCAATATGAAGAAAGTAGTCCAAAATGTATACATATAAACAAGAAGGGTAACATTTTTACACTTTGCCCCCATGCTGCCAAAGGAAACATAAAAATGGGATTCTATTTTTTTTTTAAATTTAAAAAGAAAAAAAAAATTTTTATTTTTATTTTCTTTGTGGGATTACACCTCGACACCCTGGATATACCGGGAAACATAGAAATAAAAAAATTTTTTTTTTTTTAATTTAAAAAAATTTTTTTTACATTTTTTTGTGGGATTACACCTCGACACCCTGGATATACCGGGAAACATAGAAATAAAAAATTTTAGATTTGGGAGTGAGAGTTCAGTTTACTATATAAATATAATGTAAAAATGATCACCCACTTCTTGACCAGAAAGCATTATGTATTTAGAGGAGTATTAGAAGGCTATCACAATGCAAGAAATGGAAATATGTCGGCGTTGAGAAATGAGACAAAAAACAAGTGATTTTTTTTTTTTAAATGATTTTTTTTCATAGTAAATCTTACTTGATTAGGTAAGACTTCGACACTGTGATCTAATGTGTGTGACCGTGTTCCACAATATATTTCGAGGTAAGACCTCTTTATCAAATTTCAAATCTCTTGAAATCTGCTTGGACGGGAATATTGTTATATGGTTATAACCAGGGGAATGAAGCTCCCCCCGGGTAGAGCTTATTTGTAAGGGTATCGTCAACTGCCATTAGCTTTAAGGCATAGCTCATTTGGTAAAACTAATTTTTGAGCTCCGGCAATTGCAATGTTTACATTGAGATATCACTTACATTCAGTCAGTGTTGCATGGTAGTGTAGGGGTTAACAACGCCGACTGTCAGCTCAACGGTTGCGTTTCGATCCCGGCTTGAGGCACTAACTGGTCTAGCTGCACTGATGAGCTGTGAAACAGCGAAACAGTCTGTATGTGGATGACTATATATATATATATATATATATATATAATCTGTCACACGAAAGTTAACAAGTAAAAAAAACTGCCAGCCGAATCCATTTCAAGTATTTAGGGGAATTGAGAAAGCAAATCTATTTCCATAAAGGAACATTTTCTTCCTTTTTTTCTTTCTTTCTGTTTTCTATACCGATATATACTTTTCTTTCTGTTTTTTTTTTTTTTTTACCACTATATACTTTTTTTTTCTTTCATGTTTTTTTTTTTTCAGATGTTTTCTTTCTTATTTCTTTTTTTTTTTTTAACTTCATCGCTTCAGACATTATCTTATATGAATATTAGTGTGAACACTGGCGAAGGGTAATTTTTTTTCCCACCATTTTTGACGGAGAGTGTACACTCGTAATATATATTTGTTGACTAAAAAGGGAACGAGTGTTCATGCCTTTTTCTGTTGTTGCGTGTGCTACAACCAAAGCTTTTTTCCTTCATTTGCTGTTTTGTAACCTTGCGTTCTTTGCAATGGCTTTTCCAGTTCGTTCTTCCAAAGTGTCTGCGTCCTCGGCTATTGTGTGTCCCCATTGGCTCTTGCGCTTCTCATATGCCGTCTGATCCTGATGTTTTCAAATCAGAATGTCGCCCTTTTTGTCATCCGCTTTCTCGTCGTCTGCCTCGCATTTGGATGGTCAACGTTCGGTAAGTAATCCACACGAATTTTTTAAATATTTTCTTCTGCATTGCCTAATGTCTACGATCAACTCTGAACTATTTTCGGCCAATTTTTACAATTTTTAGTTCATTACTGTGCATTTTACTGTTCACATATTATCTAAAATGCTGCGGCAAAGAAAGTGGACTCCCTGTACTGTTCTAGAAAACGTCTCGTACCTGACGTTATTCTATATCTCTACAAAGCCACCATCCGCCCGTGCACGGAGTATTGTTATCACATCTGAGCTGATGCACCATCCACCAGTCTCTCCCTCTTAGACAAGGTCCAAAAAAGAGTCTCTAATCTAATAGGTCCCTCACTATCCACCAGGTTCCAGCCCCTGTTCCATCGCACCAATGTTGCATCCTTGTGCTTCTTTGACAAGTACTTCAATAGTATGTGCTTCGATGAACTTGCTGCTCTGGTGTCCTCTCGGCGTAAATACACTCGACCAACCCTACAATCAGCTAAACTCCATTTATTCACCGTGAAAGTTCCCAGATGCCGGAGAGCTTTCTACTCCAATAGCTTCTTTTCTTCGAGCTGCCAGCCTTTGGAACTCATTCCCTGCTCTCGGTTCCCTGGCTGTACCGACATGCAAAAATTACAAACTAATGTGAACAAGCACCTCGCTGCACAGCTCCCAATTTAGGATGACCCCCTAAACTTTTACCCTAATTCTCAGTAGCCCCTTACGTCTACAGTGGCAACTTGCCTTGTTTGAGTTGAACTAAGTTAAAGAAAAAAAGAAAAATCTCGACCCACTTAGATTTATCTCCTCACAGATGCTGGCTTTGAATGAATGGATGAACATAAGCACATTGCATGTCCATAATAATAAATTATTTCATTCTGCAAACCAAATAATTTAGTTGCTTCATAAATTCCCAGGAAATTTCCGTTAAAATTTTCTTATGTTTCGGAATTTTTTAGATGAAGATTTCTAATTTGGATTACTTTAGAATTTTTAGATGAAGATTTATTTGGATTACTTTAGAATTTTTTAGATGAAGATTTATTATTTGGATTACTTTAGAATTTTTTAGATGAAGATTTATTTGGATTACTTTGGAATTTTTTAGATGAAGATTTTAATTTTTATTACTTTGGAATTTCTTAGATGAAGATTTATTATTTGGATTACTTTGGAATTTTTTAGATGAAGATTTATTTTTTGGATTACTTTGGAATTTTTTAGATGAAGATTTATTATTTGGATTACTTTGGAATTTTTAGATGAAGATTTATAATTTGGATTACTTTGGAATTTTTTGGATGAAGATTTTAATTTGTATTACTTTGGAATTTTTAGATGAAGATTTATAATTTGGATTACTTTGGAATTTTTTAGATGAAGATTTATTATTTGGATTACTTTGGAATCTTTTAGATGAAGATTTGAATTTGGATTACTTTGGAATCTTTTAGATGAAGATTCATAATTTCATTTACTTTGGAATTTCTAGATAAAGATTTATTATTTGGAATACTTTAGAATTTTTTAGATGAAGATTTATAATTTGGATTACTTTAGAATTTTGGATGAGGATTTTAATTTGGATTACTTTGGAATTTTTTAAATGAAGATTTTAATTTGGATTACTTTATAATTTTTTATATAAGATTTTAATTTGGATTACTTTGGAAGTTTTTAGATAAAGATTTTAATTTGGATTACTTTGGAATTTTTTAGATGAAGATTTATTATTTGGATTACTTTGGAATTTTTTAAATTAAGATTTATTATTTGGATTACTTTGGAATTTTTTTAGATGAAGATTTATTATTTGGATTACTTTGGAATTTTTTAGATAAAGATTTTAATTTGGATTACTTTGGAATTTTTTTGATGAAGATTTTAATTTGGATTACTTTGGAATTTTTTTGATGAAGATTTTAATTTGGATTACTTTGGAATTTTTTAGATGAAGATTTTAATTTGGATTACTTTGGAATTTTTTAGATGAGGATTTTAATTTGGATTACTTTAGAATTTTTTAGATGAAGATTTATAATTTGGATTACTTTAGAATTTTTTAGATGAAGATTTTAATTTGGATTACTTTGGAAGTTTTTAGATAAAGATTTTAATTTTGATTACTTTAGAATTTTTTAGATGAGGATTTTAATTTGGATTACTTTGGAATTTTTTAGATGAAGATTTATTATTTGGATTACTTTAGAATTTTTTAGATGAGGATTTTAATTTGGATTACTTTGGAATTTTTTAGATGAAGATTTATTATTTGGATTACTTTAGAATTTTTTAAATGAAGATTTTAATTTGGATTACTTTGGAATTTTTTAGATAAAGATTTTAATTTGGATTACTTTGGAATTTTTTTGATGAAGATTTTAATTTGGATTACTTTGGAATTTTTTTGATGAAGATTTTAATTTGGATTACTTCGGAATTTTTTAGATGAAGATTTTAATTTGGATTACTTTGGAATTTTTTAGATGAGGATTTTAATTTGGATTACTTTAGAATTTTTTAGATGAAGATTTATAATTTGGATTACTTTGGAATTTTTTAGATGAAGATTTATTATTTGGATTACTTTAGAATTTTTTAAATGAAGATTTTAATTTGGATTACTTTGGAAGTTTTTAGATAAAGATTTTAATTTGGATTACTTTGGAATTTTTTAAATGAAGATTTTAATTTTGATTTCTTTTGAATTTTTTAGATGAAGATTTATTATTTAGATTACTTTGGATTTTTTTCATGAACATTTACAATTTGGATTACTTACCTTGGAATTTTTTAGATGAAAATTCATAATTTGGATTACTTTAGAATTTTTTTGATGAAGATTTATAATTTGGATTACTTTGGAATTCTATTTTCACTTTGGTCATTATGTTTACAGTGTTTTGGCCAATGTAAACTTCGATTTTCTTCAGGTATATCTTTTCAAACTTCTGTCAAACTCAGGAACCTATATGGAATTTTGAACTAAGCCCTTTATTTAATCCATGCGAGTAGATTGTTCTAATTCTTTCAGTCACATGTACCCATGGTACAACAAATAAAATAAAATAATTATATAATTGAGAAATGATACGATGGATGTGTAAAGACAGGCTTAGATCTGATGACCTCAGAGGAAGATTAAATCTGGAAATTATAAGATGTGTCTAGAACAGACTTTGATGGTTTGGTCACGTTGAAAGAATGGATGAGAGTTCTTGGGTTAGTAGATGTAGAACAGTTGAGGTAGCAGGGTCAGTTAACAGAGAACGGCCAAGGAAAACATGGGAGGAAGTGATAATGATAGATTTGAGAGAAAGAGAGATAAATAAAGACCTGCCCAGCGATAGGTTAGTTTGGAAATCAATTTCTAAAAGCTGTCCACCATATACCAGCATGTAAAATGGACGTTAAACCGAATATGATGATGTGTCGCACTATTACTTGCTTTGGCCGAAGGGGTATCTCTTGGGACCGGCACCAATGTGGCAATTTCATGGCTTTAGACGGCTGGGCGATCTTTGCCAGACTTTGTGACGACGGGATGATGTGTGACAAAATGTGCACGTATGTGCAATGTCTCATCTTGTTATGGCCAGTGAGCAATCATCGACTGACGATAGTCACTGTCGTCTGCTTCTGGGATTGGCTAGCCGACTGTTTGGTCGGGACCATCGTGCTGCAAAAAAAACAAACATTATGTAATAATGGAACAAACCATTTTACTTTTTATATAAAAATATGATTTATTATATTTCGAAAAGAAACATCTCAGAGCGCGCGACAAGACGCGTGCGTCTCTGTCAGAATTCGAACCAGTCTCTCTTTTTTCAGTCTCTTTACTAGAGTGAGAGAGAGAGAGAAGGAGAGAGAGACGGAGGGAGAGAGAAAGAGGGAATACAGACGTAATCAGTGTACGCCTTGTCAAATGTTTATTTTTGAGTTTCATAACTGATTTTCTCGAACGACAACTGGTTTGATCTCTGATCCCATCACATGCACCTGTCATTGAATTGGTTTGACACCGACCTTCAGTCCTCTAAATATAAGTGAGGCACAGGTGCACTCAGTGATCTCAAAACGCAGAGAATTACCGTTTTTGAAATAAGTCTGGCGTAAGGATTACGAATATAACGGGGAGCACTTAGCTCTAGAAAGCTCACGCATTGTGCCACATATGAATTTAACATCTTTTTTTTTCTTTCTTTTCAGCATCTACTGCCTTCCTCGCTACAAGTCAGCCATACAGCAAAAAATACCTCGCCATGTACCCAATTTTCCTCTTCTACTTTGTAATCAGCTGGCTCATCATTTCCCACACGTAATAACTGTCCGCCTAATTTATTTCTTTGCATCAACAACCAAATTAACGCCACAGATTTGTGACGACTTGAAAGAACTCGTCTCACTCTCTCTTGTTTTTTCTCTCTCTCTCGCTCTCAGACAGAGTTTTTCATAAAAAATGGCTTCTCTGAAGAATTTCTTGATTATCTGTCTTCTTTGTATTTCATGGAATCTAACTACTCGGACACTCGGACAAAAGAAATGACATCGTTGTCTGTATCGGATATTTCTTAACGGACCGAGATATCTCTTTGAACTTCTTTGTTTCCACGTCGGCTCTTAACGATGTCAAACAAAATCGTTTTGCTTATTTCTCATTTTCTGGCCAGGGTTGGTTTGCAATTTCCCGATTGGACATTTCAATTAAAAAAAAATTAAACGGGACCCATGGAAATTTCACAATTGCTTTTTTTTTTTTAATCTTTTATCTCCATAATAATTTTTTATCTTCTATCTCCATAATGATTGTAGTTGTCCCTCCCTTAATTATTCATGACCCTATTTTTTATTTTTATTTTAAAAAATCTTTTTTTTTTATGGAAATCGCTCCAGACAAGGCATGAAGCCACTTGATGTAAGAAGCTAAAAAATAAACTACTTTAAGGTCAAAAACTGGCCAATAATAAGTGTTAGATGGATAGATTATGATCAAGAAAACAGCAATTCTTCCTCCTTTGTCAGAAACATTGCTCATGGAATGCGAGCACTAGAGGACAAAATAAGGAAAGCGAGAGTTACGAGGCTGCCGAAAGTAAATCCACCAGTCACTTTCTACTCTCCTGAAATATTGATTTACTCCAGTTTGCTGTCTGATCCAGGTGTTTCTTTTTCTATCACGTAAACTGATGCCGAGCATGATGCGTTCCATTTTGCATTATGCCACGCTTAACTTTTCTATCGATGCATTATTAAATCCCTTATTATGTTTCGCTACCGTAAAACATATTTTAACGTTGCTGCGTTATTGTTTTGCAATAATGCAGCAACGTTAAAATATGTTATTTTTTTTTAACTTACAATCACATGGACGACTCGGGCGAAAACTTATTGCATATTTATTTATATCCTGCACCATGAATACCTACTGCATATTAGTGCACCTGATGCAACAGCCTCAAGCAGAACTAAAAGACAGTACACCGGTTGCACAGTCTGCACTCGTACCACTGCATGTCTGACGCTTCCACGATAAATTTAGCACGACATTTCATATGTCTGCTTTGGTCTAGCACATATATATATATATATATATATATATATATATATAATATATATATATATATTATTATTATTATTATATATATTATTATTATTATATATATTATTATTATTATATATATTATTATTATTATTATATATATTATTATTATTATATATATTATTATTATTATATATATTATTATTATTATATACTAGCGGGACCCTGTGGAAATTCCACAGTGTTTTCTACATCAATCTGTATAATTTACTTTTAATAATATTATCCGGTGGCTAGAAATATGCACATATTTTACTCACAAATATTTTGCGTGACGGAATGGAAGTATATATATTTATTTATATTACTCGGTTGCCGGGGCAAAAGCTGTCTCTTCACTAAATCTTCTTAAATAGGAGTGTCAGATCGTGACACACAAAATAAATAACACACACTCTATCGTATTTATATATTGATGATGATGGTGGCGGTGGCGGCGGCGGCCTGAAACCGGCCCATTTGGTAAGCGTGTCCGCTAATGGAACGGGATACATCGGTTGAGTCATAGAAATGACTAACACAAACATTGCTAAAACTCTCAGTATTATAAGGTCAGGATCAAGGACAGTAAAGCAGTCCTGGGAAAAGAGTGGCGCCCTCCCCTACATCTCGGGTTAGCAGCTAATGTAAAGAGATCCTCTACTGTAATCGGACAATTTAGCCTTTTATAAAGTCTATAATTAGCGACCACCTCACCTAAAATAAGCGAACGCCATTTTTGATTGACGAATTTGACAATATAACTAAATAAATATTTGAAATAAAAAAAATGAATTTCTCCGATGTTAACTATAAAATATCATTGCCCTTGTCTTATTTTTACGTCTCTATTTAGTACTTTGTTACATTGGGACCCGGGCTAACCTTGACCCTGACCCTAACTTTAACCCTACCCCCCAATGACCCTGAACTTTATAGCTAACCCTAACCCCTCACTGACCCTAACCCTAACGACGGGGTCAAAGTTAGCGCGGGTCCCAATCTAATAAAGCACCATCTATTTGTTAGTAAGTTACGCTTGTTTTATTATGAGCACCTCCCGGATAAGAGTGAAATATTTTTAAAAAAATAATAATTTGCATTCAAATAACGCGTGTACGATGGACACTCTACTTTCTCTTTCTTTCGTACGCGCTCTCTGTGTTTCACTGAAAAAAAAGAAATTCCACAGCTTTTTCTACATCAATCTGTATAATTTACTGTTAATAATATTATCCGGTGGCTAGAAATATGCACATATCTTACTCACCAAAACTTTGCGTGACGGGATTGAAGTATATATATTTATTATATTACTCGGTTGTCGGGGTAAAAGCTGTCTCTTCAGCAATCACTATCGGTCGCGACTCCCCTCCCCCGTTGTCAGGGGCAAAAGTAAATACTAAATCTTATTAAATGGGAGTGTCAGATCGTGACACAAAATAAGAAACTTAACTTCTCAGATGTTAACTATACAATATCATTGTCATTGTCTTATTTTTTACGTCTCTATTTGGTAGTTTGTTACATTGGGACCTGGGCTAACTTTGGCCCTGACCCTAACTTTAACCCTAACCCCCAATGACCCTGAACTTTATAGCTAACCCTAACCCCTCACTGACCCTAACCCTAACGACGGGGTCAAAGTTAGCGCGGGTCCCAATGTAACAAAGCACCTTCTATTTGTTAGTAACTTTACTTTTTGCGATTTATTTATTTGTTTTTATTGCGTTTTCACTCTTTCTCTATTCCCCCCCCCCCTCTCTCTTACGAACACACACTCTTTCTTTCGACCACACTCTCGGTGTTTCACTGAGGGAAAAAAACAAAACAAAACAAACATTGCTTATTGTCCGTTCAAAACATTTAAAAAATAAATACTGGTGCCTTACCATCCAAAAATAATAAATAAATGTTTTAACACTTTAAGAAGTGGTGCAAATAAAAAATAAATACTTAGTTCAAACTATCATGGAAAAAAAAAATTGCTTAACGTCCGTTCAAAAACAACAACAACAACAAAAAATAATAGACATGCCCTATAAACGCCAAAATTAAAAAACAAAAAATAGTTTTAAGTGTTAAGCAACACAAAAAAGTATTTTTTGACCGGGTGATTAAAAAAATGTATTATTTCTTCCCCTTCCGCTCGAAATATAGAAAAAAAAATCTTAGCGGTTGGTTGGGATCGAACTATAAACCAGTCGGGCCAAAGACAAAAATACTACGTCGCTTACCGTTGCGCTAAAGGGAAATAATTAAAATATGATGCAGAAATTAGGCTAATTAAATGTTATTAATAATCTAGGTTCGGCACGCATGCGCAGAGCGTTTGACGGAAGCGTGACACACGTACGTACACCTTAGCGTATTAATATATAGATTGTTGTTGTTGTTGTTTTGTTTGTTTGTTTTTGTTTTTTAAAAGGGTTTGAAACTGCGACAGACTTTACGAAGTGCTCCCGTTGAATGTTTTTAGTCGTCAAGAAAACAAAAAAAACTATTTGATGAAATTAAATGAAATTGTTTATATTAAAAGCGATATAAAAATTTCCAGAATGAAAAATTGCATGCGTTCGTTAATCATAAGAGATTAACGGAATCGGATTAACAGATTTAAGACGATGCTATTTACGCATGCGCAACCGGATGTTGAAAACCGGAAAGCTGAAAGCTGATTGCAAACATACAAGACCCATAGACTTTTAGTAGTATATAGATATTATTATTATTATTATATATTATTATATATATATAATATATTATATATATATTATATATATATATTATTATTATTATATATATTATTATTATTATATATATTATTATTATTATATATATTATTATATATATTATTATTATATATATATATTATTATTATATATTATTATATATATATTATTATATATATATATTATATATATATTATATATATATAAACTAATTTATCACCACTTATCAAGGCCAAAAGCCACTTGAAGATAAAGGTCGATGAGATGGATTAACACCGATACAGTCAGGTTAACTAAGGGAGAAACAAGAAGACGTATTATATAGATAATGTGGTAGGAAGGAACGTACCGATAACACAAATCAAGAATCAGACCGGCTTTACTTTATTACTTAGGAGATAATAAACGCTGGTAAAATTTGTATCCTTTGCCCCCACGTTGTCAACTGCAAAAATAGAAATGAGATTATATTTTTAGTGTGTGATTGTATGTCAATAACCTGGAAAAATTAAAAGCAAAATAATAAATAAAATATTTTTTGTGTGTGATTGTATGTCAATAACCTGGAAAAATTAAAAGCAAAATAATAAATAAAATATTTTTTGTGTGTGATTGTATGTCAATAACCTGGAAAAATTAAAAGCAAAATAATAAATAAAATATTTTAAACTTTAGAATGGAGAGTCACTTTACTATATAAATTAAACAAAATGATCACCCACTTCCTGGCCAGAAAGCGTTATTCATTAACAATGGTTACTCGTTCTATCTTACACTATCTGGTCACGATTTGGGTGATCAGTAACGCTTTCTGGTCAGAAAGTGGGTGATCATTTTACGTTTAAATTTGTACAGTAAAGTGAACCCCCCCTCTAAAATCTAATTTTTTTCAAAATATGTCCAAGGTGTAGACACATAATGGCAGAAAAAGATATATCTCATTTTTGTTTTTCTGTCGACAGCACGGGGGCAAAGTGTATGAATGTTACTTAAGCTCTATTTATATGAAAGTGCAAATAGCTCAGTTGGTAGAAGCTTAGACTGAAGATCACAAGGTTTCGGTTTCAATTTCAGGTCATGGCGTCCGCTTTATTTGTTGGGACTTTATTATTAGCTATTAATGCAATATTCTCTGATATTTCGAAATGAGACAAATTCTGCAATCTGTTACGGTTAAAAAAAAATTTGTGATGGAAAGACATTTATGTAAGATATTCTTGATAAAATTGATTCATTAAAATGTTGGAATAAAAGTTATTTCATAAAAAGTCATCAGATTTTTTAATAACATTTTTAAAAAAATATTTCTCCTACCCCCTCGATACACACACAAACACAATGGATTTGGTTTTGTCTTCAGCCGGCGTTGGTTCATCTTCATTCTTTTATTTAATTTATTTTTTATTATTTATTTTTTATTATTTTTTTTATTTAAAAAAAAATTTTTTTATTTTTATTTTTATTTTATTTAAAAAAAAAATGTTTTTATTTTTATTTTATTTTTTATATTTTTATTTTTATTTTTTTTATTTATTTTTTATTTATTTATTTTTTATTATTTATTTTTTATTTTTTATTTTTATTTTATTTTATTTTTTTTTATTATTTTTTTATTATTTATTTTTTATTTATTTATTTTTTATTTATTTATTTATTTTTTATTATTTATATTTTTAAATTATTTCTCCTACCCCCTCCATACACACACAAACACGATGGATTTGGTTTTGTCTTCGGCCGACGTTGGTTCATCTTCATTCTTTTTTTTCTTATTTACTCCTCAAAAGTTTTCTGATTTCCAAGTCTTTCAAAATTGTTCACATTCCATGATGTATTTTGATTTGGTCCCTATCTACTTGCCTCCCCACAAGGGCAAAGTTAAACACAATCAAGTTCCCCAAAATGGAACACTAAATGGGCACAAAACTACCTGCATTGTCTCACGAATCAGAATGCCCCAGGTGACAGGGAGTAAACCCATTCCCCTCCGAAAGAAGGAGGTAATCCCTGGAAGGATGGCCGCCTGCGACTGAACAGACACTACACTTTGACCATAGCCCTTTCCCTCTGGAGAAATGTCAACAGATGTCCGTGGATAATTGTATTTTTCAAGGGTGTTCAAAGAATTTTGTATTTTTTTTTGTATTTATGGCCTTCCATATAATTGAAAGGATGATTTCCTGTTGCATGTATTTCTTTTTTCTTTTCTTCTATTCACACAGCTTTTATATAAACTGATTTGATAAACAATTGTATGGATGAACAAAGGGGAAAAAATTAAAACTTATCTTTGATGATTAAAGTTATTTTTATTATTACCAATTCGTTTGTGTCTTTCATTTTACCAAAGATTTATAATTCCAATAATAAAAAAGATATTGTTTATTTATTCATTAGTAATGAATGAAAACCGCATATATAGAGATATGTGTATATATATATATATATATGAGCGAGAGAGATATATGTGTGTGTGTGTGTATATATATATATATATATATATATATATATAATAGAATTAAGAATAAGTATCGTTAAAGTGATCTATCGTGATAAAGTAAAGCTCAATATGTTGAGTAGAGCAATAAATTTAAAGAAGGAAATATGAAGATAAAAAATTGCATAAAATTAATACAAATTTTAACAGACAATCTTCGCCTTGGATCCGCCGAATTGGATACTTACAATATTACTCCACGGATCTTTACTTGTAATTCTACAGAACTATACACAGAATGGAGACATGAATCCCTACGGACCACGTGAGATATTTTTGAACCCTCTGCCTTTTATTTGAAACCCTGTAAAACTTTAAAAAACTTTTCTCCAAATCTACAAACTTTTGCTATCTGCACCATAGCGTCACCTTTTGTCTTTGATAATGGCTACTCAATACTGCTACCATTCTCCCTCGGCCATTTATTTCTTTATCCCCAACCTTTCTTGTTATTTCTTCTTCAATTTTCAAAGTGAAATGGAACAGGTAATATTTACTTATTATAAATATCACATTACCGAATTTTATCCTCTGACGAGAAGAGTTTTATCTTTGAAAAACCATGGTTTAAGGATTAGTGTAACTCCTTGCATCTGAACTTTCGATGTAATAAAATTTGTATTAATTTTATGTAATTTTATGCAATTTTTTATGTTCATCTTTCCTTCTTTATATATATATATATATATATATATATGACTAGAGAAATTAATTGTTTATGGCCCTTTCACCATTTATCCAGACAATTAATGTATTTCAGAATATCTTGAATTTTCTAAAACAATGATTCTTCAGAAAAAAAGACTCAAAGAAACTTACTTTAGTAAACATTCCTTTAGATCGATTTTTTTCACAGCAAAATATGTTCTTATTCCAAAATCAATGCCATCTTCGAATTAAAAAATAAATCTAAAACGTATCTGACCTTAGGTCAGAAAAATATGTCAACTACGTGACGGGGTTGGGACCCTAATCCCCTTCAAAGTAGGCCCCTTGTGCTTGCACACACTTAGCCTACCGATCCATCCACTGCCGGAAACACCTCTGGAAGTCTTCTTTTGGAATGGTGTATGCGGAACCATCTTTTTATTTAAAAGAAAAAAAAGTGGAAGAACACTCCTCACATCATGTTGGTCTGTAGTTTTTAACTTATTATCATGGCGTCATGAGCGATACAAAAAAACGAACATGGCGTCATGAGCGATACAAAAAAACTGAACTGAAACTGTAATTGTAAAATAATGATGCAGACATGTTGAGTAATAACGCATAAGACGTCACAGGGAGGCTAAGGACATGACCCACAATAATAAAGAAAAGCCGAAGACTAGATAGATTGTCAATTTGGCTAAAAGAACAAGGGAAATGAATCGGTGACCTTTGAACGAGCCCAGGTGTGTGAGGTCACAAGTTCCTTTTGGAGTATGACGTCGTTAAAAATACGACTCGGTAACCTTTAAAAAAGTCAGGTGCACGATGCCAGAAGAAGAAGGCACCTGGAGTGCAAAATCAGAAATTAAAACGGTGGTTTTAAACAAAGGAAGGAGTGCTTACGTAGCAAATATTGAGTTGGGAGGATATAGAGAAAACTTGTCGTGGGTCAACCCTTAAGAGAGGTACCCCCACCACGGCTGAACTGCCGTAAACAACTGGCGTGGGGATCACAAGCCTTCTCTAGATTCTGGGAGCAGACTGCTACAGAACGTATTGTCGTGTTTCCCTCTAGGTTGCAAGGTAAATCACTCTGGCTGGTTTTTGTGAAAATAACCTACGTTGGGTAGAGTCGAAAATCAACCACCGTCAAGGTATAGAAAGAGATTTCTTAGTAAGACAAGGGAAAGAATAATGCCAAAGGACTTTTGCTAACAAAGAAATATTTAATTATATATTTGTATATACACAACTTACACCAGCTGGTGGTGAAGAATAAAGAAACAGAGTTTCTCGAGCACGTCCTTGTCTCTATCGTTGTGTTTTGTTTGATGCTACCGGATTCAAAGAAAAGTCTTAGTGACTTACAAAAATAATTTATTTTAAAAGTCGTACTAGTTTGTCAGAGCACATTTTATTGAAATACATGTAAAACAAGCACAGGGATGCAACATTGTAGCGATGGGACAGGGGTTGGAGCTTGGTTGACAATGCGAGACCTATTAGACCAGACACTCTTTTTGGCCCCTATCTGATTGGGGCATCATCCCAGATGTGGCAACAATACTCCATAAATAGGCGAATGGTGGCTTTGTAGAGATACAGGATAGTGTCAGGTGTGAGTAGTTTTCTAGCACGGTAGAGGGAGCCCACCTTTTTTGCAGCAGCCTTGTCAATGCCTTCTATGTATTTGTTCTAATTCATGTTGCCTGTGAATGTAAGGCCGAGGAGTTTGAATGATGAATTCTCAGGTAGAGTGATTAGCCATGCCAATTGGTGGTTGAGATGGTTTCTTGTAATTGTTAATGGAAAGAAGATTTGTCTTAGAATTTAGTATGGTGTTTAATCTTGATATGAAGCTTTGTTTTAAATTGCATCCCGGGGAAGACAGCATTAGCGAAAGACATACAAAGACTCTGCGTGTATGTCGTAGGTAAGCAGCGGTACCTACACGGCGTTGCCTAGGGGTACTTTTACTTTCATTTTTCGTTCGCGTCTTGTTTTTGTTTTGTTTTGTTTTTTGTATTTTTTTACAAATTATTTTTCATAGGATTTAAAAAAATATATTTTATTATTAATTTAACCAAATTATTATAAAACTATAACTAATTTTGTTAAGGCAACGTTGTTTTAATCTTTATTCGTATTTACATGGGTCTTTTGACCAAGATCAAAGTGTAGTATCTGTTCCGATGGATACTACACCCTGTAGACCGGTGTTGTCTTGGCCTTCGGGTCTTGATGACGCCGGTCTGTGGGTTTGTCCTGTGCCGTTCTAGGAGGTCCTCCCTCCCAGGCTTTGCCTCCCCTCTTTGGGGAGGAGTAAGTTTATTGCTTACTGCTTGAGGCGCCCCTACCGGGGAATGCCGACGGGGCTGCCCAGGCATTTTTTAATGGCCAGAGTGCTCACCTTCTCGGCCGCTGGCTTTTCAAATCCCACTTTCCCGACCCGACCTTGTGTCACATCTTACTTGTGGGAGGAAGATAAATAAAAGCTTCCAAGACTTTCAATCTTTTAATTAAATGAACATTTGCGAAGAATTTTGTAAGCCAGTTTAAATGATCTTCTATTCGACAGTTTAAATGCTTGGAAATTCCTTTCACATTTTAAAGGGTCACGGCGTAATTCGTTCTTTTTCCCCCATTCTTAACAAAAGATTAAACTGACTGACTTGTTTACAGAAGAAACCGAAATGCATTCTGTTTATTCGTATTTCGCAATTGATTGATTTTAAAATATAATTTATAACACTTTACATCTGAAGAAATATTCGATTAATATCTAATTCAGTGTATACTTATTAAAGTTACGCTGACACGAGAAATACACACAGTCGCACGTGAATTTGTCTCATAACTTTATTCATCTCGAGCAGGGGCGGGCAACCTTTTCAGAGGTGAGGGCCAGATGAGACTTTTGGAAGAAGATCGCGGGCCGGAGTGAAAAACGAAATCTCAGAATTACTATATTTTGTTTACCTGAATAAATTGTAGAAAAATTGCATTGAACACTCTACAAATCTGATATTTTTTTCTCAAGAGACTTTTGTATGTGATGTTATAAAAGGCGCTGACGAAGGCCATTTTGGAACCATAAAAAATAATGACGGGGGAAGTAGCAAGTTGATCCAGCATTCGTTTTGACACACCTCACATAAGTTCTATGTTTCATGCCCTTTCCTCGTCTCTCGTTTCCTCTTTGCCTCTCTCTTTTTCTTTTTCTATTTTTATCTCAGGCCAAGGATTTGAAATTAATAGTTAAAGAAAAATGAAATATACATGCATCATCGCTCGCTGATGTTTATACATTTTTATCCCACTGTAAATCTTAATTGAAACCTATTTTTACGTCTATGTCACAAAATGATATGAGTTTTACTGGGAGGTCCGCGGGCCGCATTGCAATAATAAAGCCTAGCAGGGTGGCGGGCCGGACGCTAAGCCTTCGCGGGCCGGATGTGGCCCGCAGGCCGGAGGTTGCCCGCCCCTGATCTAGAGATTACAAAATGTGGGTAAAAATCCTTTTCGTTCAATTATTTTCGCATGGATTTAACAAAGGAAATTTGAAGAATTCGACACAAACGGGCACTTCAAGCAATGTGAATGATTCTAAGCCTACAGTCCCAAAATGGAAGCACTAAATGACCTTTCAATATTTCTGGCCACCCCATTGAGAGAGTCCGGGGGGGGGGGATGGGGATAGACGATTTATCTCAATTACTGGGAGCGTTTAGTAAAGCGTATCCGAACAACGCCTAAACTATACAAACACGACGTCTTAACGGCATCTACATTCGTACACCAGCAGGAATACGACGATTTCTGGAACCAAAGTATAAAAGAAAAAAAAAAGCCAGATAAAATTATGAGACAACTTCACGTATGTGTGTGTGTGTTTCTCGCGTAGACGTGACTCTGATAATTGCTCATTGAATTATTATATTTTTTACTTAATAGTAATCAGATATATATTTAAATGAAAGAAAAAGGGGGGCAATCATACAATATAGTTAACAACGAAAGAATCGAAAATAAACAAAATATACCACAAATAACTTTTACCAAACGCAATAAAATTTTATTTTATACCGACCTGTATAATTTTAAAGTGTGGAAACTGATTGTAACATCTATCATCTCTCAATTTGTTACTGCCGCTTTCACTTAGTCAAACACGTATACATCAAATATGGCGGTCAATTTTGTTTGAAGGTGATCGCTAATTTCAAGCTTAATAGATAGTAAAAAAGGACCTACCCTACCAATTAACTCTAAGACCGAGGAGGTTGCCAGTCGGACTAAGGGTTACTGGTAAGGTAAGTTACTTTTTAAAACTCATTTTTAAAGAATGAAACATCAACAACGAACGTTATAATTTAGAAAGCCATTTTTAACATGGAGAGGTTGATTAACTATTCTGTTTATTAAATTGCTAGGTGAAATATAAAATAGTTAATTAACTCCCCAACCTCACCTCCCCAAATTAAGAATGGTTTTCTAAATTATAACGTTATTATTTCAGTCCGGTTCGTAAACTGCATGAGTACCCTTTCTTTTAATGTATTTTCTTACTAATTCTCTGGATTTTCCTTATGGTTTATGGTTACAACAAGAAAAAAAAACGGTTTGAATTATCTCCCCTTTTCAACTGACTCTTCTAAAATGAAAATGTAAATTTCATCTGCCCCAAATAATACAGACGCACCAAAAAACTGTCCTTGAGACTGTTTGTTCTAGATTTAATGGACCTAAAGTTTAGAAACAGAGGACAGTGGATGATGAAAAATACTCCCAAGATTGAAACGGATCCGTTAATATATATATATATACATATTTATATATATATATATATACATATTTATATATATATATACATATTTATATATATACATATTTATATATACTAGCGGGACCCTGTGGAAATTCCACAGTGTTTTCTACATCAATCTGTATAATTTACTGTTAAAAATATTATCCGGTGGCTAGAAATATGCACATATTTTACTCACCAAGA
>OY744546.1:60629783-60637283 GCA_963556195.1 Sepiola atlantica | reverse complement strand
AAAAAAATCAAACTCTTAGTACAGTATCGATATCCAGATCAAATTCTGTTAAATATTTCATTTGATAACTCCCAAAAGTGCCCCTCAATTTCACTCTCCTACCACTTTCTCTGAATTCATCCAGCCTCATCTTAAACTGATCCACTCTATTGCTGTTTTTAATCTGATCTGGCAACTTATTCCAAAAACATATTACTCTGTGAGCAAAAAAACATAACTGGTTAACAGATCTAGTTTTTGAAAACTGCCTTGACAATAACCTTCCAGATCTAGGAGAAATACTTAAAAAATGCCCACCATAGTTAAAAATGCCATTAATTATCTTGAAAGTCTCAATTATATCACCTCTCATTCTTCTCTCCAGCAAAGTGACTCGAAGCAAAGTGCAGTTTATGTTCTAATACTATACTTAATCTTTTCTGTCCTCGGTCAGGGAAGAAAGAATCCTTTTAGACTTAGACAATTTAAATTTTTGTCCCAAACCTAGAGTGCCCCTTTTTGGGGAGATGAATTTTCCCCACATTACACACCGACATTGTATCTAACTCTACCCTCGTGGAAAGGCAAATAAATAGGTACTTTCGTCTCCTTCTTTCATGGGTTCTAAGTTCCTGTCCGAGAGAAAGGCACCCGGAGAACATCGTCGCTCTTGGCCTAGAGGAGTGAAAAATATCCGGTCTTGATCGAAGGTAAATATCAAAAATTCCTAACCGAGGTCTACATGGACCTTCGGGGATCCATATAAGCTTTCAGGAGCCCTACAAAGATTTAAGGGAGTCTATGATAAGTAATAAGGGGTGCATATGGGAATCTGTTGACTATAAATAATAACATATATAATAATTATACTGTAAAAATATAAGAATAATAATAATAGTCTATTATCTAAAGAACAGTTGTGTGTCTGTATGTATGTGTGGATGTCCAGTTAAAAGTCAAAAACTACAAAACAAAACCCCACAAAGTTGGTATATTGTTGATTTGCATTGCCCCGGATGAATAATATCTAAAGTTTAGAAAAAAATATTAATTCTTTGACCCTAAACTGCCGCAGAAGGCATCAGGAAGGGTCGGTCATCCAGACATTTGAGGTGTTAACTAAAGGAAAGTAACTCTGATTTTTGATCAAGGAGTTACTTCCCTTATGCCGACTAATTCCTCGAGTTGTGTGTGTATGTCAAGAGAGAGGAATAGGCTGGGCGCATAAGACAGAGGGGCGTGGGAAAATAGAGGGGGGGGAGAGAAATAAATCGATAGAAGTTTTAATATAAATATGTTACACTCTGGCTCCGGGCAACGCCGGATATCCCTGCTAGTAATAATTTAAAATGGAAAATGGAATCTAGCTAAACGCTGTTTCCTTTGGTTAGTATGATTTGTAGAGTCAGGCTGGCAGACGTATAAAAGTGAGTTGCAAGAACGCAGCTAATACGGAACGTTCTTGCAACGTTTAAAATGCATTGTCCAAGGTTGAATCTACAATTTTGCAATATTTTTATATACTAATAGACTACCGATTACCAAGACCAAATGCCACCCGAGGATAAAGGTTAATGAGATGATGAACAATACGATGAGAGGATTGGAAACCATCGGTTGAATGGGCAGAATTTGGTTACTTAAGATGACGGCTCGACAAGTATTTGTCGACATTGAACTTGAAGAAGACCATGTTGTAGTCAGCAAGGAAGCAATGCAGACGGAAAATTCTCTGAAAGGAAAATCGACTTATGAAAGTTCCGTCTGGTTTTTAGGTACACAGGGGAATAAAGGAAAGTTTTTTTGCAGTGGTGGTAGTTGGACGAGTTCTTGTTTTAAACGTTTTACAGAGGGAACCAGAGATTGAAGCTCATTCGTACACTTTCCATGGGAATAATGATAGAGTAGAGAAAGACTAGCAACGTGTTTTTCTGTTGAGAAAGGGGCTGTAGGGAAGAGAGGGGATCACAACCAACCACTAGATTGCGAAGTCGATGTTGTACTTTGTCATGGCAAAGTGTATCAACTGATATTTGAACAACAAAGCAAAACTAATATTGGTTCAATGTTTTTCATGTTCAATTTTTACTCACTGTCTACAATATCAGCAGGCAGGCTCATAAAAAACTTTTTTTTCGCTCAGCTCGCTCGATCTTTCCAGACCAGAAAACTATCTTTTCTTGATTGTTTTAGTTTTATAGTAATTTGGTAAATGAATAATTTAATCATTAAACGATGCAGTAATAATGAAATTTAACTTTCATTTTTTTTTTGAATAACATATATTCCTCCATTAAATTAAATTTGTATACAGATTTATTTAATAAATTTATAAATTGATTAAACAAATCTGTAGACAAAAATTAATTTATAAATTAATTATATATATATATATATATATATATATATCCGATACCAGCGCCATCAAACGTCACATTACTACATATAACAAAAGACTACAGTCGACCGATATACGGAAAAATACTAACATCTAACACCAAAATAATACACAAAAATAAATGCATAAACAGACTTAAAATACTAGAAGCAATATTCATTAAAACTAAACAGCCTAATATTAACAAAATAGCTTTCAACACAGGTACCAACATATTAAATATATTCCATAATTAAATGAAAATAAAGTAATAAATAACAAGCCGCGCATGCGTGGTCCCCCACTGTATGTGACTCGGTGTGGCGAGTGTAAAATGCAATAAATTTGGGCAATTTGGGGCATTTTGACCCCCATTGTACTCCCTGGGGGCGTGAACCAGAATTTTTCTGAGGTCAAGGATGCTTATTTTATATCCAGAACAATTGCCTCTACATTTTGGTCAAGTTTCAGAAAAATTGAATGGATGGATCAAACGTTATGTAAGAAAAGGGTCATTTCTTGCCATTTGGGGGGCTTTTGACCCCCTGGGGGCGCAAACCAGATTTTGTCCAAGGTTAGCGATACTTATTTTCTATTAGGAACAATTGCCTCCATATTTTGGCCAAGTTTCAGAGAAATTGAATGGATGGATGAAAAGTTATGGGGCAAAAAAATGTCATTTTTTGCCGTTTTGGGGCCTTTTGACCCCCTGGGGGGGGGCGCTAACCAGATTTTTTTTCAAAAATCAGAGAATGTCACTTTCTAACCTGACCAAAGTTACAACTTCATGCAAAATTTCAGAGAAATTCAATGGATGGTTGCGGAGAAAAATCCGGACGGACGGACGGAAATGGCTCAAAACATAAGTCCCCCGATTTTATAAATTGGGGGACCAATCATAAATAAATAAATAATAGCAAAAATAAGAATTAATAAAATAAATAAAATAAAATAAATAAATAAACAATAAAACCAAACACACAAACGATAGAATAAAATGAACTCAACCACACACGCCCTTTGTTTTTCTTGTATTCGCCCATAACGATACCTATAAAACATTTACTCAAGTCTTCTTATTTAAAAAAACAAAAAAACAACCTAATCCTGAAGACGACTATGAAAGTCGAAAGCGCTCGGAAAAAAATGGCCAGATTAAGAACAATCGGAGAAGTACTATACGGATTGCCACCATAAACCAGAAGGATCGCTCGACGGTTTGAGAACCTCACGAAGAAGATATACAAACGAGAAAGTTCCGTGACGTTCAATAACGCTTGCTTAGATAATGACTTGCTGCCTAATATATATATATATATATATATATATATATATATATATATATATATATATATATATATATATATATATATATATATATATGTGTGTGTGTGTGTGTGTGTGAATAAAAGACAAACGGAAAACAGGTTAAAATGCAGGAGAAAAACAAAAAACAAGAGATTTGACCGGTTTCGTTCGTATTATCGAACGTCTTTTTTTTCTGAAGACGTTCGTTAATACGAACGAAACCGGTCAAATCTCTTGTTTTTTGTTTTTCTCCTACATTTTAACCTGTTTTCCGTTTGTCTTTTTTTTTCCACACATATATGTATATATAAATGTCTCTTATACTAGTATAGATCAAAGCGTAACAACCTACTGCACGCTGGCAGCATGTGGCCCGCGGGCAAAATGCGGCCCCCGGGTTTTCATGAATGGCAGCTCTGATTTTATAACGGAAAATAACATTTATTAAAATTTTCTTTGTATCTTGTCGTTCGTTTGTTTTAAAAAAATATTTTTTCGTATAATGTGTAGATGAGATCACTAGTTCTCACTTTGCGTAAATACATAGCTCGTCTCAAAAGAATAGAGTACTCTAGGTAAACGATAATACGAATATTGTAGAGGGAAAGAAAGAGAGACAAGTTTATTCATACAGAAGTATTTAATTTTAATAAACAACTTGTTAAGAAATTAAAAAAAAATGAAGGGTTGGTAAAGTTTTGATTGTAACAAGAACCTTCTAGTTGTCTCAAATGAGAATTTAAGTAAACATGTTTATTTCGGCTGGCGCCATGTGCGTTAACGTGTTACAGTGAGAGTTTTTCTTGTCGTGTCTGCTACTATACTCTCGGCACAGGGTGTCTAGGCTATTTTGTAACGGTCGTTTTCACATACGTCGACGGTGGAAAAAAAAACGGAAAAGAGAGAAAGAAAGCTGTGTTTGTGTTTTTATAGTACGCCCGAGATTTCAGCAGTTAATATTTCTTGTTCTGTGATTGGCTGAAAGAGAGTGGATGCGTAAAACAACATGCACTGCCGCTGCTGCTTTTTAACAATATAAACAGGATCAACGATTTTCCTTTATACGTGGCGGTTATCGCCGCCGGATAAAGCGATCGAGTTTCGAACAAGATCTTCTAGCCACACTCAAGTGTTATGACACAGCGAAACAGCTGTCAGCGGATGAACATTTATTTAAATACTAAATGTGAGTTAATCAACGTTTGTTTCTCTAAGACTTTTTTTATATACTTTAATAACACAAAATACTGAAACAGCTGAGTACTAAATGGTACTACGCTTAGTAGTTAGTACAAAATGTTTGAATTATTCTGATTAGCCGTAATTTATAATTAACTGAAAATATCACCCAACTCTCTCTTAGCTATCTATGTATTTCTCTCTAATTTTTGAATGGAATCAAAGTAGAATAAATACTAGTGGTGGCTGTGACCCAGCGGTTCACAGGTACGTCAAGCATATATATATATATATATATATATATATATATATATATATATATATATATATATATATATATATATATATATATATAGTAGGATCAAAATAAACCAAAGCTAAAACTTTTAGTAGATGGAACCTATTGTGAAAAGGATTAGCTCAATATACGAGATAGAGCAATAGTAGAGATAGAAGAAAAAAGAGTGATAAATATGCGACGATTGTCCAAATTTATTTCAAATTTCAATTGTTCAATGCAAGGTGTATTCAGTAATAAACTAGTGTTTATTATTCTTTCCTTAAGCCAAGGCTTTTCAAAGATCGAAATC
Organism: Sepiola atlantica; assembly: GCA_963556195.1. Lineage (NCBI taxonomy): Eukaryota > Metazoa > Mollusca > Cephalopoda > Sepiida > Sepiolidae > Sepiola > Sepiola atlantica. Next base: position 60,631,850 of record OY744546.1, on the reverse strand, counting down.
TAATCATCAGAGGAGAAATACAGAAAAGAAGTTTCAACGGAAATTTACCTCCCGGACAATTTGGATATCTTTTTCACGGAAATTTTTCTTTTCATTCAATACGTTTTTTTATCAAAAATTATTTTAATAATTTTTAATAATAATTTTCATATTTTTCAAATATTTGAACTTTGGTTTTTTTCGAAAGCCAACTTATCCATCTGTATTTCTCCTGTGATGATTAGATTTCGATCTTTGAAAAGCCTTGGCTTAAGGAAAGAATAATAAACACTAGTTTATTACTGAATGCACCTTGCATTGAACAATTGAAATTTGAAATAAATTTGGACAATCGTCGCATATCTATCACTCTTTTTTCTTCTATCTCTTTCTATATATATATATATATATATATATATATATATATATATATATATATATATATATTATTTGATATGCAAATTACCATATCGCACGGTAGTCTTAAGGGTAGTATATTATTATTATTATTATTATTATTATTATTTTGATTATTATTATTTATTTATATAAGTAACATTTTAAGCTGAATTATTTCGACACTTGATTGGGGAAATGGTAGTTTGATCTGTACCATTGGAGAGCCATGCATATAACTGTCCTGTTTTTAAATCTCCGAAACAGTTACATGGTAAACAGCTGATGATCCCCGTGTTAATATTAGATGCTTACGTTAAGGTCTCCTGTTTTTGTTTCACTGTTAGATACTTAATCCCCCTTTTTATTTTATTTACTTACTATTATATATTTTTTTTTTTTTATGAATTTTCCAACGAATGTTAAGTCTGCACTATTTTGGATTTAGTTAATTTCTGTGGGAATTTAAACTGCATTTTCCTTCTTTTTTTGTCTTTTTGTTTAAAATAACTCAAAGCTTCTTTAGACTATATATATATATATATATATATATATATATATATATATATATATATATATATATATATATATAAAACAAGGAGTAAGATGAAATAAAATACATTTTAAAGCATGTTAAAGATGCGATAATATTTTATTAAAAAAAAAGAAGAAAAATCGATACCGATTTTTTAAATTTTTTTTATAAACTTTCATTTTTAGTTTATAGTACAGATAAATTTCGCCAAATAGAATTGGCCTCTTCAGTGTAGTTTGTAGATCCGATCTTATTGCACAGCCGGTTTCAGTTGGTGCAACCGGTTTATGAGGTGTTTTTTTTTCTCACTTTCGGTACGAGATCACGCATGCACGTGGTATATGTATATATTTTAAAAGTTCATACCTTTTTTAAATTTTTTATTTTATCGATTTTTCTTCTTTTTTTTAATAAAATATTATCGCATCTTTAATAACATGCTTTAAAAGGTATTTTATTTTACTTTACTCCTTATTTTTAAATTTAATTTGGATGCTTTAAAAAAAAGTATGACCTTTTAATATATATATATATATATATATATATATATATATATAGTACTAAATTGTACGTATGCTCTACTTGTTATTGAGCACTTTTTATAAACACTTGAGTTTCAACAATACATGTACTTTATATATATATATATATATATATATATACATGTACATATATATATATATATATATATATATATATATATATATATATATATATATATATATATGTGTGTGTGTGTGTGTGTGTGTGTATAAAGCCCTGTTGTTTACTTGTTAGCTTTTGAAATTCGTAAATAGATTGTTTATGAAAAACAATATTTTTCAATAAATAATGAAATGTCTACCCCCTTTCCCGTCTTCGGTTGCTCGAAGCTGTGCCGTCAAAGAAGGGATTTCTTTGATCTGACATTTTGAAGATGTTCCATTGAATGTTGTACCTCCAAGATGTTATTTCTAAGGTTGCAATTGCTAATTGCCAATTCTCTCCTTCTTTCATAGAGTCGAAGTTTGGTAACACTTCAACTCTTTCGCTTCTGTTCAAATTCACATGGTCATTATATATATATATATATATATATATATATATATATATATATATATATATAGAGAGAGAGAGAGAGAGAGAGAGAGAGAGATGGGAGAGAGATGGAAGAGAGA
>OY744546.1:60617283-60624783 GCA_963556195.1 Sepiola atlantica | reverse complement strand
AAAATCACTCATGTAAGTCAATTTAATTTTTACAGTTATTATATTAGTTGGCTTCCAACATTATTTAAGGGATCATCAGTTGTTTGCCATAAAAACTGTTTCGGGAATTAAAAAATAAGACAGTATTTAATTTCATGGCTTCCCAGCAGAGTTGATCAGACCCCACTTCCCTTAAAAGACAAAAACATAAACATTCCGTATACTAAATCTAAGTTTTGTTCCATATAAATGTTTTGCTAACTTATATTAGTTATTAAAAAAAAAAAGTCCTCCTTACCTGTGTTGTTCGTCTGTCTAATAAAATTTATCCGTTACTTACAAAAATGTTGCTGCATTTTAAAGTGTTTAGACGAATCCATTACACTACTTTTTAGGTGATTAATGTATTTTTAGTTTTAGTTTTATATTAAAAATATAAAAAATATCAGCATATCCAAATATTAAGAAATTTTTTAAAAATTATATATATATACATATATATACTTTTAGTCCTTTTTTCTCCCCCTCCTCATTCTCCGCCTCCTCCTCCTCTTTTGTTGTTTAATTCCTTGTCCTCAATTTTAAATAAATACTAACCTTCCTTGCCCACTCACAGCGTTCATAAGCTTAACTGCCGATTTTTTTCTCTTTCTTCTTCTTTTTTAACTCATAGCGTTTCCAATCGGCGTTCATAAGCTAACTGTCGATTTATTCTCTTTCTTCTTCTTCTTTCTTTTTTAACATTTCTTTCTTTCTTTATCCCTTTCTACTGTTTATTACACGTAACTATTTTTTATATAATTAGTATATGTGTTATATATACGTTTATACATATTCTACATTATTTTTATTTATATTTAGATAGCTTTGGATTTGCTCTATCAATTTATTTTGATTAATTTGATAAGACTATATATATATATATATATATATATATATATATATATATATATATATATATATATATATATATATATAGTATAAATTCATTTATGTATAAAAACATTATTGGCTACACATGTGCATTTCTTGGCCTTTTGGCTAAGATCAAAGTGTAGTATCTGTTCCGATGGATACTGCACCCCATAGACGGGTATTGTCTTGGCCTTCGGGGCTTGATTTACTCCGGTCTATGGGTCTGTCCTGTGCAGTTCTAGGAGGTCCACCCTCCCAGGATTCGCCTCCCCTCTTTGGGGAGGAGTAAGTTTATGTCTTACTGCCTGAGGCACCCCTACCGGGGAATGCCGACGGGGCTGCCCAGGCAATTTTTAAACCCCACTTTCCCGACCCGACCTTGGGTCACATCTTACTTGTGGAAGTAAGATAAAAATTGGCCTTGTGTCTAACTCCTGGAGAGGAGTAAATCAATACACATGTGCATACATGTTTCAGCTACCATTTCTTTCAAAATAGACCTTCGTTTCATTTCAATTGTTACGTGGGCCGAGGAAGCTCTATTTCGAACGAAATGGTAGCTGAAACATGTTTGCACATATGTAGCCAATAATGTCTGGAGACACAAAAGAATTTATACTATAATACAGTTATAATTGTTATTGAGTACTATTGTATAAACACAGGAATTTCATTGAATTTACATCTAGAAAACATCAATACAATCACTATATATATATATATATATATATATATATATATATATATATATATATATATATATATATATATAGTGCGATCCATCTACGACTTGAACAAAATTTTCACCATTGGATTTACTTCATTTTGAACGCATTTCTGTGATGCCCCCACGAAACCTTTTCTTCTCCATCGAAACTTCCTTCCATTGGACACCTTATCGGCGGACAATCACCACCTGGACTAACCTAATATCTTTTTACACGAACTTTTTTCACCCATCATTTTCTTAATATTTTTTCAAATGTTGAATTTTGGCTTTTCTATTGCCAACTTATCTATCTGTATAATTCCTCTGATGATAAGATCTCGATCTTTGAAAAGCCTTGGCTTAAGGAAAGAATAATAAACATAATTTTATTACAGAATTTACCTTGCATTGAACAATCGAAGTTTGAAATAAATTTGGACATTCGTGCTTGTTTATCACTCTTCGTCTATCTATCCTTATATACAGGGTGTTTCAAAAGTCTTGGGAACATAACGATTTTTAATAACTCAAAACTATTAGGAGTTGAAAAATGAAATTGGTACCGTTGGAAAGGTTAAAGTTTCAAGTTTTGTGGGGAATCTTCAAAGTTGCTCAATATGAGCACCATTCGTAACACGGCAGACATCTAGTCGATAGTCCATTTCCTGCCAAACGCGTTCCAGCATCTTGACGTCAATGGTTCCCACAACTGCCGTTACTCGAGCCTTTAGTTCGTCAATATCTCTTGGAAGGGGCGGCACATAGACTTGTTGCTTGACAAAGCCCCAAAGGAAAAAGTCACACGGGGTAAGATCTGGAGACCTAGGAGGCCAGGGCATGAGAACGTCATCACCTCGCCCAGATCTCCCAATCCATCTACCAGGCAGCCTTGTGTTAAGAAACTGCCTTACTCTAAGACTCCAGTGTGGTGGTGCACCATCTTGTTGAAAAATGAAGTCATCAGATTCTGCTTGTTCCAACTGAGCCATTAACCAGTCTTCCAGCATGTTGAGATAGGATTCACCAGTGATAGTTGCCTCTTCAAAGAAGAACGGTCCATAGACACCTTTCTTGGAAATTGCACAAAACACGTTCACTTTTGGTGAATCTCGCTCGTGCTCAAGAAGTTCATGAGGATTCTCAGTACCCCATATGCGAGTGTTATGCTTGTTAACTTTGCCATTCAGATGGAAGGTCGCCTCATCGCTAAAAACAAGCCGGTCATCAAAGCCGTTATCTTCCAACTTCTCTTGCATTGCAATGCAAAAGTCACGGCGAAGTGGCTTATCAGTGTCCTTCAACTTTTAGACCAACTTGAGCTTGTAAGGTACCATTTGCAGTCGTTTCCTTAAGACACGCCAGACAGTTGCTGGAGCAAGCTGAAGTTCCCTGCTGGCTCTTCTCACTGATTTACGGGGGCTCCGCTGAAAGGCTGTCCGAACTTGCTCAACTGCATCTTCTGAAGTTGAAGGGCGACCTGTTCGCTTACTTGGGCACAAACACCCATCTTTCACAAATTTAGCATGCCATCTGACAATGGATTTCCTTTCAGGGGCTTCTTTTTTAAATTTCCTGCGAAATGCACGCTGAACACATGTCCACGATTCAGTCTTTGCAAATTGGAGGACGCAAAATGCCTTGTCTTGTTTAGAGAACGCCTTTACTGCACCTGGAAAGATAACACGAAAATCATTAGTATGACCAAAAACTTGATTAAGCAAGCTTTAAAATGGCACCAGTTTCATTTTTCTACCTGGAATAGTTCATGAGATATACGCATTTGTAATGTTCCCAAGACTTTTGAAACACCCTGTATATATATATATATATATATATATATATATATATATATATATATATATATATATATATATATATATATATATATATATATTGGTTACATATGTGCATACATGTTTCGCTTGTACTCTTCACAGAGAGTCAACCTCTTCATACCAAAGAAGACAGAGAAGTATGCACATATGTAACCAATAATGTTTGTATAAATAAACTGTATATATATATATATATATATATATATATATATATATATATATATATATATATATATATATATATGTGTGTGTGTGTGTGTGTGTGTGTGTGTGTGTGTGTGTGTAAATACACATCAGCATACTAGGATAGATAGATCTCCTCCTTCAGGAGTCCTGAAACGACATTATAACACGTCGGTGTCTAAAACTTTTCCATTTTATTGCTTGATTCGTAAGAGGATTACTTATTATTACTTATTTAAGCCAATTCATCCCATTTTATTGCTGTTTTGGGGCCGACATCCTAAGCGTTTTGCAGATGCAAGCAACCCAATACTGTTCATGGCAACGAAAGCCTAATTTCATCTAATTCACCCCGAGATGTCTTCAAGATGTAGATAGATTTATTCAGGGTTATGTGAAAAGAAATACACCGGCAATTAGACGTAACCGGATTAATTATTGAGTAATCTCCCTCACTCGGTATATCGGCCATATTTCACAGGATGAAACGTTTTTGTAAGTGGATACAAATCCCGTTATGTATACTGGCAATAGCCTCGGCTGATACCACACAAAAAAAGTGATTGTGAGGGTAAAGGAGGAAATGCCGAGGATGAAGAGCACCAATCAGACATCCACTTGAAGGGTGCGAGAGTACTGGCGTTTTGAGGGTGCTTGTTGTCACTCCTATTCCAGAGAAGACCAAATGCTTGTTGAGCCGTCCTTTTATACAGTACAAATTCTGCCCGGTCTCAACTATCATGCCAATCATCAAGATGTTGTCTCATCGTCAGCCTGACAAACTCTCTAACCTTTATCCTCGATTAGCCTTTTGGCCTTGATAAGCAGTGACTCATTAGTAATTTTGAAAAATTCTACGCCATTTATACAGTGCTTAACAAATTATCATTTATACAGTGCTTAACAAATTATCATTTATACAGTGCTTAACAAATTATAATTTATAAAGTGCTTAACAAATTATCATTTATACAGTGCTTAACAAATTATCATTTATACAGTGCTTAACAAATTATCATTTATACAGTGCTTAACAAATTAACATTTATACAGTGCTTAACAAATTATCATTTATACAGTGCTTAACAAATTACCATTTATACAGTGCTTAACAAATTACCATTTATACAGTGCTTAACAAATTATCATTTATACAGTGCTTAACAAATTATCATTTATACAGTGCTTAACAAATTATCATTTATACAGTGCTTAACCAATTATCATTTATACAGTGCTTAACAAATTATCATTTATACAGTGCTTAACAAATTATCATTTATACAGTGCTTAATAAATTATCATTTATACAGTGCTTAACAAATTATCATTTATACAGTGCTTAACAAATTATCATTTATACAGTGCTTAACCAATTATCATTTATACAGTGCTTAACAAATTATCATTTATACAGTGCTTAACCAATTATCATTTATACAGTGCTTAACAAATTATCATTTATACAGTGCTTAACCAATTATCATTTATACAGTGCTTAACAAATTATCATTTATACAGTGCTTAACAAATTATCATTTATACAGTGCTTAACAAATTATCATTTATACAGTGCTTAACAAATTATCATTTATACAGTGCTTAACAAATTACCATCTGCCATAAAACTGAGAAAACAAATATTTTAGAAATATTTCGGAAAATAGTTTAAGACTAAAAATATTATTGTTACTAGTTAATATTTTTCTAGTATATATATATATATATATATATATATATATATATATATATATATATATATATATATATATATATATATATATATATATATAAGTATATATATTGCTATAATATATAATATAAGAATATATATATATATATATATATATCGGTAGTATATATAATATAAGTGTATATATATATATATATATATATATATATATATATATATATATATATATATATATATATAAATATATATATATATATATATATATATATTTATATATATATAACATCCTTCACCTCTATTGAATGCCAGAGTCGTAAACCTCGGGTGGTTTCTTTGGTCGGGTGGCCAGTATAAATTAGACGCGATCTGAGTCCTTCCAAGACATTTCAATACATTCGTAAAGACGGGTAGGTTCCACCCCTTTGTAATTACAAGCGATATCTACATTCACTAAACTTAATAACTTGCAAGATTTAAGGTTCCTAATTACGGGTGTAGCGCGCATGTCGCAATTAATTCTTTGAAATTTATTGTTTTTCTTTGTAATTTTAGAATTGCTTACAAAATACAAAGCAGAAAACAAAAAAATTTTAGTGCAAAATACAAAAAACAAAAAAAGCAAAAAAACAAACAAACAAAAAAAGAAAAAAACAAACAAAAAAACAGGTACTTTGTGACATGTTACCAAGTGCTTTAATATCAGTCATGGGTTAACAAAAAAAACAAAAAAAAAACAAATAAAAAAAACGAATCTGAGTAAAAAAAAAAGTTTCATTTCATTTCAGAAAAAAGGGTGAAAAAATGAAACTCGCTTTTAGCGATAAGAATGTTATTTCCAACTTAAGCCGACTTGATGGACAGTCTCTTTTGAAGAAACCTGCGGACGTTCATTACGCAATCCAATTTCAAACTTAAAAGCATGACAGACCGACGAGAATAAAAATGCTATTTCAAAATTAAGCGTGACAGACCAGCGACCGACAGACTATCTTATAGAGATTTGTGGACCCATCAAAAAATTGTATTTAAAAAAAAAAAAAGAAAAAAGTGTGACCCGTTGGTTCACCCGTTGAGCTCGGGTTAGATTGGTTCAGTCAGGAAAAAAAGTGAGTTTGCAAAGCCAGTTAAATATAACAAAAAAGGATAAATTCCAAAATGAGCCCCCTTCTGCCCCCCTCCCTCTCTCACTCTCCAGTCACTGGTTAAATAATATGACTACCTCTGGTGATATTCTGTTTTGTTTATAATGGACGTTTTTAATAATTTTTTTATTTTTATTTCCTTATCACCGACTGTTAATAAACTGAGAGAGAGAGAGAGGGGGAGAGAAGGAAGAAGGGGAGGGAGAGAGGGAGAGAGAGAGAGAGGGGGAGAAAGGGGAGGGCGACGAAAGAGAAAGGTAACAGATATAAGGACGGGGCAACAGCATAAAATGAGAGAGGGTGAGAGTAATAGATAGAAACATAATATGATATAGGTCTGTTATATTAAGAGGGGTCCCGTATGCCTAAAAGTGTGTAGGTCCACTAGTTTTTATTATGAGAAGGGGTGAACTTTGTCGAGCTCGGTGCAGGTCACGCTGACACGCACTGAAGGGAACCGCTGTGAGTCAAATCATGTTTTGAAAAACCATAACAAGGTTCCAAAAGTCGACGCCGGCACAGACAACATCGTGTCAGAAAAGGTCAGCAAACATGAGTGAACGAAAATGTTTTGCATGACTGTCCCACGTGTACATCTGTGATGTCACTCCTTCTTTAGGAGAAATTAAGGTTTGAAAATCAGGTACTAGTTTGGGAGCAAGCTGAACGGTCGACCTATCTGAAGTGCTCAGGAAGTGGGAGCGGGGAATCGAAAAATGTAATCGCTCGTCATGATGGCTGGATCTCTGGGAGATCCAGTAGCAATTTCCGTCGCATTTCCCAGCAGGAAGAATGAATGAATGAGGACCACGGAATGAATGGAAGCCAACCCCCACATCGAATAAAAGACTTGAATCTCTCTGAGGAAAAATTGTCTCCGCGTTTCTCTTCTGCCTGTCGATAAAATTTATCCACAGATACCGATCACAGCCAAAGAGACACAACGAAACCGACGGCACCAACGGCGATCACGACCAGGCGACGAAAGAAAACGTAAGGTAACTTTTTTGTGCATAACATTTTGGGTCCTAATCTGTAAAACGG
>OY744546.1:60582283-60612283 GCA_963556195.1 Sepiola atlantica | reverse complement strand
CAGTTCAGGGAAAGAAGTTATAAGAGTAAAAATCTTCCAGGTATCTGGGTGCCTCTACAGTGAAGGGGTGGGATTTTGCTGCTACTAGGGTTGGTCAAGGGTATGAAATAAATAGCAACATCCTCAATTACGCAGTGAATTAGAAACAAAGATGGGAGTTGATGTATGTAGTCCTCAACTATAAACCGCTACTACACCGTTATCTTGCTTGCTTGCTTGCATGTATCGTGTCACCGTGCACACTGGATGACGTGAACAAAAAGCGAATGACGTAAATAAAGGACGAATAATAAGAGAAGTAGTGAGGGGAGGTGGATATCATAAAAAATAAAAAGTGAGAACGAAAGAAGAGAGAGGAGGGGGAGAGAGAGAAAGGAGACAGAGTAGATTAGAAAATGAGAAAGAGATAGAGAGAGTGGAGGGGGAGGATGGGGGAAGAGGGGGTGGAAGAAAGAGGTGGAGGAGGAGGGAAAGGGAGAAAGGAGAAAGAGGAGGTTAGAAAATGAGAAAGAGATAGAGAGAGTGGAGAGGGGAGGAGGGGGGAAGAGGGGGGGGTGGAAGAAAGAGGTGGAGGGGGGGAAGAGAGAAAGGAGAAAGAGGAAGAACATTAGAAGAGACAGAGGAGGTTAGAAAATGAGAAAGAGATAGAGAGAGAGGAGGGGGGAGGGGGAAGAGGGGGAGGAAAAGGAAGAAGAGGAGGAGGAGGGAAAGAGAGAAAGGAGAAAGAGGAAGAACATTAGAAGAGACAGAGGAGGTTAGAAAATGAGAAAGAGATAGAGAGAGAGGAGGGGGGGAGAGGAGGAGGAAAAAAATGGTTATTATCACGAAAGAAATTCATATACTTGAAAATGGTTAATTTTATGTTAATAGCAAATGACAATGATGTAGGATAGTTGAAAAAACAAAATATACGACAAATAGATTTTACCAAACGCAAGAAAATTTAATTTATTACCGACGTGTTTCGTTTTACTGTTCTAAAAAGTGTGAAAGTGTTATTTATTTCAGAATTTGTTTCGGAGCCTAAAAGGTTTTTAAAAAATGGCCAAACACATGATGTCATAAGCTTCGAGATACTGCAACATTTTTAAATAAAGAAAAAATTTAAAACAGTTTCAGTAAGTTAAAAATATACAGATCGGTTGAAAATTAAATTTTAATACGTTTGGTGACAGTTATTAATCGTAATTTTCTTTTAATTGCCAATTTTTAGGTTGTTAACTTTAAGACAGAAACTAAAAGCCACAACTGACGGAAGTCATCTTTTATTGGTAGTCAATAAACAGGCGATAGACGTAAATACCTCCGACTAACGAGGCTAGTAGCAAAATCCCACCCCTTCGCTGTAGATATGCTCAGATATAGGAAAACTTTCTACTCTGATAGCTTCTTTCCTCGAATTGCTTGCCTCTAAAATTCCATTCCTACTCCCTGTTTCTAGACCGGAGCAAGATGTAAAAATTTAAATGTAATATAAACAAACATCTTGCTACACAACTTCCCACTGAGGAAGTCCACTATAAACATGGCTCTTAATCATAGTAGCCTTTACATATCAGTGGCAATATGTCCTTTTTTGATGGTGAATAAAAGTAAAAAAGAAAAAAAAGAAAAAAGACAAAAAAAGAAAAAAGAGAAAAAAAAGAAAAAAAGGAAAAAGAGAAGAAAAAGAAAAAGAAAAAGAAAAAAAAGAAAAAAGAAAACAATGAAAAAAAAAAAAGTAATAAAAAAAAGTAAAAAACAAAATAAAGAAAAAAAGTAAAAAAAGAAAAAAAAGAAAAGTTAAAAAAAGAAAAAGAAAAAAAAGGAAAAAAAGAAAAAAAAGAAAAAAGAAGAAAAAAAGGAAAAAAAAAAAGGAAAAAGGAAAAAAAGAAGAAAAAAAAGAAAAAAAGAAAAAAAGGAAAAAAAGAAAAAAAAGGAAAAAAAGAAAAAAAGAAAAAAGAAAAAAGTTAAACAAAGAAAAGAAAGAAAAAAAGAAAAAAAAGAAGAAAAAGAAGAAAAAGTAAAAAAGAACAAAAGTAAAAAAAGAAAAAAAAAGAAAAAAAAGAAAAAACAGGAAAAAAAGAAAAAAAAGAAAAAAAAGAAAAGAAATAAATTTAAAAATGTAAAAAAGAAAAAAAAGAAAAACGGAAAATAACATTTGAATACAAATGATACATATTTGCCTAAGAAATAGAATAATATTGCGAAAAAAAACTATTTTTTTATATCCAAATCAAAACAAGCATTGAATTAAAAAGAAAAATAACAAATAATAGTTAATTAATAAAATGTCCTTTTTGAAAACCAATATGCAAATTAGGTAATCTTGCGACTGATATCACATATACATAAGCAGTATATACGAAAGATTGGGCGTCTATTGTGTAAAGGGAATTAACTTGAAATCGGGCGTTTAGGCTTTATCGTTCGTGCAAGAAATTGGTTGAACTTTCGCATTTATTTAATTTGTAATTTCGTAGATAAACCCTAGAGGAAATCAATAAACGAATTGCATTATACACTTTCTTTTATTGAAATGTTATATTCATTAAAAATTACAACAAAATACGTTTAATTAATAATCTAATGCCGTTAAATCTAATTCAACTTTCGAAATTCTATTTAAAAACATAGTAGTTTAGTAGTAAAAAAAGAACTATCAAAACGAACAAATATTAAGATAAAATGATTCCTTGACAACGTCTGTAGGTACAGCTCGTTTTTTATATAACATCAGAAGCAGCTGATTTGAAAATTACATGAAAAGTGAGAATTGTTTGTGGTCGTTTATTCAAAGTAGCAATAATTGTCTATTTTAGTGGAGTTACTCGCAATTAGCATGATATAAATAGGTCATTTTTTAAGGTTATTCATATAATCTAATACCGTAGAAGGCCCGTCACTTCTGACGCAACCTTACGACCGTGTAAAAAAAAACACTAAAAAGTGCTGAAAATAGGTTAATTTAAAAGTGCCATGTTGAACAACAATGAACACCAACAAGAACAAAAACTTCAACTAGAAGTGGCAGTCAAAAGAAGAAGAAAACAGATAGAAAAAATGGATTCTGAAGAAAAGGAAAGAAATTACAAGAAAAACCATTGGAGCGAATGAAAAAATTGAGAAAATTTTATTTTCATATCCAACAAGAACAGAAAATATACGAATTATCGAATATGTATAAATGTATTTTGTTGAAGTTACTTTCAATGAGCATGATATAAATAGTTTATTTTTTAAGATAATTAATATAATCTAACACCGTAGAAACCACCTCACCCCTGGTGCAATCCTTTACCTGTAAAAAATCCAGATATGTCTTTAGAGAGAGTACTGTTTTAACAGCTGAGGAGGTGTCGCTCAGAGTAATCTATCCTCTTCCACTCAAAGAATCATTATTCTATCGTTATTTTAATGTTAGATGGTCGAATGAGTTCCAATCTCTGCCCCCCCCGTAAAACATTCGCAGCCAAAACTCATCTAGCTACATCCACTGCAAAAAAAATGTTCTTCCTATGTTTACCTAAAACTTAACGAAACTTCCATGAACAAAGTTTCTTTCCAAGAACATCCAATCTGTGAAATAGAATATCAGGGGTTGCTTCCCAGCTGACTACAACATGGTCTTTTTCAAGTCTAATGTTAAAAAATTCTACACACACATACACACACACAGACATATATATATATATATATATATATATATATATATATATATATATATATATATAGTTACTTACACAATATTACGGTCTCAAATAAATCAAATTCAATATATATATATATATATAAATGAAATTAATATATGTATATATATATATATATATATGTGTGTGTGTATATATATATATACATATATATATATATATTATATAATAATATAATGTTTTTCACATTAGAAGGCATTTTTAAAATGAAATACAATTTTGTTTAAAAGATCGATAAGTTCCAATATTTTGTTTTCGTCAATAAATCAAATATTTCGAACGATAACCCGCCCTTTTTCAATGGAAATAAGAATCCGACATTGTTATTATATATATATTTTAAAATATTTCTCCACGCCAATCGTTGGAAGCGAGCTCCCTAACGGTCGACGCATTTCTGCTGTAATATATATATATATATATATATATATATATATATATATATATATATATATATATATTAGTATTTCATGTATCCACATGAAATTTTATAAGGAGATATAATTGTTTATGTATTAATTTTCAGTATTTACTTCAACAGTGCTCGATACGTAAGTAGAGCTACGTAGTCTGAAGATTTCCCCCCGGGGATGAAACGCGGGAGCCTCTGTGTAGCTTAATTGCCATAAATATATTTTCATAGCTTACTATATATATATATATATATATATATATATATATATATATATATATATATAAACAAAACAAATATTACATATATATATAATTACATAAACAATGTTACAGTTTTACGTCAATCAATGAACGTTTCGATGCAATCACATCTCTTCAAAGACTGAATAAAAATAAAGTCTTTGAAGAGATGTGATAGCATCGAAACGTTGGTTGATTGACGTAAGACTGTAATATTGTTTATGTAATCTTATAAATGCCTTACTTTTTATTGAGCACTTGTGAAAATATTGGATATATATATATATATATATATATATATATATATATATATATATATATATATATATATATATATATATATATATATACTCTTTAAAGCCACACCTTTACATTCAGACACAAACGCGTGCCTCGGGCGTTTAAGGGAATAGAAGCAAAGAGTCGTCACCGCATCTTCCCCCTCTTCCTTTAAAATAAAACCTAAATGATTTGCTATAAAGGGGTAGAGAGGGGGGCACAGCATCGGTCAAATTCGCGGCCACACGTAACTCGAACGTTTCAAGTGACCGGCAGTGGCTGCCTCTATTATCGTGTCCTCGACATCCTAACTATTTCAGGAGTGGTGGGATATCCCTAGCGTATGTGGCGGTCTTAATCTCCCCCCCCCCCTTGTGGTGGGCGGGTTATACCGGGAGTGGTCCCCCCCGGGCAGAGTCATAGCGTGAAATGTATGGTAGACAGCAAAGGCTTTCATCTTTGCCGACAGGAACAATGTAGGTGCGAGACAAAGGAGGTAAGTGGTTTGAAAGTACGAAGGGGGCGACCCCTACGTTCCAGAACAGATGATTTGTACTTCATTCGAATGCAATAAAACAATGCACAGACGATATATATATATATATATATATATATATATATATATATATATATATATATATACATATATATATATACATATATATATACATATATATATACATATATATATACATATATATATATATATTCATTTTTTTCTCCCATTTCCCTCGCTATAATCCCCATAGCATTTTTTTCTTGGTCTAGCTCTGTTGAGCGAGGTTCGAAACCGGTCAGATTCCCCTTTCATTCTCTTATCTTTTAATTTAATCATGTTTAAAAATAAATATGGTCTGTATATAGCAATAATGAAGCTTTGTACCACATATATATATATATATATATATATATATATATATATATATATATATATATATATATATATATATATATATATATATGTGTGTGTGTGTGTGTGTGTGTGTGTGTGTGTGTGTGTGTGTGTGTGTGTGAAGTAACACGAAAATAAGCAAAAAAGTCAGAGAAACAAAAAGAGATAAACACATTCACTATTTCGGCTGAAGAACGGATTTTGTCAAAAAATAACATCATGAATAAACAGAATCATTAGTTATACAGCTGGATAACTAAGAGATCCAAAGTGCCAGGTAGCAGGGTAGGAGACTTTCATAATGATAGATCGTATTCACCTATTCCTCCCACTACTGTCACATGCTATGTTTTGTTAGGTAGTTATCGTATGATACAATTCCGGCAACAAAACAAAAATAATGTCCAAGTGAATACTTATCTGGATGCCGTTCTTGACTACCGTTTTGCTTTATTACCTTTTTTTAAAAGAATTTCTTGAGATTTTGACTCGGTCGTACGTGTGTCTGTGTGTGTGCGGTTAGTTTTGGTTTGTGTACGCAGGCGCGACGGCGCGCATACATGTGTTTTTATTTATGCAATATAACCCATCACCCAATAAGTCCCGCTCCTAGCCCATAAAACAACAACGTTTAGGCAATATGTGACTTTATTCATCAACATAGTCTCCTTCTAGAGTGATTCCAACGTTTCTCTATCATTTCGGTGGCCTTTTTGCACAGAATTATTTGTCGTTGGCCTCAAAATACTTATAGCCCCCTACCTGACAGTTCATTATTCTAAAATGCATTAGGCTAAAATTCACAGATAACATGTATTGGAACAAATACATAGAAGACATTGCCAAGGCTGCTGCAAAGAAAGGTAGACTCCCTCTACCGAGCTAGAATAATTCTCACACCTGCCAGTATCCTATATATCTACAAAGCCACCATCCGCCCATGCATAGAGTATTGTTGTCACATCTAGGCGGGTGCACCAAACACTAAGTCAAAGACAGGGTCCAAAAGAGAATCTTTAATCTAATAAGACCCTCACTATCGAGCATGCTCCACTCTTTCCCATCGTCGCAATGTTGCATCCCTGTGCCTGTTTTACAAGTACTTTAATGGAGTGTTCTCCAACGAATGTGCTGAACTGGTGCTCCTTCTATGTAAATAGCCCCGATCAACACCCAGTCAACAATATCCCATCAATTCACTGTTGAGGTCCCCAGATTCCGGATAGCTTTCTACTCTAATGGCTTATTTCCTCGCACTGCTAGCCTTTGGCTTTCCCCTTCCTGCTTCCTGTTTCCCTGGTCGTACAAACATGCAGACATTTAAATGTAATGTGAACAAGCATCTCGCTGCACAATTCCCCATATGGGATATCCCTAATTCACAGCAGCCTCTTACGTCTCAGTTGCCTTTTGCTTTGTTTAGTGTTAACTTAAATAAAAAAAAAAAATACGCCTTAGTTTCTTCATTCCCGGGAGCATTCTTTTGCTTTGTTTAGTGTTAACTTAAGTAAAAAAAAAAATACGCCTTAGTTTCTTCATTCCCGGGAGCATTCTTTTGCTTTGTTTAGTGTTAACTTAAGTAAAAAAAAAAAAATACGCCTTAGTTTCTTCATTTCCGGGAGCATTCTTTTGCTTTGTTAAGTGTTAATTTAAGTAAAAAAAAAAATACGCCTTAGTTTCTTCATTCCCGGGAGCATTCTTTTGCTTTGTTTAGTGTTAACTTAAGTAAAAAAAAAATACGCCTTAGTTTCTTCATTTCCGGGAGCATTCTTTTGCTTTGTTTAGTGTTAACTTTAGTAAAAAAAAAAAGTACGCCTTAGTTTCTTCATTTCCGGGAGCATTCTTTTGCTTTGTTTAGTGTTAACTTAAGTAAAAAAAAAAATACGCCTTAGTTTCTTCATTCCCGGGAGCATTCTTTTGCTTTGTTTAGTGTTAACTTAAGTAAAAAAAAAAATACGCCTTAGTTTCTTCATTCCCGGGAGCATTCTTTTGCTTTGTTTAGTGTTAACTTAAGTAAAAAAAAAAATACGCCTTAGTTTCTTCATTTCCGGGAGCATTCTTTTGCTTTGTTTAGTGTTAACTTAAGTAAAAAAAAAAAATACGCCTTAGTTTCTTCATTTCCGGGAGCATTCTTTTGCTTTGTTTAGTGTTAACTTAAGTAAAAAAAAAAATACACCTTAGTTTCTTCATTCCCGGGAGCATTCTTTTGCTTTGTTTAGTGTTAACTTAAGTAAAAAAAAAATACGCCTTAGTTTCTTCATTCCCGGGAGCATTCTTTTGCTTTGTTTAGTGTTAACTTAAGTAAAAAAGAAATACGCCTTAGTTTCTTCATTCCCGGGAGCATTCTTTTGCTTTGTTTAGTGTTAACTTAAGTAAAAAAACAAATACGCCTTAGTTTCTTCATTCCCAGGAGCATTCTTTTGCTTTGTTTAGTGTTAACTTAAGTAAAAAAAAAAAAGTACGCCTTAGTTTCTTCATTCCCGGGAGCATTCTTTTGCTTTGTTTAGTGTTAACTTAAGTAAAAAAAAAAATACGCCTTAGTTTCTTCATTCCCGGGAGCATTCTTTTGCTTTGTTTAGTGTTAACTTAAGTAAAAAAAAAAAAATACGCCTTAGTTTCTTCATTTCCGGGAGCATTCTTTTGCTTTGTTAAGTGTTAATTTAAGTAAAAAAAAAAATACGCCTTAGTTTCTTCATTCCCGGGAGCATTCTTTTGCTTTGTTTAGTGTTAACTTAAGTAAAAAAAAAATACGCCTTAGTTTCTTCATTTCCGGGAGCATTCTTTTGCTTTGTTTAGTGTTAACTTTAGTAAAAAAAAAAAGTACGCCTTAGTTTCTTCATTTCCGGGAGCATTCTTTTGCTTTGTTTAGTGTTAACTTAAGTAAAAAAAAAAATACGCCTTAGTTTCTTCATTCCCGGGAGCATTCTTTTGCTTTGTTTAGTGTTAACTTAAGTAAAAAAAAAAATACGCCTTAGTTTCTTCATTCCCGGGAGCATTCTTTTGCTTTGTTTAGTGTTAACTTAAGTAAAAAAAAAAATACGCCTTAGTTTCTTCATTTCCGGGAGCATTCTTTTGCTTTGTTTAGTGTTAACTTAAGTAAAAAAAAAAAATACGCCTTAGTTTCTTCATTTCCGGGAGCATTCTTTTGCTTTGTTTAGTGTTAACTTAAGTAAAAAAAAAAATACGCCTTAGTTTCTTCATTCCCGGGAGCATTCTTTTGCTTTGTTTAGTGTTAACTTAAGTAAAAAAAAAATACGCCTTAGTTTCTTCATTCCCGGGAGCATTCTTTTGCTTTGTTTAGTGTTAACTTAAGTAAAAAAGAAATACGCCTTAGTTTCTTTATTCCCGGGAGCATTCTTTTGCTTTGTTTAGTGTTAACTTAAGTAAAAAAAAAATACGCCTTAGTTTCTTCATTTCCGGTAGCATTCTTTTGCTTTGTTTAGTGTTAACTTAAGTAAAAAAAAAAATACGCCTTAGTTTCTTCATTCCCGGGAGCATTCTTTTGCTTTGTTTAGTGTTAACTTAAGTAAAAAAAAAAATACGCCTTAGTTTCTTCATTTCCGGGAGCATTATTTTGCTTTGTTTAGTAATAACTTAAGTAAAAAAAAAAATACGCCTTAGTTTCTTCATTTCCGGGAGCATTATTTTGCTTTGTTTAGTATTAACTTAAGTAAAAAAAAAATACGACTTAGTTTCTTCATTTCCGGGAGCATTATTTTGCTTTGTTTAGTGTTAACTTAAGTAAAAAAAAAAATACGCTTTAGTTTCTTCATTTCCGGGAGCATTATTTTGCTTTGTTTAGTGTTAACTTAAGTAAAAAAAAAATACGCCTTAGTTTCTTCATTCCCGGGAGCATTCTTTTGCTTTGTTTAGTGTTAACTTAAGTAAAAAAAAAAATACGCCTTAGTTTCTTCATTTCCGGGAGCATTATTTTGCTTTGTTTAGTGTTAACTTAAGTAAAAAAAAAAATACGCCTTAGTTTCTTCATTTCCGGGAGCATTATTTTGCTTAGATTAGTGTTAATTTAAGTAAAAGAAAAAATACGCCTTAGTTTCTTCATTTCCGGGAGCATTATTTTGCTTTGTTTAGTGTTAATTTAAGTTTAAAAAAATACGCCTTAGTTTCTTCATTTCCTGGAGCATTATTTTGCTTTGTTTAGTGTTAATTTAAGTAAAAAAAAAAATACGCCTTAGTTTCTTCATTTCCGGGAGCATTATTTTGCTTTGTTTAGTGTTAATTTAAGTAAAAAAAAAATACGCTTTAGTTTCTTCATTTCCGGGAGCATTATTTTGCTTTGTTTAGTGTTAACCTAAGTAAAAAAAAAATACGCCTTAGTTTCTTCATTCCCGGGAGCATTATTTTGCTTTGTTTAGTGTTAACCTAAGTAAAAAAAAAATACGCCTTAGTTTCTTCATTTCCGGGGGCATTATTTTGCTTTGTTTAGTGTTAACCTAAGTAAAAAAAAAATACGCCTTAGTTTCTTCATTCCCGGGAGCATTATTTTGCTTTGTTTAGTGTTAATTTAAGTAAAAAAAAAAATACGCCTTAGTTTCTTCATTTCCTGGAGCATTATTTTGCTTTGTTTAGTGTTAATTTAAGTAAAAAAAAAAATACGCCTTAGTTGTTTCATTCCCGGGAGCATTCTTTTGCTTTGTTTAGTGTTAACTTAAGTAAAAAAAAAATACGCCTTAGTTTCTTCATTTCCGGGATCATTCTTTTGCTTTGTTTAGTGTTAACTTAAGTAAAAAAAAAATACGCCTTAGTTTCTTCATTTCCGGGAGCATTATTTTGCTTTGTTTAGTGTTAACTTAAGTAAAAAAAAAATACGCTTTAGTTTCTTCATTTCCGGGAGCATTATTTTGCTTTGTTTAGTGTTAATTTAAGTTTAAAAAAATACGCCTTAGTTTCTTCATTTCCTGGAGCATTATTTTGCTTTGTTTAGTGTTAATTTAAGTAAAAAAAAAAATACGCCTTAGTTTCTTCATTTCCGGGAGCATTATTTTGTTTTGTTTAGTGTTAATTTAAGTTTAAAAAAATACGCCTTAGTTTCTTCATTTCCTGGAGCATTATTTTGCTTTGTTTAGTGTTAATTTAAGTAAAAAAAAAAAATACGCCTTAGTTTCTTCATTTCCGGGATCATTCTTTTACTTTGTTTAGTGTTAACTTAAGTAAAAAAAAAATACGCCTTAGTTTCTTCATTCCCGGGAGCATTATTTTGCTTTGTTTAGTATTAACTTAAGTAAAAAAAAAATACGCCTTAGTTTCTTCATTTCCGGGAGCATTATTTTGCTTTGTTTAGTGTTAACTTAAGTAAAAAAAAAATACGCCTTAGTTTCTTCATTTCCGGGGGCATTATTTTGCTTTGTTTAGTGTTAACTTAAGTAAAAAAAAAATACGCCTTAGTTTCTTCATTTCCGGGAGCATTCTTTTGCTTTGTTTAGTGTTAACTTAAGTAAAAAAAAAAATACGCCTTAGTTTCTTCATTCCCGGAAGCATTATTTTGCTTTGTTTAGTGTTAACCTAAGTAAAAAAAAAATACGCCTTAGTTGCTTCATTCCCGGGAGCATCGTTTTGCTTTGTTTAGTGTTAACTTAAGTAAAAAAAAAATACGCCTTAGTTTCTTCATTCCCGGGAGCATTATTTTGCTATGTTTAGTATTAACTTAAGTAAAAAAAAAATACGCCTTAGTTTCTTCATTTCCGGGAGCATTATTTTGCTTTGTTTAGTGTTAACTTAAGTAAAAAAAAAATACGCCTTAGTTTCTTCATTTCCGGGAGCATTATTTTGCTTTGTTTAGTGTTAACTTAAGTAAAAAAAAAATACGCCTTAGTTTCTTCATTTCCGGGAGTATTATTTTGCTTTGTTTAGTATTAACTTAAGTAAAAAAAAAAATACGCCTTAGTTTCTTCATTTCCGGGAGGATTATTTTGCTTTGTTTAGTGTTAACTTAAGTAAAAAAAAAAATACGCCTTAGTTTCTTCATTTCCGGGAGCATTATTTTGCTTTGTTTAGTGTTACCTTAAGTAAAAAAAAAATACGCCTTAGTTTCTTCATTTCCGGGGGCATTATTTTGCTTTGTTTAGTGTTAACCTAAGTAAAAAAAAAATACGCCTTAGTTTCTTCATTCCCGGGAGCATTCTTTTGCTTTGTTTAGTGTTAACTTAAATAAAAAAAAAAAATACGCCTTAGTTTCTTCATTCCCGGGAGCATTCTTTTGCTTTGTTTAGTGTTAACTTAAGTAAAAAAAAAAAAATACGCCTTAGTTGTTTCATTCCCGGGAGCATTCTTTTGCTTTGTTTAGTGTTAACTTAAGTAAAAAAAAAATACGCCTTAGTTTCTTCATTTCCGGGAGCATTCTTTTGGTTTGTTTAGTGTTAACTTAAGTAAAAAAAAAAATACGCCTTAGTTTCTTCATTTCCGGGAGCATTCTTTTGCTTTGTTTAGTGTTAACTTAAGTAAAAAAAAAATACGCCTTAGTTTCTTCATTTCCGGGAGCATTCTTTTGCTTTGTTTAGTGTTAACTTAAGTAAAAAAAAAATACGCCTTAGTTTCTTCATTCCCGGGAGCATTCTTTTGCTTTGTTTAGTGTTAACTTAAGTAAAAAAAAAAAATACGCCTTAGTTTCTTCATTCCCGGGAGCATTCTTTTGCTTTGTTTAGTGTTAACTTAAGTAAAAAAAAAAAAAATACGCCTTAGTTTCTTCATTCCCGGGAGCATTCTTTTGCTTTGTTTAGTGTTAACTTAAGTAAAAAAAAAAAAATACGCCTTAGTTGTTTCATTCCCGGGAGCATTCTTTTGCTTTGTTTAGTGTTAACTTAAGTAAAAAAAAAATACGCCTTAGTTTCTTCATTTCCGGGAGCATTCTTTTGCTTTGTTTAGTGTTAACTTAAGTAAAAAAAAAAAAAAAATACGCCTTAGTTTCTTCATTTTCGGAAGGACTCTTTTGAGCAAACAGCCACCTCTCAGTATTCTACGTCACTTCCGGAATGCGACCTTTTCTTTGGTACGTCACTCCCATTAGTTAACCTATATTCTGTGCAACGTACTCATAAATAGCTATAACATTTTTTATTCATACAAATATTATTTGGCTACACATATGCAAACATATTTCGGTTATAACTATAGATAGTCAGATCTATTTGGGTCAATGTCTTTTCTTTACGACTGCATTTAAATTTAGGTTCAATTAAATACAGCCGTAAAGAAAATACCGAAGAGATCTGGCTATCCATAGATCAAACAGAAACATGTTTGCATATGTGTAGCCTAATAATATGCATAATTTTGACCGAAACATTTTCATATGTGTAGGCAGATAATGTTTGTATAAATAAAAATCGTTATATCTATGAAGTAGCTTTCTGGAGTTTTACCTTGAAGATGTAAATTTTAACTAGATTACTATCTCTCTCTCTCTCTCTCTCTCTCTCTCTCTCCCTCTCTCTCTCTCTCTCTCTCTCTCTCTCTCTCTCTCTCTCTATATATATATATATATATATATATATATATATATATATATATATATATATATCGGTTCGAACCCCGATACAAAAGTCATGTTTGACTCAGTAGCCGGGGCGTACCGTGGAGATCGCGCTACATAGATAGCCTGACGATTCCCTACGCGGATAAAACGCAGAAGCTTCTGTGTAGCTTAATTGCCATAAATATATTTTCATAACTTTCTACCTAGTTCTACTCGCGTATTGAGAACTGTTGAAGTAAATACTGAAAATCGGTACATAAAATTTCATAACATTTTATGTGGATACATGAAATAATAATAATAATAATAATAATAATAATAATAATAATAATAATAATAATAATAATAAAAATATTTAGTTCCATTTTCCCGCTCTCCTCCTCCGAACTAAAACGCTTGAGAAAGAAGATACTTTTAAAAAGACGGCGGAGAAACGCGCATAGAAGGTTTTTCGCATTGTTGCTGGAAGTCGTGGACGATTTAAATTCAGCAACGCTGGATGGCATCGCACAACAAAATCGCATTACGTTAAGCATTTTAAAATGTTACCACTGGTTTCATATGTGATGTTATTAATTTAAGGTTGTTGTGTTTTTATGTAGATAGCTGCCAGTATTTTTATTTTTTCTTTTCAGAGGGAGACCTGTGAAACCTATGGAACATTTATTATTTATTTTTTATTTTAATACAAAAAAAGACGATCAGAAAAATTGAAAAGAAAATGGTATAATTAGACAGACGAATTCTGTTATTTTTAACAATGTTTGCATAAATGAGAAAATGCTGCCTAAATATACACACCCGCACAATATATATATATATATATATATATATATATATATATATATATATATATATATATATAGTCTCGGAAGTTTCTCAACCATTAAAACTAAAAAAAACAAAACAAACAAAAACCCTTATGTCCCAAGTCGTTCAGTGGAAAATCACTCATGTAAGTCAATTTAGTTTTTACAGTTATTATATTAGTTTGTTTCTAACATTATTTAAGGGATCATCAGTTGTTTACCATGTAAAACTGTTTCGGGAATTTAAAAACAAGACAGTATTTAATTTCATGGCTTCCCAGCAGAGTTGATCAGACCTTACTTCCCTTAAAAGGCAAAAACATAAACGTTCCGTATACTAAATTTAAGTTTTGTTCCGTATAAAGGTTTTGCTAACTTATATTAGTTATTAATATATATATATATATATATATATATATATATATATATATATATATATATATATATATATATATATATAAATAAATAAATAAATAAATTTAATATATATATATATATATATATATATATATATATAAATAAATAAATAAATAAAAAATAAAAATTCCTCCTTACCTGCGTTGTTCGTTTGTCTAATAAAACTTATCCCACTTTCCTTAAAAGACAAAAACATAAACGTTCCGTATACTAAATCTAAGTTTTGTTCCGTATAAATGTTTTCTAACTTATATTAGTTATTAAAAAAAAGAAATATAAAAGTCCTCCTTACCTGTGTTTTTCGTCTGTCTAATAAAATTTATCCGTTACTTACAAAAATGTTGCTGCATTTTAAAGTGTTTAGACGAATTCATTACACTATTTTTTAGGTGATTAATGTATTTTTAGTTTTAGTTTTATATAAAAAAATAAAAATATCAACATATCAAAATATTTTTTTAAAAAAAATATAAAAAAATAAAAAATTATATGTATATACATATACATACTTTTAGTCCTTTTTCATAAATACTAAGATTTCTTTGCCCACTCACAGCGTATATAAGCTTAACTGCCGATTTTTTCTCTTTATTCTTCTTTTTTAACTCACAGCGTTTCCAATTGGCGTTCATAAGCTAACCGTCAATTCTTTATCTCTTTCTTCTTCTTCTTCTTCTTCTTCTTCTTCTATTTTAACTCACAGCGTTTCTAATCAGCGTTCATAAGCTAACTGCCGATTTTTTCTCTTTCTTCTTCTTCTTTTTTAACTCACAGCGTTTACAATTGGCGTTCATAAGCTAACCGTCAATTCTTTATCTCTTTCTTGTTCTTGTTCTTGTTCTTGTTCTTGTTCTTGTTCTTGTTCTTGTTCTTGTTCTTCTTCTTCTTCTTCTATTTTAACTCACAGCGTTTCTAATCAGCGTTCATAAGCTAACTGCTGATTTTTTCTCTTTCTTCTTCTTCTTTTTTAACTCACAGCGTTTCCAATTCGCGTTCATAAGCTAACCGTCTATTTTTTATCTCTTACTTCTTCTTCTTCTTCTTCTTCTTCTTTTTTAACTCACAGCGTTTCCAATTCGCGTTCATAAGCTAACCATTTTTTATCTCTTACTTCTTCTTCTTCTTCTTCTTCTTCTTCTTCTTCTTCTTCTTCTTTTTTAACTCACAGCGTTTCCAATTCGCGTTCATAAGCTAACCGTCTATTTTTTATCTCTTACTTCTTCTTCTTCTTCTTCTTCTTCTTCTTCTTCTTCTTCTTCTTCTTCTTCTTCTTCTTCTTCTTCTTTTTTAACTCACAGCGTTTCCAATCGGCGTTATAAGCTAACTGTCGATTTTTTTTCTTTCTTCTTTTTAACTTTTAAAACATTTCTTTCTTTCTTTATCCCTTTCTACTTTTTATATAATTAGTATATGTGTTATATATACGTTTATACATATTCTACATTATTTTTATTTTTATTTAGATAACTTTGGATTTGCTCTATCAATTTATTTTGATTTATTTGATAAGACTTAAAAGCATCAGGATGGCGAGTAATTGCCTTATTTAATTGTCTAAATATTTTATTTTTATCGCCACCTTGTTTAATCATTCTTATTATTAGGTCAGAAATTGGGGGCATAAAATCTACCAATTTTAAGGTAACACGAGCAATTCTCAGAAATTCGGACATAATACTCCCGTAATATATATATTGTAGCAGTTACCTCCTCCTTTCAAAACATAACTACACCGGTTTGCCGGTAGGTGGCGCTTTATCACCAACAGGTGGCGCTGTAAAGCGACACCAGAGTTATCTGCCCTTCGGACTATAAAACCCGGAGCCAAACGGAAAATCTCCCTCTTCTTCACCAGCCTCGACAGGAGTACGCTGGCACCAGCGTTCCGTCTCTCTCTCTCTCTCTCTTCTCTGGTCGACAAAACGACCCTCCATCTTAACAATTGGTGACCCGACGTGCAAGCTTTGTTGTATGCGGCGGAGTAATTAATTTCGTACTAGAACAAAAAAAAAAAATCATTTCTCGTTTTTTCTTTCGTGGTGAAACGAATTACGCACCCATCTTTTTCCTTTTTTTTTCTACCCACGAGGTAGAAATATACAAACAAACAAAAGAAAAGAAGCCACCGTCTCCATTTTTCCTGGCCACGCGGAAATACCCAAAACAAGAAAAACAAAAACATTTCTCGGTTTCTCCGAGTATAAAACAAGTTACAATTTCATTTTTTTCTTCTTCCCCTTCTCCACCCACGTGTCGGAAAAATATATACAAAGAAAAAGACAAACTTTCGCCAATCCTTTTTTTTCTTTTTCGACGAACAAAAGGACCTTACAAGACGCCACTTCCTTTGTTTTGAACACGTGGAGATAAAAAGAAAACAAAAGAAAACAAACGCTCACGCTGCCCATCTTTTTCGTGACCACGTGTTGATAAAAAAATTCAAAAAAATGCCGCCATCTGTTTCCGGACAACGTGTTGATAAACATTTTTTTAAAATAAGGCCATTTTTTATCTCTCGGACCACGTGGAAATGAAAATTCAAACAAAAAAAAAAAAAAGAAAATACGATTTTTTTCTTTCTTTCTTTTCAACAACAAAGGAAAGAGAAGCCGCTATTCTTTCTCTACGTGGAAACTAACATTCAAACAAACTAAAACGAAAACAAAAACGTCATTCCTCGTGTGAAACAAATTACGACTCCATTTTTTTTTTTCTTTTCCCTTCCACCCACGTGTTGGAAATATATATATAAAAGAAAAGAAAACTACAAAATAGACAACACACGATGTCGAACATCACCAAGCCTCAAGACTTAATACTGGTTGTAAAAAGTCAGGCTCAGCAAGCACCAACATCACCCTTCAAGGGCTACCAACCCTCTTCAACAACTGGACGTTCGTTGATAAACAGAAGGACACATCAACTTGAACAACCACATCTTCCCGGACATTCATCAAGCACCAATCATTTCCGGACATCACTGACGACACTATGGAAGAAATCACACCAGTTTAAAATGAGTACAACTGCACAAGCACCACTAAATACTCAACAACTGGACGTTCGTTGATCAACTGGGGGACACATCAACTCGAACGACGCGCACCAACACCAGTACAGACCCACTTGTACCTGGACCTGCTAACTCACTTGCAGACATTTGTGCATCTGATTTTGACCATAGTGTACCACCAATCTCAACAACTAGATGTTTGTTCATCAGCTCCACAACACGGACTAATTAACATGAACAACATCAACAACTGCACAGACTCACTTGTGCTCATTCATCAACACCGCACAGACTCACTTGTGCTCATTCATCAACACTGCACAGACTCACTTGTGCTCATTCATCAACACCGCACAGACTCACTTGTGCTCATTCATCAACACTGCACAGACTCACTTGTGCTCATTCATCAACACTGCACAGACTCACTTGTGCTCATTCATCAACACCGCACAGACTCACTTGTGCTCATTCATCAACACTGCACAGACTCACTTGTGCTCACTCATCAACACTGCACAGATTCACTTGTGCTCACTCATCAACACTGCACAGACTCACTTGTGCTCACTCATCAACACTGCACAGATTCACTTGTGCTCATTCATCAACAACTGCACAGATTCACTTGTGCTCACTCATCAACAACCGCGCAGACCCAAGCACCAAACATTCCCGGACAACACTGACAATTCAACGTTCGTTCATCAGCTCCGCATCACGCAGACTAATCAACATGAACAACGCCACCAACAAGTGCAAATTCACTTGCACTCAACATTTTTCGACCGCAAACTCACTTGCACTCGAACTTGATGCAGACCCAATTGCATGCAAACAACACGCAGATCCACATGCGTTACAAACACTCCGCAGACGCACTTGCGATCAATCATTCAATACAGATGCAGAAACAGAAATAAGTAGCGTGCACACTACTTTTTTCTAATCTTCAACAGCAAAACAGACATACCCACAAAGAATGCTTCTCATCTACAACTGTATATATTGAATAATATTTTCAATATTTTTCAATCTGGGGGGGAGTCCTTGTAGCAGTTACCTCCTCCTTTCAAAACATAACTACACCGGTTTGCCGGTAGGTGGCGCTTTATCACCAACAGGTGGCGCTGTAAAGCGACACCAGAGTTATCTGCCCTTCGGACTATAAAACCCGGAGCCAAACGGAAAATCTTCCTCTCTTTCACCGACCAGCATCGGAGAACAACGCTGGCACCAGCGCTCCGTTTCATTCGCCTTTTGGCCTCGACAGGACGACGCTGACACTAGCGTTCCGTTTCACTTTTTTCTTCTGGTCAATTGGCCTTGGCAGAACGACGCTAATACACTAGCGTTTCGTCTCACGCTTTTCTCTCCAACTAGTCTGGGCAAAACAACTACCAACACACGTTCCTTCCGTCAACACGTGGGCAAACAACGGTAAGAGTTCTCAACTCGTTTTCTTTGTGTTACGGATTTCAAAGACTTTTCCTCTCGCCGGATTCATTCATTTCTTCTTATACCTTTTTCAAGAACTGTTTTTCCATCGACACACATGCATACATCACACACTTCATCATTCCACGTACACACACGTTCAATAAACGTTATTTGAACTACTTCATTTTTGTTTATTAATTATTACTCCGTCTTTGCATGCAACATTGCTTGATTCAACTGAACACGTTTATAATCGGGGGACACGACCCTCGGTCCCGAACAATATACAGGGCAGGTACTATTTTTATGTGGCATCCGCACGATACGAAAAGGAAATGAATTTCTTTATCAAACAGTTTATATTTTATCTTCAATTTTTATATCCAAATCAAGAAAAGTAGCCAGCGTTCCCTTAAGTTCACAGTTTAATTTTAACTTTTTAGGATATATTAAATGTTTAGTATTTGCCAACTCATCGCTATCATTAATGCAAACAAGGTCGTCAATATATCGCCTACATCCATGATAACTATACGCTCTAGATATATCATTTTTTATTAATGATGATATATACATATATTCAAGTCTATGTAGATATAGATCTGCCCAAAATGGAGAAGGATCCAAACCCATTGGAATACCTATTGTTTGGAGTAGTACTTTATTTCCTATTTGAAAGTAACTCTCTTTTATAAGGTGACTTATAAGCATTGTCAGACTAGTTTTATGCATTTTAGGTATCTAATGCATACATGGAAGTTTTTTGTACTTTTCTTCTAATTTTAATCCTAATTTTTCACAAATAACAGTATTGTTTATAATAATATTATCGCCTTTACTATTACTTAATTTATAAGTATCTGAAGCTTAACCTATTATTCCTATTTCTAGCAATAAGCATTGTATATAATATTTTTTACAGATAAAAGCTATATTATTTGTCGCCTTATCAATAGGAACTATTACAAACCTATTTTGAAGCATTTCAAGCTCCGTAGTTATTTGATTAATATATATATTAATCTTTGAAAAGCCTGGCGTTATATTGTTTCTTAATATTTTTCAAATTTTGAATTTTGGCTATTCCTCTGACAACTTATCCATCTATGTAATTCCTCTGATGATAAGATTTTAATCTTTGAAAAGCCTGACTTAAGGAAAGAATAATAAACATATTTTTACCGATTACACCTTGCATTGAACAACCGAAGATGAAATAGATTTGTCATTCGCACATCTTTATCTCTCTTCCTTCATTTATCTTTATAATTGCTCTATCTCGTATATTGAGCTTACACCATTTCACTATACGTTCAGTTCTCTAAAAGTATACTTTTAGTCTCATATTTTATATATATATATATATATATTAATAATTTAATATTTATTTATAAATATTATATATATATATATATATATATATATATATATATATATATATATATATATATATATATATATATATATATATATATATATATATATGAGAAAGGAAGGATGGGAGTAATCCTACGTAATGGGAAATGAAAAGAAAAAACAAGAGATATTTTTGATATTTTCATCAACGTTTCGTCTTTATTGTAAGACTTCCTCAGGATGATAATTTTAAGAAAAATGTCATGCAAGTACATCGAAATATTGGGTTGACATCAACCCATCATGTCAATTCAATATTCCGATTTACATGCATGACATTTTTCTTAAAATTATCATCCTGGGGAAGTCTTACAATAAAGACAAAACGTTCATGAATATATCAAAAATATCTCTTGGTTTTTCCTTTTCATTTCACACACACACATCTTCATATGATTTGTTTTCTCTATCGTTTTTTTTATCGTTTTATTAATTTGCATACACCTTGAATACAATTTTCACTGCTATCTAGTGCATCGAATTTCCCGTCTGGATACCTTTTGTCGTTTTTGGACCACCATTCACCAATTGGATTATTTTTTAATCAACCTCTTTGATATCTTGCCTGGAGCTATTTTAGACTTGTTAACTTGGATGAACTGTATAGTTTTACTAAAAAGTATGTTTTGGGCCGATATATTTGATGTTTTATATACCTTTATGTATTTTTATATATATTTTTTTATATATTTTTTCAAAGTTTAATTTTTATTACCTGCAGTAATGTCATTGCGGTAATGGTCCTCTGAGGAGAAGATTTTCTTTCAAAACTCATGAGTTAAGGACTTTAAAGAACTTTGACTGAACATTGAACTGTAATAAAATTTGATTCACACCTTATTTTATTCTTTCACTTCATATATATATCATCAACAAGAAAAAACTATTTTTCTTTACAGAAAGAACAATTCATATTCCTACTCGTCAAAATATATATATATAAAATAAATAAATAAAAAAATTAAAAATAAAAAGTTATAACACAATATAAACTTTTTTTTCACATTATTTTTTATATACATTCACATACTTATATATATATATATATATATATATATATATATATATATATATATATATATATATATATATATACAGGGTGATTCATAAGTCACTTCACTTAGCTATTTAAAATGATTACCATATGAAGCACAAACATACTATGAACTTTTGATAATTGTTATCTAACTCTCTAATTACTGCTATTTGTTATTTTAAATTTGTTCGTTTATATATTTGTTTCTATATATATTTATTTCATAATCAATCAAATATGCTACGAAGAGTCGTAAATTCCTTGCAAAAAAGAATGGAGCTATGCATGCAGAACGAAGGTGGAAATCTTGAAAACCTGCTGTAATTTTAAACTCTCATAAATGAATTTGTTGAATAAACTTTCTGTTTTGTATTACCGTATTTTTTAACTTTAGAATTTCAAAAATAAATAGATAAGTGACTTATGAATCAGTCTCTCTTACTCTCTCTCTCTCTCTCTCTCTCTCTCTATATATATATATATATATATATATATATATATATATATATAGCGTCATCCACATACGAACTCTATTATCAATTTAGGGTTGTTTTATTGTTATGACTTTCCATATTGTCGGATGTTGCATCAGTTTTGTCAAAAGCATACAGAGATGATTATCACGCGTTGCTTTTATACCGGGTCTTTAGTCTCGGGAACATTGTCCAATTGAACTTTACTAATAAACAACATTGCGGACCTTTCAGCCGTCACTTAGGGCCTCCCCACCTGTCATTTAAAATAGGGTCCAGAAATAACAAAGGAGAGTGAAAAAGAAAACATTACTTATTTCTGAGATCGCTTTTCTGCGAGATAAAGTGTTTTCGGAAACAACACCTTCTGGTGTGGAGGCGGCTTCGAGCGAAGCTGAGTCGTCACGAAACTCAGGTCGGACAATACATTAGAGTTTTATGGCGGGCAATAAAATGCGACCCCAAGTCGTTGGGGGCGACTTCCAGCAAGCGTCTTTTTTCTTATTATTGACCAGGTCTTGCGGGTGGGGCTACCGAAAGGAGAAGATCGCCCGCCCCCTCCTACACGCACCTACGAACATATACATTTTTTTTCCCGATGTTTATGATAAGTTTGCAATAAAATGCTATTTATTTACAAAAAAAAAATCCTAAATTATAACAAAATGATAATAATAATTATAATAAACGAGAGTAGAAAGTGACTAACTTCGGTTTACTTTCGGCAACCTCGTAACTCTCGCTTCTCTTATTTTGTCTTTTAGTCCTCACATTCCATGAGCGATGTTTCTGACAAAGGGGGAAGAATTGCTGTTTTCTGGGTAGGAATATATCTAACACTTATCGTTGGTTATTTTTAGACCTTGACGTAGTATTTTTTTTTATTTTAGCTCCTTGCATAAAGTGGCTTCATGCCTTGTCTGGAGCGATTTCCATGAAAATTTTTTTTTTTAAATTAAATAAAAAGTTAGGATCTTTTTAAGAAGCTCCCCGCCAAAAAATAAAGCCCCGCTATTCAAGGGAGACAACATTTCAGCCACTTTTGCTTAAAAAAATGAACAAAATAAGAATGTATAACTTATTATATACGATTTTAGTATTAATGGATTTTATTTTTTTTGGTAATTAAATTTTTCATAAATGAACAAAATAAGAATGTTTTATTATTTTGGAGAGTAACTTCTGTCCGACATTGACGTGAATTACATTGCCATCTGGACTAATTGCTTGATAAAACCATTTGATGGCCATAGTTGCAGAGACGCTGCTGATGTAGTACTCCGTAGTTTTGCAAAAAAAAAAAAAAACTACAGCAGATTCCTTGTCGTCAGCCAAGGTTGTGAGTCTTCGAAAATTCATGAGCAAAGAAAACTTTAAGGAAACACGTGTGAAAAGGGTTAACGCGTCAAGAATTTAGCAAGCCGAAAGGTTGTCTCCCTTGGCAGCGAGGTTATTCTTAACGGCCGACTAACTTTAGCACTAATGGCGGGGAGCTTCTTAAAAAGATCCAAAAATTAAACGAGTAAGCATGACGAATTCCTTCGATGGGATTGAACCTAGACCTTCGTGTGTAGCTTCTTTAAAAAAGAAAACATCTAAGATATTTTTAAAGAGATTATATTTAAATTGGAAATTTTTAAATTAATCCATAAAGAAATGACATTCCGGCCCTTTTTAGACTTAATGCAGTTTAATGCTGACAACTAAGGGAGATAACTTATACTGACAAAAAACTAAGGGAGATAAATTATCTCGATTTATTGCGTGTAAAATATTTTTTTGTGTATTTGTATATTTGAAATTTGTTTATACGTTTTGAAATGGAAAATATTTTTATTGGTTATCGGAAAACGGGAACATGTCGTGTCGGGTTCTTATCAGTTTCCGTATATTCCTTTTCGTGTGTCCACAAATCTTCATTTAAAATTGCAACGAATCTTGCCAAAAGTGCAGCCACGCTGAAGAGCCGTAAACGGCGAAACAAACGTCCGCGTATAATTATTTTATAAATAAAATAATATAGATGTCCACATATATAGGGTACGACAATATAAAAGGTGAATGTTTCACCGTAGATAAGTAAACCTTGTCTCTGTCGCGAAAACAATAACAAAACAAATGTATATATATATATATATATATATATATATATATATATATATATATATATATATATATATATATATATATCTTTGTATATCTTTATATATTATATTATATTATATTATATTATATTATAGTATGGCCCATTGTTGCCTTGTTTGATATTAATAATGAATAAAACTGGATATGAAATAAAATGGCGAAAGAAAGGCTATGCTATATTAGTGGAGAAATATAAGGGTCACCAGCGAGCAAGGGCTCGTTCTACATGTATGGCGTTTAATAAATTATCAAAGGAATGAAAAGCCTACACACAGAAACAGCATTTAGGGAATTAAAAATAAAAGAAGACCTTATCAATTAGCAAATAATTTATTTTTAGATAAGGCATTTGTAAAGCTATAAGTTTGCATGGAATATAAGAGTTCGTTTTTATACAGAAAATATACTTTATAAAGTTTATTCAACTAGTGTTCTTTGTTAAAAAACGGTCATTGTAAGAGCAGCCACGAGGGGCTAAAGATGTGTATGTCTATACTTTTTAGTGTGTGAGTCATAGAACGTGTGTGTGTAAAAGTTTGTCAACTTATTCTGCTACTGTGTATTTAAGTAGGGTATGTGTGCGTGAAGTAAGGCAAGCTTGTACGTACGTTTGAAGTGTCCCTTTCTTGCCGCATCCAAGAGCCCGGGCTAAAGTAGAACGTCTTCTTGTGTGTTCCTCCAAAGTCTATCTTGTGAAAAAAAAGATAGATGCGAACTCCCTTCGTTCTTTTATAAGGGTCACGAAGTTCGCGTTACTTATCGACGTCCCAGCTTCTGATTGGGCTAAAACGCTTCACCGAGAAATCCTTTGTCTGTCTTGGCGCGTGAAAAGGAAAAGCACCCTAACGAAGCAGAGAAATAAAGAGGGTAGGAATTCACGCTATTTGCTTTTTAGCGTTCGGTCGGATCGCATCTCGATTCACAACAATATATATATATATATATATATATATATATATATATATAGTGACCCACAGAGAGCTGAGGGTAGATTTAGCGAATGCATACACGCTGATATTAGAAAATCCAGACGGCCAGTCAAATACGTATGCGGCCAATATATATATATATATATATATATATATATATATATATATATATATATATATATATATATATATATATATATATATATATATAACCAATCCTATGAATCTTGCAGCATTTATTCAATACGGCTCAATAGTAATTAGAGTTATGAGTAATATATATATATATATATATATATATATATATATATATATATATATATATATATATATATATATATATATATATATATATATAAAGAGGTGTACTAAAAGCGAACTTTTAGGAAAGGTAAAACCCTATTGTGAAGAGTATACAGCTCAATATCCAGGATATGTACCTCTTATTGGACTTTTTACCCTTTTTGGATTTTCTATTTTCGCCGTACCTGAAGTTGTGGCTTCTTGGAATTTAACTTTGAATCCTCTCTCATTACTTCTCGTGCCTCTAACGACCTACCTATCTACATCTTATTCTCTCCGCTGGACTCTTCGACACCGGACTTTTTGGCAATCGGACATTTGCTTGCACCCTGGCACAGTTTTGCCCTGCGTTTCTTTCCCTACAACTTTTATTTCATTTTTTCAAATTTTAAATCTTGGCCATTGCCAACTTATCTATCCCAGCGACTTCCTCTGATGATAAGATTTTGATCTTTGAAAAGCCTGGCTTAAGGAAAATTTAACTTGAATAAATTGCCTTTGCGGAATATACCTTGCTTTGAACTTTTGAATTGAATTTTGATTTGGCTTTTGCTTTCTCTAATTTCTTTTCCATTCTCCTTCATTTATATATATATATATATATATATATATATATATATATATATATATATATATCATGATTAGTTATGGAACTCAGTGGCTCTGCGCAAGAGGTGTAAGGAGTAATGAGGAGGTGGAAGCAGTGGTGAACTAGCGGGTTTTGAGCCGCGGGACTCGGGTATTATGATTAGAGGAGCTAAAATGCCCTCCGGTCAAGCCTCAGAAGCACACTCCCTCTACCGTGCTAGTAAACTCCTCACACCTGACATAATCCTGTATCTCTACAAAGCCACCATCCGCCCATGCATGGAGTATTGTTGTCACATCTGTGCTGGTGCATCATCTACTAGTCTCTCCCTTCTTGACAAAGTCCAAAAAAGAATCGCCAACCTAATAGGACCATCACTGTCGACCAAGCTTCAGCCTCGGTCCCATCGCCGCAATGTAGCATCCTTATGCTTGTTTTACAAATACTTCAATGGATTATGCTCCGATGAGTTGGCTACTCTGGTGCCCCTTCGACATAAATTCATTAGACTAACTCGACAATCAACTAAATCTCATTCATTCACTGTGGAGGTCCCCAGATGTCGGAGAGCCTTCTACTCAAGTAGCTTCTTTCCTTGTACTGCTGGCCTCTGGAACTCTCTCCCTGCCCCCTGTTTCCCCGACAGAACAGACATGCAGAAATTTAAAACTAATGTAAACAGACATCTCGCTGCGCAGATCCCAAGTTAGGTTGACCCCCCCTTCCTTCTTCCCTTTTCCTTTCTCAGTAGCCCCTTACGTCTACAGTGGCGGCTTGCCTTGTTTGGGGTGAACTATGGTTAAAAAGATAAAAAAATAAAATAACATATTAACTGGGCGTCCCCTCGTTGATATGACATTTCGCAAATTGAAACTTAATTAAATGTTTGCCATTGAAAAATTCAATTGCCATTGTCCGGCGAAAGGAAGTAAAACATCTCGTCCATAACCCATGTTATTGATTGACTTAAAATAGAACTTTCAATTATTTACTAAAGAAGGATTGCCCTTCTATTTTAGAAAGAAATCATTAATTAGTTGTTCGTTAATGTCGTTTGAGAATAATTGTTTTTTTTACTTGCCATTCTGGAATACTTATTAAGTATTCCAGAATGCATAAAGATATCAATTACTGATCAATTACTGATTGCAAAAAAAAAAAAAAAATAAATAACACAAAAAAGTTCGGCGTCAATAATTGCGAAATGTAAACAACTAATAATAATTTGGGTGACTAAACTAGGAAATAACACTGTCGTCGTATATCTTACACGGAATTACTGATTGATTGTGAATCACTATGGGGAAAATCGACTTTACTTAATTATATAGATTAACAATACCCGTACTTCGCGTCTTAATAAAAATGTTCGTGTTGTGTTTTTACTCATTTATTTAAACAATAATAGATCGTTGTTAAATGTTGGGGCCTAGAGTTTCTTGATTAAACAAAAAAACAAAAAAAAATAACACAAAATAAGTTCGGCGTCAATAATTGCGAAATGTAAACAACTAATAATAATTTCGGTGACTAAACTAGGAAATAACACTGTCGTCGTATATCTTAGCCGGAATTACTGATTGATTGTGAATCACCAGTGGAAAATAGACTTTACTTAATTATATAGATTAACAATACCCGTACTTTGTTTTCTAATAACATTTTTCGTGTTCTTTTTTTACCCTTTTATTTAAACAAGATAACCTTTCGAGTTTGTCGCTCTTATCAATCGAACATGAAACTGTGGAACTGATGGACTTTGATAAAATAATAAGTGACTTTGCTTCTACAAAAACTCGCAAAGTCAAAATTCAATAAATCTGTTTTATCAGAAAAAAATAATATTTTTTCTGTTTTTCAAATTCATTGTTTCTTCATTTTTTTTTCAATCAGCATCATTATAACTCTTTAATTTCTTTTCGTCCTCACAGTGTTGCCTCACCGTCTACTTAAAACTCACTGACCCTTATCCTCGAGTGGCTTTTGGGCCTTGATAAGTGGTGACTCTTTAGTAAAAAGGGGGGGCCCGAATTATATATATATATATAAACTGTGGAACTTTCAATTATTTACTAAAGAAGGATTGCCGTTCTATTTTCGACAGAAATCATTAATTAGTTGTTCGTTAATTTCGTTTGAGAATAATTGTTTTTTTTTTACTTGCCATTCTGGAATACTTATTAAGTATTCCAGAATGCATAAAGATATCAATTACTGATCAATTACTGATCAATTACTGATTGCAAAAAAAATAACACAAAAAAGTTCGGCGTCAATAATTGCAAAATGTAAACAACTAATTTGGGTGACTAAACTAGGAAATAACACTGTCGTCGTATATCTAACCCGGAATTACTGTTTGATTGTGAATTATCAAGGGAAAAATAGACTTTACTTAATTATATAGATTAACAATACCCGTACCTTTTCTTCTTAATATAAATTTTCATATGGTGTTTTTACGTATTTATTTAAACAATAATAGATCGTTGTTAAATGTTGGAGTCCAGAGTTTCTTGATTAAACAAAAAACAAAAAACAAAGTTTGATTTGTCAGTTTCTAATATTTAGGTCCAACTTTGAAAAACTCGACTAACATTATATATATATATATATATATATATATATATATATATATATATATATATATATATATATATAAAATATATATATATAAAATATATATATATAAATAAATATATATATATATATATATATATATATATATATATAAAATGAAGTAATAAAATAAGGTGTCAATCAAATTTTATTAGAATTCAAAGTTCAAGCAAAGTATCTTAAAGTCCTTAGCTCATGAGTTTTCAAAGCTAATTCTTCTCTTCAGAGGACCATTACCGCAGTTATACTACTACAGGTAATAAAATTAAGCTTTGAAAATATATAAAATTATATACACAAATACATAAAAATACATAACATCAAATATATCAACCCCAAAACATACTTTTTTGTTGAATCTATACAATCCATCCAGGTCATACAAATTGAAAAACATAATCAGGAAAGACATTCTATTATACGAGAAATTGAAGGAGCTGACAAAGTTATCCATTCGCAAAATGTGTCAATAATCGATGAAGTGAAAAGTATTCAATGTTAATGTTAATTATTACAACGATAAATAAATCAAATAATATAGAAAGTTCAATAAACTCACTTAAAATTCCAAAATCCTGATATGGGCAACCTGAATCAAGTCAAAGTTCGTTGTTCAATTATTGAGCTTCAGTTTTTATCCGGATGTTTCACTAATTATAAGATATTAGTTGACGTTTATATCTTTTGTTGGATTGCTTAATTATGCCATATATATAATAAATAATAAATATTTGTTATTGTTTATTATCTATGTACGTATACGTTTCGTCCTTAATAATCGGGACTCATTAGCATATAGATATGACTATTCACTACCGGTCATGTGATTTGAAACCCCGGATTACGAGTATTTTGCAACTCAAATCCGACGCCTTAACCACTCGGCTATGTTTAACAGCGAATAAACGGTGTTAATTTAACACTTTATACGGCGGCGTAACGTCTAGAGCGTTCGACTTTTTTTAATGAAAGGAACGATGCCTTTAAAGCTAGCGACGTCATGCTGTGTTAATACTACACTTACAGTGCTCTACTAGACGGGGTTTTCTAGGAGCTACAAATGATAAATATTTTTTATTGTTTACGATGTCGTCTGCAAGTGAAAAACATTTTAATATTAAAAAAAAAACATATTTATAGTTTAAAGCCTCTTTAAAGATGCAATAGTCTTAAATGTAGAGCCCTGTTTGAAATTGAAAAGTTTGTTGTCATTTCTGCGATAAGCAAGTTCGGCTCGAGCGTCAAAAACTGTAGACGACAAGAAACTTCCCCCGCCTCCCGGGTAAGCGTACATTAATTTCAATTACTGTCTGTGTCTCGCGGCCGTGTGGTCCTGAGCGTTTGTCTCGTGCTTCTAGAATGAATCTACGAACGGTGTTCGAGCCCATACGACCGCCTGCAACCGCCACTTCTACACCGAGAGAACCCGAAACGACGTCATATGTAGGTGATAAACACGTTAATATTTTAAATATATATATATATATATATATATATATATATATATATATATATATGTGTGTGTGTAGTGTGGAAAAATATATAAATATTTATATACTTTCTATTTATTTATTTGACAATTTAAATAATTTTAATTTCATCTTCCAAATCAAGAGCATTCACAAAGGAATTATAGTTGTATACAGCTGTTTCATGTCAGTGTTTATTTTCTATTTCATCTAATTTGAAAGTATATATGCACGTCTATATGTATGTGTATATATATACACATACATCTCTCTCTCTCTCTCCCTCTCTCTCTCTCTCTCTCTCTCTCTCTCTCTCTCTCTATATATATATATATATAT
>OY744546.1:60549783-60574783 GCA_963556195.1 Sepiola atlantica | reverse complement strand
TTTTGGTGTTTTCCACACAGTCTTCTATACTTACCAGTCCTCTACCTCCTTCATTTCTTTTCATGTAGAGTCTGTCCGTATCGTCTTTTGGGTGCAATGCATTGTGCATAGTCATTAGTTTTCTAGTCCTCTGGTCAAGGTGCCTGAGTTCTTCTTTGGTCCAGCCTATGAATGGTCCAGAGTATCTTATTAGTGATAGAGCCCATGTGTTTATCCCTTTTACTAGGTTTCTGCTATATAGTTTAGTTTCTAAGAGTTTCCTTGTTCTTCGTAGATATTCTTTTCCAATCTTCTCTTTCATTTCTGTATATTTGATGGTGTCTGCTTCCAGAACTCCCAGATATTTATAACTATCTTGTTCTCATAGCGCCCTCATCTCCTCTTGGTTGGAGAGTTCTATACCTTCTGTCATCTCCAGTTTTCCTCTTTTAATCTCTAGCAGTGCACATTTTTCTATTCCAAACTCCATTTGGATATCCTGGCTGAATATCCTGGTTGTACAGGGTGTTTCAAAAGTCTTGGGAACATTACAAATGCGTATATCTCATGAACTATTCCAGGTAGAAAAATGAAACTGGTGCCATTTTAAAGCTTGCTTAATCAAGTTTTTGGTCATACTAATGATTTTCGTGTTATCTTTCCAGGTGCAGTAATGGCGTTCTCTAAACAAGACAAGGCATTTTGCGTCCTCCAATTTGCAAAGACTGAATCGTGGACATGTGTTCAGCGTGCATTTCGCAGGAAATTTAAAAAAGAAGCCCCTGAAAGGAAATCCATTGTCAGATGGCATGCTAAATTTGTGAAAGATGGGTGTTTGTGCCCAAGTAAGCGAACAGGTCGCCCTTCAACTTCAGAAGATGCAGTTGAGCAAGTTCGGACAGCCTTTCAGCGGAGCCTCCGTAAATCAGTGAGAAGAGCCAGCAGGGAACTTCAGCTTGCTCCAGCAACTGTCTGGCGTGTCTTAAGGAAACGACTGCAAATGGTACCTTACAAGCTCAAGTTGGTCCAAAAGTTGAAGGACACTGATAAGCCACTTCGCCGTGACTTTTGCATTGCAATGCAAGAGAAGTTGGAAGATAACGGCTTTGATGACCGGCTTGTTTTTAGCGATGAGGCGACCTTTCATCTGAATGGCAAAGTTAACAAGCATAACACTCGCATATGGGGTACTGAGAATCCTCATGAACTTCTTGAGCACGAGCGAGATTCACCAAAAGTGAACGTGTTTTGTGCAATTTCCAAGAAAGGTGTCTATGGACCGTTCTTCTTTGAAGAGGCAACTATCACTGATGAATCCTATCTCAACATGCTGGAAGACTGGTTAATGGCTCAGTTGGACAAGCAGAATCTGATGACTTCATTTTTCAACAAGATGGTGCACCATCACACTGGAGTCTTAGAGTAAGGCAGTTTCTTAACACAAGGCTGCCTGGTAGATGGATTGGGAGATCTGGGCGAGGTGATGACGTTTTCATGCCCTGGCCTCCTAGGTCTCCAGATCTTACCCCGTGTGAC
Source organism: Sepiola atlantica (assembly GCA_963556195.1). Classification (NCBI taxonomy): domain Eukaryota; kingdom Metazoa; phylum Mollusca; class Cephalopoda; order Sepiida; family Sepiolidae; genus Sepiola; species Sepiola atlantica. The sequence continues at coordinate 60,573,268 of OY744546.1, read as the reverse complement.
TTTTTCCTTTGGGGCTTTGTCAAGCAACAAGTCTATGTGCCGCCCCTTCCAAGAGATATTGACGAACTAAAGGCTCGAGTAACGGCAGTTGTGGGAACCATTGACGTCAAGATGCTGGAACGCGTTTGGCAGGAAATGGACTATCGACTAGATGTCTGCCGTGTGACGAATGGTGCTCATATTGAGCAACTTTGAAGATTTCCCACAAAACTTGAAACTTTAACCTTTCCAACGGTACCAATTTCATTTTTCAACTCCTAATAGTTTTTGAGTTATTAAAAATCGTTATGTTCCCAAGACTTTTGAAACACCCTGTATTTATCAGCTTTTCCAGTTCTTTTTTGTTTTTTGCAAACAGTTTCAGGTCATCCATGTACATCATGTGGTTTATTCTTTGTTCTGTATCCGTAAACCTGTATCCGGCATCACACTTTCTGAGTATGTAGTTGAGTGGCATCATGGCTATTATAAACAATAGTGATGATAGAGAGTCTCCTTGAAAAATGCCTCTCTGTATTTTTATCTAAAACAGGTGTTGTCCCCCGGCTGTCAGTTTTAGTCTCCATGTTTCCATCGCTTTCTGGATGAGATTAATAATCCTGTCTGGTATCTTGTATATTTTTGGGGGGTATTTTTGTATTAATGTTGTTCTTCCTTCCGTCTGTTTTGCGGATACATCCACTCAGTTTCTGCGCTAGTCTTACATGCAGGGTGGTGAATTTTTAAAACCAGTATGCATGTATTCCATCTTGGCCTGGTGCTCTCCAGTTTGCCATTTTTCTTAGGGTTTTCTTGATCGTTTCTTTGTTGATTTCTGTTTCGGTTCCTTGTTCGATTATTATTATTATTATTATTATTATTATTATTATGATGATGATGATGATGATGATGATGATGATGATGATGATGATGATGAGTATTATTATTATTATCATCATGATCATCATCATGATGATGATGATCATCATCATCATCATCATCATCATCATCATCATCATCATCATTATTATTATTATCATTATTATTATTATTACTATTAGTATTATCATTATTATTATTATTATTATTATTAGCATTATTATCATTATTATTATTACTATCATTACTACTATTATCATTATTATTTCTATAATTATTATCATTATTATTATCATCATAATTATTATTATTGTTATTATTATCATTATTATTATTATCATTATTATTATCATTATTACATTATTATTTTTATTATTACTATTATTATTATTATTATTATTATTATCATTATTACTATTATTATTACTATTATTATTATTACTATTATTATTACTATTATTATTATTATTATTACTATTGTTATTATCATTACTATTATTATTATTATTATTATTATTATTATTATTATTATTATTATGGTTGTTATTATTATTATTAAAGGAAGAAGAAGAAGAAGAAGAATTCATCGAATCGTCGAAAGACGCGGATATCAAAATAATTCTCGTCTCCGCATGCTTTGCAATTGTGAATGTCATGGCTAGCTCGGGAGAAAACCCGAAGATTTTCGCCAGGCGCGAGTGCGTCGTCGTTCCTTCGTTGTGTCCCGTCGGTGGCAATGATTTATGAGGTGTATCTGCTATAATGAGACCGCCGGTGACAAAGGACTCATCGGGGATGGTCTCGCGAAAGGAGGGCCCGCCTTTTCGGTGGGGTTTCCGGGTCCATCGGTGAAAGATGAAACGAGAGCAATTCCCGACAACAAAAGAGTGATAATTTGACCAAGTTAAAGGGGGTACAAAGGCGCATACCTTCAGACGCTGGGAGATTTCATTCAGACATTGTTACCTACTAAGTATCCGTGTCTTACGCGCGCGCAAATATAATTACACGCAAATATAATTACGCGCAAATATAATTACACGCAAATACAAAAGAAAAGAAAAAACAACAACATCCACATGAAAATTGAACCTCTAATTTCTTTTGGCAAAATAAAACCAAAACCACATTTAAATAAATAACGGTTAATTAAATTTTAACTAGTAGGGGCAGTAGACACCTCATAGTTAATTAAAAGTTAATTAAGTATTAATGGCAACCTTTCCGGGAGTCCAACCTTCAAACCTTTCGACCCACAATAACATGAATTGAAACAAATACATAGAAGATACTGCCAAGTCGGTTGAAAAGAAAGTGGTCTCCCTTTACCGAGCTAGAAAAATTCTCACACTTGCCAGTATCTTATATTACATATATCTTATATTACAATGCCAACATTCTCCGATGCATGGAGTATTAACCCTGACCCTAACCTCTAACCCTTAACCCTAAACCTCAACCCTAACCCTAACCCTAACCCTAACCCTAACCCTTAACCGTAAACCCCAACCCTAACCCTAACCCTTACCCTTACCCTAAACCCTAACCCGTAACCCTAACCCTTAACCCTAACCCTTAACTCTAACCCTAACCCTAACCCTTAACCGTAAACCCCAACCCTAACCCTTACCCTAACCCTAACCCTTAACCGTAAACCCCAACCCTAACCCTTACCCTAACCCTAACCCTTAACCGTAAACCCCAACCCTAACCCTTACCCTAACCCTTACCCTAACCCTAACCCTAACCCTTAACCCTAACCCTAACCTTAACCCTAACCTTAACCCTAACCCTTATCCTAACCCTAACCCTTAACCCTTAACCCTAAACCCCAACCCTTACCCTTACCCTTACCCTTATCCTAACCCTAACCCTAACCCTAACCCTTAACCCTAACCCTAACCCTAACCCTTAACTCTAACCCTTACCCTAACCCTAACCTGCCAATATCATATATCTCTACAAAGCAAACATCCGCCCATACATGGAGTACTGTTGTCACATCTGGGCTGGTGCACCAACCACTAGTCTCTCCCTCTTAGACAAGGTCCAAAAAAGGGTCTCTGACCAAATAGGTCTTTCTCACACTGTCTACCAAGCTCCAGCCCAGGCTTCATCGCCACAGTGTTGCATCTCTGTGCTCGTTTTACTTGTATTTCAACAGAATGTGCTCCGACGAACTTGCTTCTCTTGTGCCCCCCCTCTCAAGGTAAACAGCCCTAACCCTAACCCTGACAAGCAGCAAAATCCCACCCCTTTACTTTTGAGTTCTTTGAAGGTCGGAAGGCTTTCTACTCTAGTAGCTTGTTTCTTTCAAACAGCTTGCCTTTGGAATTCCCACACGGCTCCCTGTTTCCCCGAATGTACCAACATGCAGAAATTTAAATGTAATGTGAACAAGCTGCAAAACTACCCACTAAGAATGTCTCTATGGATCTGGTCCCTTATTTACAGTAGCCCCTTACGTCATAGTGGCAGTGCGAAATATAAAAGTCATAATATATTAAAAAGTCATAAAAGTGACTAAAGAAATCAAAATGTCACAAAGTGAGAAAATATCAAAAACTCAAACAAAGTTGCTACAAAATTGTAAAATGTCACACTATTTAAAAGTAAGAATAATCAAAAAGTCACTAAAAAATTAAAGATAAAAAATATGAAAGTTATAATATATTAAAAAGTCATGAAAGTGACTAAAGAAATCAACATGTCACAAAGTGAAAAAATATCAAAAACTCAAACAAAGTTGCTACAAAATTGTAAAATGTCACACTATTTAAAAGTAAGAATAATCAAAAAGTCACTAAAAAATAAAAAAATAAAAAATATGAAAGTCATAATATATTAAAAAGTCATAAAAGTGACTAAAGAAATCAAAATGTCACAAAGTGTAAAAATATCAAAAACTCAAACAAAGTTGCTACAAAATTGTAAAATGTCACACTATTTAAAAGTAAGAATAATCAAAAGTCACTAAAAAATTAAAAGATGAAAAATATGAAAGTCATAATATATTAAAAAGTCATAAAAGTGACTAAAGAAATCAAAATGTCACAAAGTGTAAAAATATCAAAAACTCAAACAAAGTTGCTACAAAATTGTAAAATGTCACACTATTTAAAAGTAAGAATAATCAAAAGTCACTAAAAAATTAAAAGATAAAAAATATGAAAGTCATAATATATTAAAAAGTCATAAAAATTACTAAAGAAATCAAAATGTCACAAAGTGAGAAAATATTAAAAACTCAAACAAAGTTGCTACAAAATTGTAAAATGGCACACTATTTAAAAGTAAGAATAATCAAAAAGTCACTAAAAAATTAAAGATAAAAAATATGAAAGTTATAATATATTAAAAAGTCATGAAAGTGACTAAAGAAATCAACATGTCACAAAGTGAAAAAATATCAAAAACTCAAACAAAGTTGCTACAAAATTGTAAAATGTCACACTATTTAAAAGTAATAATAATCAAAAGTCACTAAAAAATTAAAAGATGAAACATATAAAAGTCATAATATATTAAAAAGTCATAAAAGTGACTAAAGAAATCAAAATGTCACAAAGTGAAAAAATATCAAAAACTCAAACAAAGTTGCTACAAAATTGTAAAATGTCACACTATTTAAAATTAAGAATAATCAAAAAGTCACTATAGAATTAAAGATAAAAAATATGAAAGTTATAATATATTAAAAAGTCATAAAAGTGACTAAAGAAATCAAAATGTCACAAAGTTAGAAAATATCAAAACCTCAAACAAAGTTGCTACAAAATTGTAAAATGTCACACTATTTAAAAGTAAGAATAATCAAAAGTCACTAAAAACTTAAAAGATAAAAAATATGAAAGTCATAATATATTAAAAAGTCATAAAAGTGACTAAAGAAATCAAAACGTCACAAAGTGAGAAAATATATAAAACTCAAACAAAGTTGCTACAAAATTATAAAATGTCACACTATTTAAAAGTAAGAATAATCAAAAAGTCACTAAAAAATTAAAGATAAAAAATATGAAAGTTATAATATATTAAAAAGTCATAAAAGTGACTAAAGAAATCAAAATGTCACAAAGTGAAAAAATATCAAAAACTCAAACAAAGTTGCTACAAAATTGTAAAATGTCACACTATTTAAAAGTAAGAATAATCAAAAGTCACTAAAAAATTAAAAGATAAAAAATATGAAAATCATAATATATTAAAAAATCATAAAAGTGACTAAAGAAATCAAAATGTCACAAAGTGAGAAAATATCAAAAACTCAAACAAAGTTGCTACAAAAATTGTAAAATGTCACACTATTTAAAAGTAATAATAATCAAAAAGTCACTAAAAAATTAAAAGATGAAAAATATAAAAGTCATAATATATTAAAAAGTCATAAAAGTGACTAAAGAAATCAAAATGTCACAAAGTGAAAAAATATCAAAAACTCAAACAAAGTTGCTACAAAATTGTAAAATGTCACACTATTTAAAAGTAAGTATAATCAAAAAGTCACTAAAAAATTAACAGATGAAAAATATCAAAGTTATAATATATTAAAAAGTCATAAAAGTGACTAAAGAAATCAAAATGTCACAAAGTGAAAAAATATCAAAAACTCAAACAAAGTTGCAACAAAATTGTAAAATGTCACACTATTTAAAAGTAAGAATAATCAAAAAGTCACTAAAAAATTAAAAGATAAAAAATATGAAAGTTATAATATATTAAACAGTCATAAAAGTGACTATAGAAATCAAAATGTCACAAAGTGAAAAAATATCAAAAACTCAAACAAAGTTGCTACAAAATTGTAAAATGTCACACTATTTAAAAGTAAGAATAATCAAAAAGTCACTAAAAAATTAAAGATAAAAAATATGAAAGTTATAGTATATTAAAAAGTCATAAAAGTGACTAAAGAAATCAAAATGTCACAAAGTGAAAAAATATCAAAAACTCAAACAAAGTTGCTCCAAAATTGTAAAATGTCACACTATTTAAAAGTAAGAATAATCAAAAGTCACTAAAAAATTAAAAGATAAAAAATATGAAAGTCATAATATATTAAAAAGTCATAAAAATTACTAAAGAAATCAAAATGTCACAAAGTGAGAAAATATTAATAACTCAAACAAAGTTGCTACAAAATTGTAAAATGTCACACTATTTAAAAGTAAGAATAATCAAAAAGTCACTAAAAAATTAAAGATAAAAAATATGAAAGTTATAATATATTAAAAAGTCATGAAAGTGACTAAAGAAATCAACATGTCACAAAGTGAAAAAATATCAAAAACTCAAACAAAGTTGCTACAAAATTGTAAAATGTCACACTATTTAAAAGTAAGAATAATCAAAAGTCACTAAAAAATTAAAAAATAAAAAATATGAAAGTCATAATATATTAAAAAGTCATAAAAGTTACTAAAGAAATCAAAACGTCACAAAGTGAGAAAATATCAAAAACTCAAACAAAGTTGCTACAAAATTATAAAATGTCACACTATTTAAAAGTAAGAATAATCAAAAAGTCACTAAAAAATTAAAGATAAAAAATATGAAAGTTATAATATATTAAAAAGTCATAAAAGTGACTAAAGAAATCAAAATGTCACAAAGTGAAAAAATATCAAAAACTCAAACAAAGTTGCTACAAAATTGTAAAATGTCACACTATTTAAAAGTAAGAATAATCAAAAGTCACTAAAAAATTAAAAGATAAAAAATATGAAAGTCATAATATATTAAAAAGTCATAAAAGTGACTAAAGAAATCAAAATGTCACAAAGTGAGAAAATATCAAAAACTCAAACAAAGTTGCTACAAAAATTGTAAAATGTCACACTATTTAAAAGTAATAATAATCAAAAAGTCACTAAAAAATTAAAAGATGAAAAATATAAAAGTCATAATATATTAAAAAGTCATAAAAGTGACTAAAGAAATCAAAATGTCACAAAGTGAAAAAATATCAAAAACTCAAACAAAGTTGCTACAAAATTGTAAAATGTCACACTATTTAAAATTAAGAATAATCAAAAAGTCACTAAAAAATTAAAGATAAAAAATATGAAAGTTATAATATATTAAAAAGTCATAAAAGTGACTAAAGAAATCAAAATGTCACAAAGTTAGAAAATATCAAAACCTCAAACAAAGTTGCTACAAAATTGTAAAATGTCACACTATTTAAAAGTAAGAATAATCAAAAGTCACTAAAAACTTAAAAGATAAAAAATATGAAAGTTATAATATATTAAAAAGTCATAAAAGTGACTAAAGAAATCAAAACGTCACAAAGTGAGAAAATATATAAAACTCAAACAAAGTTGCTACAAAATTATAAAATGTCACACTATTTAAAAGTAAGAATAATCAAAAAGTCACTAAAAAATTAAAGATAAAAAATATGAAAGTTATAATATATTAAAAAGTCATAAAAGTGACTAAAGAAATCAAAATGTCACAAAGTGAAAAAATATCAAAAACTCAAACAAAGTTGCTACAAAAATTGTAAAATGTCACACTATTTAAAAGTAATAATAATCAAAAAGTCACTAAAAAATTAAAAGATGAAAAATATAAAAGTCATAATATATTAAAAAGTCATAAAAGTGACTAAAGAAATCAAAATGTCACAAAGTGTAAAAATATCAAAAACTCAAACAAAGTTGCTACAAAATTGTAAAATGTCACACTATTTAAAAGTAATAATAATCAAAAAGTCACTAAAAAATTAAAAGATAAAAAATATGAAAGTCATAATATATTAAAAAATCATAAAAGTGACTAAAGAAATGAAAATGTCACAAAGTGAGAAAATATCAAAAACTCAAACAAAGTTGCTACAAAAATTGTAAAATGTCACACTATTTAAAAGTAATAATAATCAAAAAGTCACTAAAAAATTAAAAGATGAAAAATATAAAAGTCATAATATATTAAAAAGTCATAAAAGTGACTAAAGAAATCAAAATGTCACAAAGTGAAAAAATATCAAAAACTCAAACAAAGTTGCTACAAAATTGTAAAATGTCACACTATTTAAAAGTAAGTATAATCAAAAAGTCACTAAAAAATTAACAGATGAAAAATATGAAAGTTATAATATATTAAAAAGTCATAAAAGTGACTAAAGAAATCAAAATGTCACAAAGTGAAAAAATATCAAAAACTCAAACAAAGTTGCAACAAAATTGTAAAATGTCACACTATTTAAAAGTAAGAATAATCAAAAAGTCACTAAAAAATTAAAAGATAAAAAATATGAAAGTTATAATATATTAAACAGTCATAAAAGTGACTATAGAAATCAAAATGTCACAAAGTGAAAAAATATCAAAAACTCAAACAAAGTTGCTACAAAATTGTAAAATGTCACACTATTTAAAATTAAGAATAATCAAAAAGTCACTAAAAAATTAAAGATAAAAAATATGAAAGTTATAATATATTAAAAAGTCATAAAAGTGACTAAAGAAATCAAAATGTCACAAAGTTAGAAAATATCAAAAACTCAAACAAAGTTGCTACAAAATTGTAAAATGTCACACTATTTAAAAGTAAGTATAATCAAAAAGTCACTAAAAAATTAAAGATAAAAAATATGAAAGTTATAATATATTAAAAAGTCATAAAAGTGACTAAAGAAATCAAAATGTCACAAAGTGAAAAAATATCAAAAACTCAAACAAAGTTGCTCCAAAATTGTAAAATGTCACACTATTTAAAAGTAAGAATAATCAAAAGTCACTAAAAAATTAAAAGATAAAAAATATGAAAGTCATAATATATTAAAAAGTCATAAAAGTGACTAAAGAAATCAAAATGTCACAAAGTGAGAAAATATCAAAAACTCAAACAAAGTTGCTACAAAATTGTAAAATGTCACACTATTTAAAAGTAAGTATAATAAAAAAGTCACTAAAAAATTAAAAGATAAAAAATATGAAAGTTATAATAAATTAAACAGTCATAAAAGTGACTATAGAAATCAAAATGTCACAAAGTGAAAAAATATCAAAAACTCAAACAAAGTTGCTACAAAATTGTAAAATGTCACACTATTTAAAATTAAGAATAATCAAAAAGTCACTAAAAAATTAAAGATAAAAAATATGAAAGTTATAATATATTAAAAAGTCATAAAAGTGACTAAAGAAATCAAAATGTCACAAAGTTAGAAAATATCAAAAACTCAAACAAAGTTGCTACAAAATTGTAAAATGTCACACTATTTAAAAGTAAGTATAATCAAAAAGTCACTAAAAAATTAAAGATAAAAAATATGAAAGTTATAATATATTAAAAAGTCATAAAAGTGACTAAAGAAATCAAAATGTCACAAAGTGAGAAAATATCAAAAACTCAAACAAAGTTGCTACAAAATTGTAAAATGTCACACTATTTAAAAGTAAGTATAATAAAAAAGTCACTAAAAAATTAAAAGATAAAAAATATGAAAGTTATAATAAATTAAAAAGTCATAAAAGTGACTAAAGAAATCAAAATGTCACAAAGTGAAAAAATATCAAAAACTCAAACAAAGTTGCTACAAAATTGTAAAATGTCACACTATTTAAAAGTAAGAATAATCAAAAGTCACTAAAAAATTAAAAGATAAAAAATATGAAAGTCATAATATATTAAAAAGTCATAAAAGTGACTAAAGAAATCAAAATGTCACAAAGTGAGAAAATATCAAAAACTCAAACAACGTTGCTACAAAATTGTAAAATGTCACACTATTTAAAAGTAAGTATAATAAAAAAGTCACTAAAAAATTAAAAGATAAAAAATATGAAAGTTATAATATATTAAAAAGTCATAAAAGTGACTAAAGAAATCAAAATGTCACAAAGTGAAAAAATATCAAAAACTCAAACAAAGTTGCTACAAAATTGTAAAATGTCACACTATTTAAAAGTAAGTATAATAAAAAAGTCACTAAAAAATTAAAAGATAAAAAATATGAAAGTTATAATATATTAAACAGTCATAAAAGTGACTATAGAAATCAAAATGTCACAAAGTGAAAAAATATCAAAAACTCAAACAAAGTTGCTACAAAATTGTAAAATGTCACACTATTTAAAATTAAGAATAATCAAAAGTCACTAAAAAATTAAAGATAAAAAATATGAAAGTTATAATATATTAAAAAGTCATAAAAGTGACTAAAGAAATCAAAATGTCACAAAGTTAGAAAATATCAAAAACTCAAACAAAGTTGCTACAAAATTGTAAAATGTCACACTATTTAAAAGTAAGTATAATCAAAAAGTCACTAAAAAATTAAAGATAAAAAATATGAAAGTTATAATATATTAAAAAGTCATAAAAGTGACTAAAGAAATCAAAATGTCACAAAGTGAAAAAATATCAAAAACTCAAACAAAGTTGCTCCAAAATTGTAAAATGTCACACTATTTAAAATTAAGAATAATCAAAAGTCACTAAAAAATTAAAGATAAAAAATATGAAAGTTATAATATATTAAAAAGTCATAAAAGTGACTAAAGAAATCAAAATGTCACAAAGTTAGAAAATATCAAAAACTCAAACAAAGTTGCTACAAAATTGTAAAATGTCACACTATTTAAAAGTAAGTATAATCAAAAAGTCACTAAAAAATTAAAGATAAAAAATATGAAAGTTATAATATATTAAAAAGTCATAAAAGTGACTAAAGAAATCAAAATGTCACAAAGTGAAAAAATATCAAAAACTCAAACAAAGTTGCTACAAAATTGTAAAATGTCACACTATTTAAAAGTAAGAATAATCAAAAGTCACTAAAAAATTAAAATATAAAAAATATGAAAGTCATAATATATTAAAAAGTCATAAAAGTGACTAAAGAAATCAAAATGTCACAAAGTGAGAAAATATCAAAAACTGAAACAACGTTGCTACAAAATTGTAAAATGTCACACTATTTAAAAGTAAGTATAATAAAAAAGTCATTAAAAAATTAAAAGATAAAAAATATGAAAGTTATAATATATTAAAAAGTCATAAAAGTGACTAAAGAAATCAAAATGTCACAAAGTGAAAAAATATCAAAAACTCAAACAAAGTTGCTACAAAATTGTAAAATGTCACACTATTTAAAAGTAAGAATAATCAAAAGTCACTAAAAAATTAAAAGATAAAAAATATCAAAGTTATAATATATTAAAAAGTCATAAAAGTGACTAAAGAAATCAAAATGTCACAAAGTGAAAAAATATCAAAAACTCAAACAACGTTGCTACAAAATTGTAAAATGTCACACTATTTAAAAGTAAGTATAATAAAAAAGTCACTAAAAAATTAAAAGATAAAAAATATGAAAGTTATAATATATTAAAAAGTCATAAAAGTGACTAAAGAAATCAAAATGTCACAAAGTGAAAAAATATCAAAAACTCAAACAAAGTTGCTACAAAATTGTAAAATGTCACACTATTTAAAAGTAAGTATAATCAAAAAGTCACTAAAAAATTAAAAGATAAAAAATATGAAAGTTATAATATATTAAACAGTCATAAAAGTGACTATAGAAATCAAAATGTCACAAAGTGAAAAAATATCAAAAACTCAAACAAAGTTGCTACAAAATTGTATAATGTCACACTATTTAAAATTAAGAATAATCAAAAAGTCACTAAAAAATTAAAGATAAAAAATATGAAAGTTATAATATATTAAAAAGTCATAAAAGTGACTAAAGAAATCAAAATGTCACAAAGTTAGAAAATATCAAAAACTCAAACAAAGTTGCTACAAAATTGTAAAATGTCACACTATTTAAAAGTAAGTATAATAAAAAAGTCACTAAAAAATTAAAAGATAAAAAATATGAAAGTTATAATATATTAAAAAGTCATAAAAGTGACTAAAGAAATCAAAATGTCACAAAGTGAAAAAATATCAAAAACTCAAACAAAGTTGCTACAAAATTGTAAAATGTCACACTATTTAAAAGTAAGAATAATCAAAAGTCACTAAAAAATTAAAAGATAAAAAATATGAAAGTCATAATATATTAAAAAGTCATAAAAGTGACTAAAGAAATCAAAATGTTACAAAGTGAGAAAATATCAAAAACTGAAACAACGTTGCTACAAAATTGTAAAATGTCACACTATTTAAAAGTAAGTATAATAAAAAAGTCATTAAAAAATTAAAAGATAAAAAATATGAAAGTTATAATATATTAAAAAGTCATAAAAGTGACTAAAGAAATCAAAATGTCACAAAGTGAAAAAATATCAAAAACTCAAACAAAGTTTCTACAAAATTGTAAAATGTCACACTATTTAAAAGTAAGTATAATAAAAAAGTCATTAAAAAATTAAAAGATAAAAAATATGAAAGTTATAATATATTAAAAAGTCATAAAAGTGACTAAAGAAATCAAAATGTCACAAAGTGAAAAAATATCAAAAACTCAAACAACGTTGCTACAAAATTGTAAAATGTCACACTATTTAAAAGTAAGTATAATAAAAAAGTCACTAAAAAATTAAAAGATAAAAAATATGAAAGTTATAATATATTAAAAAGTCATAAAAGTGACTAAAGAAATCAAAATGTCACAAAGTGAAAAAATATCAAAAACTCAAACAAAGTTGCTACAAAATTGTAAAATGTCACACTATTTAAAAGTAAGTATAATCAAAAAGTCACTAAAAAATTAAAAGATAAAAAATATGAAAGTTATAATATATTAAACAGTCATAAAAGTGACTATAGAAATCAAAATGTCACAAAGTGAAAAAATATCAAAAACTCAAACAAAGTTGCTACAAAATTGTATAATGTCACACTATTTAAAATTAAGAATAATCAAAAAGTCACTAAAAAATTAAAGATAAAAAATATGAAAGTTATAATATATTAAAAAGTCATAAAAGTGACTAAAGAAATCAAAATGTCACAAAGTTAGAAAATATCAAAAACTCAAACAAAGTTGCTACAAAATTGTAAAATGTCACACTATTTAAAAGTAAGTATAATAAAAAAGTCACTAAAAAATTAAAAGATAAAAAATATGAAAGTTATAATATATTAAAAAGTCATAAAAGTGACTAAAGAAATCAAAATGTCACAAAGTGAAAAAATATCAAAAACTCAAACAAAGTTGCTACAAAATTGTAAAATGTCACACTATTTAAAAGTAAGAATAATCAAAAGTCACTAAAAAATTAAAAGATAAAAAATATGAAAGTCATAATATATTAAAAAGTCATAAAAGTGACTAAAGAAATCAAAATGTTACAAAGTGAGAAAATATCAAAAACTGAAACAACGTTGCTACAAAATTGTAAAATGTCACACTATTTAAAAGTAAGTATAATAAAAAAGTCATTAAAAAATTAAAAGATAAAAAATATGAAAGTTATAATATATTAAAAAGTCATAAAAGTGACTAAAGAAATCAAAATGTCACAAAGTGAAAAAATATCAAAAACTCAAACAAAGTTTCTACAAAATTGTAAAATGTCACACTATTTAAAAGTAAGTATAATAAAAAAGTCATTAAAAAATTAAAAGATAAAAAATATGAAAGTTATAATATATTAAAAAGTCATAAAAGTGACTAAAGAAATCAAAATGTCACAAAGTGAAAAAATATCAAAAACTCAAACAAAGTTGCTACAAAATTGTAAAATGTCACACTATTTAAAAGTAAGTATAATAAAAAAGTCACTAAAAAATTAAAAGATAAAAAATATGAAAGTTATAATATATTAAAAAGTCATAAAAGTGACTAAAGAAATCAAAATGTCACAAAGTGAAAAAATATCAAAAACTCAAACAAAGTTGCTACAAAATTGTAAAATGTCACACTATTTAAAAGTAAGAATAATCAAAAAGTCACTAAAAAATTAAAGATAAAAAATATGAAAGTTATAATATAATAAAAAAAGTCACTAAAAAATTAAAAGAGAAATGTATGAAAGTCGTAATATATTTTTAAAAAGCCATGAAAGTCACTACAAAAAATAAAAAAGTTACAAGAAACAAAAAGTCACAAAATATCCATAAGTCATAATATATAAAAAAAAAAATCATGAAATTCACTACCAAAAGTCATAAAGATTAAAATAAAATCAGGCAAAGTTATTCTATCACGTGATTCGCTTCGCCAATGAAACAGTCTGAAAATAACGAAGTGAGAAAACAAGAAGAAGTGAGTAATCAAAGTTTGCAAAGTCTTCAACTTCGAAAATATCTTTGTCGTTGGTTTTGCATCGAACTCGGATATAAACTAGGTTTGATGCACTCACTTCTTTTTTTTTTTTCATGTTTCGCTACTCAAAATTCGTATTGTTTACTCCCTGATGCCGACTTGCAAAAACAGATATTGCTTATCCAAAGAAAAAAAATAGCATCGCTGCAAAAGTGGGGAGTCTTTGAGAGGAGAACAATGAGAATGGCGAACCCAGAACCCTTTTGACGCCTCCACATTGACTCGTCAGAAAAAAATGGAGATGAAAGACACTTTTGGCAATTAGCAAAAGAGAAAATGATTTGTGCTAAGTTGGTTCACACACGTTCGACATATCAAAGAGACGATTACTTTAGATCGGTAAAAACACAAATAGTTGGTGGTTTTCTTTCTTCCTTAATATATATATATATATATATATATATATATATATAGATATATAGATATATAAAGATGTATATATACATATATTATATATATATATATATTATATATATATTATATTGTATATATATTATATATATATATTATATATATATATATAGAGAGAGAGAGAGAGAGGGAGAGAGAGAGAGAGAGGGAGAGAGAGAGATAGAGAAGGAGAGAGAAAGAAAGATATATATATATATATATATATATATATATATATATATATAAGTACTGTGTGGTAGGGCAGGAAAAACCCAGCAGAGTGCTCGATTAATTAAGAAATCCGAGATTTCGAAGGATTAAGAGCGTAAATATTTATTTATAAAATACAGAAATTCAATGCAACATCAGTGCCGTATGTATATATATATATATATATATATATATATATATATATATATATATATATATATATATATATATATATATATATATATAAAGATATATATATATATAAAGATATATATATATATAGATATATAGCTATATAAAGATGTATATATATATATATTATATATATATTATATATATATTATATTGTATATATATTATACTAGGCACTACATAGTACTGTACTCGATAACTACAAGCCTTGGTTGTGCAACACATCTAAGAGAAGGAAAACTCAGAAATACCACCTGTCTGTCTCTGTTTATGCCGTCGTGCTGGAGTTCTCTTTTTCAGAAGACATGCCGTTGCCATATATATATATATATATATATATATATATATATATATATATATATATATATATATATATATATATGCATATATATAATATGAGCGTGTGTGTGAAAGTTTTTTCTTGTTGATGGTATGTGTGTGTGTATTTGGGTAGCATTTTTCATTTAAGCAAATATTGTTGAAATAACAGAATCCTTTTTTTTTCTTTTTTCAATTTTTCTAATAATATCTTTTGTGTTAAAATAATATATATATATATATATATATATATATATACATATATATATATATATATATATATATATATATATATATATATATATATATATATATATATATATATATATATATATATATATATATATATATAATAGTAACTCTTTGTGTGTGTTTTCGTCCGATCTTTTTGTTTTATGTTCACCCAAACCGCTGGACAGAATTGCTTGAAAATTGGCATGTGGACTACTGACCTCTCAGTGAAGGTCATATGCTACACAAGAAATATATCACTTCAACGCTGCGGGTCCCGGGGGGGGGGGGCAGAGGCACAATACCCCCACTGAAAACTTTTTCCCTTTGATTCAAATGAAATTTCAAATATATATATATATATATATATATATATATATATAGTAATCCAGGTAGGGTAAAAATCCACAGGGTAGAAATCCAAAGGGAATCAAACCGGGTTTATAAAAGAGTGCTCAATAAAAAATATAGAGCTGTATTGTGAATGCTTTTATTCAAACATGTACAAGGTCTGCTACACTGGCATGTCGATGTTATCGATCTACAGCTCTCAAGAGCTGAGGTCTCATCAGGCAGAAAATTATTTTTTGATTCAACCTGGTTGCTGAATTCCAGGGAGAAACCAGATTGAATCAAAAAATAATTTTCTGCCTGATGAGACCTCAGCTCTTGAGAGCTGTAGATCGATAACATCGACATGCCAGTGTAGCAGACCTTGTACATGTTTGAATAAAAGCATTCACCATATATATATATATATATATATATATATATATATATATATTATATATATATATATATATATATATATATATGAGTAAAACTGCGGATGAAATAATCCGACGTAATGTAAAATGAAAAAATAAAAGCCAAAACCTATGTTATCTATGTATTCATCAACGTTTCGTCTTTATTGAAAGACTTCTTCAGGATGAAGAAAACAATGTAGAAAAATTATACAGAAATATTAATCTCGATTTGTCAGAAAGTGTCCGGACTTCTGTATTGTTCTCTGCTGGTGCACGTCAACAACCATACCGAAGTCCAGACACTTCTGACAAAACAAGATTAATATTCTGTATGATTTTTCTATATTGTTGTCTTCATCCTGAAGAAGTCTTTTAATAATAACAACACGTTGATGAATACATAAATAATATAGTTTTTGG
The DNA here is from genome assembly GCA_963556195.1 of Sepiola atlantica. Lineage (NCBI taxonomy): Eukaryota > Metazoa > Mollusca > Cephalopoda > Sepiida > Sepiolidae > Sepiola > Sepiola atlantica. The sequence goes on along the minus strand of OY744546.1, from coordinate 60,556,666 downwards.
CTTTGTTTTTTTCATTTTACACACACACACACACACACACACACACACACACAAACACATATATATATTAAAATATTGGCCGTTCATTTTTTTTTATAAGCATTGAATAATAAGTATTATAAATTGAGAATAAAAGCCCTTTTCAATGCAAGATACATTTATTTCTTTTTTAATTTCGGAGATATACACTATCTGCAGAGTTTCTTGTTTTTTTGTTTTTTTTATAAAAATAAACAAGCTTTTTTAGTTTTGTTTATCGATAAGACGTCTTTGTGTTAGATTTGACGTACGGCCAATATTGTAAAATACCAGCGTGCCCAGCGCATTTCCGTTCTACCCAAGAACCGCGAATACATCACATTCGGACAGTACGTCAAATCCAACACAAAAACGTCTTATCGATAAACAAAACTAAAAAGTTGGTTTATTTTTATGAAAAAAATAAAAGAAACTCTGAAGATAGAGTATATCTCCGAAATTAATAAGATAATTGTCAAAAAAAAAAGAAATAAATTTATCTTGCATTGAAAAGGGCTTTTATTCTCAATTTATAATACATGTATATATATATGTATATATATATATATATATATATAATATTTGTTTTGTTTATTATCTATGTACGCATACGTTTCGTCCGTTATAATCGGGGCTCATCAGCATAGAGATATGACTATTCACTACTGGCCATGACGATTCCGAGTATTTGCAACTCAAATCCCGACATCTAGAGCCACTAGGCCGAATACCGAATAAACGGTGATAATTTTAACACTTTATCCGGCGGCTTGACGCCATAAGAGCATTCAACTTAATAAAAGGAACGATGCATTTATATATATATATATATATATATATATATATATATATATATATATATTTATATATATATATATATATATATATATATATATATATATATATATATATATATATATATATATATATTTATATATGAAGCAATCCAACAAAAGATATAAGCGTCAGCCAATATCTTATAATTAGTGAAACATCCGGATAAAATATATATATATATATATATATATATATATATATATATATATATATATATATATATATATATATATATATATACACTTTTTTTACACTTTTGCAGAAATTTGCAAAAATGTAACCTGCCCCCAAATCAATCCTCACACAGGAAACAAAAGCAAAAAAAAAAAAGTAGGCAAAAGAATATTTAAAGGGAAATTCTTGTGATGGGCGCCAAAATTGGCCAACGTAGCAGATTCTCGTGTTAACTTCATTCAAAGTGAACTGTTCCGGCAGGAAAAAGAGCGGCAAATCAAAAGAAAATCAAAAACGATCACAGCGCCATCTGTTGACGGCAGACGCTATTGCGCCTTCTTAAGAGTCAAGTAGTCAATATATTCAAAATGGCGATAGGTAGGGGTGGTATTTCTTGAAGATCAATCATGAACTCAAGAGGCAGTCTAAGCAAATTAACTCTTTCCTTGATTCATATATATATATATATATATATATATATATATATATATATATATATATATATATATATATATACACTGGTAGAATACTCGTCCCAGGACGAGTATAAGCAATAAATATAACATTTTTAATTATATTTTTTTGGAGGGGGGGGGGTAGAAGAGGTGCGAGTTGAGGTAGACTCACTCTCTAAATAGTAATTGTTCCAAAAACAAAATAATCACTGTTTTTCCTAGAATATATATTCTAAAATTCATAATGATCGGTTCATTAGTTCAGAAGTTTATCCTGTCCAACGAAATATTCCTATATAATTTTATATGCTAACTACCATATCGAGGAATGGTTCTTAAGTATAGTGTTTTAATATTATTATTATTATTATTATTAGTAGTAGTAGTAGTAGTAGTAGTAGTAGTTGTAGTAGTAGTAGTAGTGTTATATAATGATGGACGTAACTTGTGGGATTATAAAAACCTTTATGAGAATGTTATATAATGATGGACGTAACTTGTGGGATTATAAAAACCTTTTATGAGAATGTTATATAATGATGGACGTAACTTGTGGGATTATAAAAACCTTTATGAGAATGTTATATAATGATGGACGTAACTTGTGGGATTATAAAAACCTTTATGAGAATGTTATATGATAATGGACGTATGTGGGGTCGTTGGTTTGGCTGGTGCGACTTAGTGCGTGCCGCCGAGTGCATAGAGTGCGATGCTGTTTCCGGGAATCGAAACGTGACAAGTGACGAGACAATGTTTGACCCTGGTTCAAAAGGTCATCCTGCACCTGTGTGGTTATCACGTGATATTACGTCACAATTTGGATATGTGAGAAAATTGGAGTTTTCAAACGAGTTCGGACTTAGGAGGCGCAGAAGTCGAACCGAGGGAATTAAGATGTAGCCAAGTCAGCACGGGAAATGTTTTTCCCTAAGAAAGAATACTGGTGTACAAGATGTCCTTTTCCCCCTGTCTCCTCAAATAACAAAGGACTGATTAGACAATAAGCTAGCTAAGAATTAACCACGATATTCGTAAATCTCTCTCCCCCCCCTCTCTCTCTCTCTCTCTCAACGATAGCAAAACATCTCCACGGGCAATAGAAACTGACGCCGAATAAAAAGTAATTAAAATGAAAAGATTGTTGTCTTATGAAGCGGGTGAGAAAGTTCTTTTGTTACAGACAACTCCCGGCGATGGCCACTATAGTGAAGAGGCGAAGAAAGTACTCAACCACTAGACGACAGAGCAAACCGAGAAGAAACGAAGGTATGAATTATTAAGGGGCTATGCAACAGTAGTAGTAGTAGTAGTAGTAGTAGTAGTGGTAGTATTTGATATGCAAATTACCATATCACATTGTATTCTTAAGAGTAATATTTTATTGTGATTATTATTATTATTATTATTATTATTATTAATGTTATTATTATTATTATTATTACTATTTATTTATTTACTTATATATAAATATATTAGTAAAATAGAACAGGATTATTTCTACATTTGGTTATTAGGGAAGTGGTCATTTCATCAGTACCAATGGAGAGCGATAGATATTATAACTGTTCTGTTTTTAAATCTCAGAAACAGTTACATGGTAAACGGGTGATGATCCCCGTTTTAATATTTCACAATTTAAGTTAAGGCCCCCTGTTTTCGTTTCATTGGTATATACTTGAATCTCCTTTTTTATTTATGAATGTTCCAACGGTGGGTCGGTTTATGCAAGTGCTAAGTCTGCGATATTTTGGATTTAGTTAGTATCCCTGGTAATTTAAACTGTATTTTCTTTCTTTGTTTAAAATGACTCAAAGCTTCTTTAGACTATATATATATATATATATATATATATATATATATATATATATATATATATATATATATATATATATATATATATAAGTATTGATTATTTTTATTCACACAGACATGTACAAATTCTGCGATACTGGCATGTCGATGTTATCAATCAACAGCTATTATAAACTGAGATCTCATCATGAAGAGTTAGAATCCGATCTTATAAAATATAACTGACCTCATTTTATCTCTATCTATCTATCTATCTATCTATCTATCTATCTATCTATCTATCTATCTATCTATCTATCTATCTATCTATCTTTTTATTCTACCCTTTTTATTATATCTCTCTCTTTTCACTTTATTTTACTTTATTTTATTTTATATTTTATATTTTATATATTATTTTTTATATTAATATTTTCATTTTTTTTTTATTTCTATTTTGATTTTGACAGTTTGATTCTTAACGGTCCCAACCACGTGACTTTCCAAATTTTAAAATTTAAAATTTATTTTCTTTTTTCTCCATTTCATTCTTTCCAAATATGATCTAAGGTTAAAATCGGATTCTAACTCTTCCTGATGAGATCTCAGTTTATAATAGCTGTTGATCGATAACATCGACATGCCAGTGTCGCAGATTTTGTACATGTCTGTGTAAATAAAAATAATCATATATAAAAACTCTATTTGATATTGAGCACTTTTTATAAACCTTGTTGAAATTCTTTGGATTATTACCCTGTGGATGTTTTACCTGGATTATATATATATATCATATATATATGAAATTTTTTTTAAAAAGAAATAAAAATTTCAGACAAGCATGTGTCCGTGTTATTATATAAACAAGTTGTTAACATGCTTATCCACTCATTCCATATACTAACCATCCCATATACATGCGCACTCACATATATTATATTATATTATATTACTTACATTATTATTTTCATAGAAATCGCACCTGACAAGGAATGAAGCCACTTGATGTAAGGAGCTAAGAAGAAGGAACGATTATTATCGCAAAGACAGAAGATGCATATTCGCCTTAGTCTTGAAAAGACTGAGGCTATAGGTAGGAGGAAAACAGTCAGCAGGAAGAGAGTTCCACAAGCCTGCAGTTCTAGGGGGAAAGCTACTGGAATACAAAGCTGTATTGTAACGAGGTATAAAACAGCGAATTTGGAAAGACCACCAGACCAACGAGTCACACAAGCTTGAACAAAGTAAGCCAGAAATAGATAAGACAATTCTAAAAAACACAGGCCATTATAGTATTTATAGAAAAGACTGAGACTAGCAACACAACGTCTGTAAGAGAGAGGGTTGAGCTAACCAAATTACAGATACGTTTCTGCACCTTATTAAGAACCCTCAAGTGGGACAGAGATTCATCAGGCCAAATATTACAACAGCACTCTATATAAGGTCTTAGAGTAGATTCTTAGAGGTTGAGAATAGTCTCAGTTGTGAGAAAGTATTTGGAGCGATAGAGAGAACCGACTTTATGAGAATCAGAAAGAGCAGTCGATCTAATGTACGCACTCCAAGACAGATTTGATGAGAAAGAAAGACCAAAAAGATTTACAGTCGATTTATCCCCAAGTAGAGGGGCATCCATGAACATTTTAGGAAAAAAGAGACACGCCTACGATTGAAAGTCAAAAGCTGTGTTATAAATGGATCCAGTGAAGCAGGTCCTTTCGTACCCCAATCCACAACCGAACCTGCGTATCTTCTAGATCAGCTACATATTCCAAATGTGGGTAGGGAGATGGTTGAAAAGAAACACCAGAATAGAGAGTTGTATCATCAGCATAAATTCTAATCTTCTAAATAACATTCTCTGGAAGATCATTGACATAGAAAAGTGACAGTATTGGGCCTAGAATAGAACCCCGAAGAACACCAGAATTGATAAGGAAGATGGCGAGGAGACGTAACCCAGAATAACTCGCAAGATTCGATCAGAAAGAAAAGACCTAATAATGTCAAGAATCTTACCACCAATACCATAACCCTGAAGTTTGTATAGAAGACCAGAATGCCACATTCTGTCGAACGATTTTTAAATGTCAAATGGCCCTACTTTCTCCTGAATTATCAATAAACCGACACGTCCGTTGAGTTACATGTAAAAGATCAGCAGTTTTACGAAAACCACAAAAGCCATACTGAACATAACTAAAAAGGACCTATATTTCCAGAAAATGCACAAGCTTTCCATTACAAAAACCTTAAGAAAAATAGGAGAATAGCAGGACGATACTTAGGGTTAGGGTTAGGGTTAGAATTAGGGTTAGAGTTAGAATTAGGGTTAGGGTTAGGGTTAGGGTTAGGGTTAGGGTTAGGGTGAGGGTTAGGGTTAAAGTTAGGGTTAGGGTTAGGGATAGGGTTAGGGTTTAGGGTTAGGGTTAGGATTAGGGTTAGGGTTAGGGTTAGGGTTAGAGTTAGGGTTAGGATTAGGGTTAGGGTTAAGGTTAGTGTTAGGGTTTAGGGTTAGGGTTAGGATTAGGGTTAGGTTAGGGTTAGGATTAGGGTTAGCGTTAGGGTTAGGGTTAGGATTAGGATTAGGGTTAGCGTTAGGGTTAGGGTTAGGATTAGGATTAGGATTAGGGTTAGGATTAGGGTTAGGGTTAGGATTAGGATTAGGGTTAGCGTTAGGGTTAGGGTTAGGGTTAGGGTTAGGGTTAGGATTAGGATTAGGATTAGGGTTAGGATTAGGATTAGGGTTAGGGTTAGGATTAAGATTAGGGTTAGGGTTAGGGTTAGGGCTATGGTTATCGTTATGATTAGGGTTAGGGTTAGGGTAAGGGTTAGTTGAGTCAGACCGATCACCAGCGTCTATAAAGATAGTGACAACAGAAGCCTAACCCTTACCCTAACCTTAACCCTAGCCCTAACCTTAACCCTAACCGTTACCCCTTTCCAACAAGAAGAGAAAGAAGGATTGAGTTAGACAGATATTTAATAATTTCGAGAAGATAGAAGAAAGTTAAGGAGCACAATGTTTGAGAATGACAACATGAACTTTATCAGGACCGGAATACTTAGATTGGTCAAGATCAGATAGAACATTAGCTACTATCTTCGGAGTGATAATGACAGAGTCAAGAAAGTGATCAGTTTTCAAAGGAAAATCAGAAAAAAACAGCAGCAGAGTCATCAAAAGAAGAATGGTTATGGCCGGGGTGGAAGTGTGTTTATGGCGGGAGATTCAAAAGAAGAACAAAGGGTTTTTGGATTTTAACCACAGTCGCGAAGGATTTCGGACAAATGGTTTTGCGATAATGAATCCCCCAACCATAGGTATTGTGATAGATGCCTTTATAACTGCATGTTATCACACCATTAGGCTTCCACCATCGGACCACGTGGGGATTAAATAAAACAGTTTAAGACAACCAAGATGAAGGAAGTAAACATTATTTAAACTTACCTTAAAGAAAGCGAAGGAATTAGGAAGCTATACACATATACGAAGAGGCCTTTTATAATGGTTAATAAAAAAGGAAAGGAATAACATTTTTATTAACAAAAACAATTTATTTAATATTTGAAACATTTTAAAGAGTTCTTAGATTCGT
>OY744546.1:60542283-60544783 GCA_963556195.1 Sepiola atlantica | reverse complement strand
GTGCTTCTCACTCGAGTGAGATTTTTTTTTAACGGAAATCGCTCAAGACAAGGCATAAATCCACTTGATGTAAGAACAAAAGATGAGTATCGCAAAGATACCTATTGACTTTAGTTTAAAAAAAAGAAGACCAAGGATATAGGTAGGAGGGAAACAATCAGCAGGAAGAGAGTTCCATAAGCCTCTAGTTTTTGGAAATAAGGTATTAGAATAGGACGCTGTATTATATCGAGGTACCAAAACAGTGAATTGGTGCAGACTACAAATCAATAAGTTAAACGGTTCCTGGAACAAAGGAAGCTGGAAATAGATGAAGAACACTTGCCATCATGGTATTTATAGAAGACTGGGACTTGCAACACCATGTTTATGAGAGAGAGGGTGCAGAGAGAGAGAGAGAGAGAGAGAGGGGGTGCAGAGAGAGAGAGAAAGAGAGAGAGAGAGGGTGCAGAGAGAGAGAGAGAGGGTGCAGAGAGAGAGAGTGCAGAGAGAGAGAGAGAGGGGGTGCAGAGAGAGAGAGAGGGGGGGTGCAGAGAGAGAGAGAGAGGGGGTGCAGAGAGAGAGAGAGAGGGGGTGCAGAGAGAGAGAGAGAGACGGAGAGAGAGAGAGAGTGAGAGAGAGAGAGAGAGTATGCAGAGAAGAAGAAAGGGTAGGACCAATCAAATTACAGATACGTTTCTGAACCCGAAATATGACAACAGTACTCCATAAAAGGTCTGATAGTAAATTTGTAAAGGTAGATAATAACCTCGGGTGTGAGAAAGTGTTTGGATCGATAGAGAGAACCGACTTTACGAGAAGCAGAAAGGGCAATGGATCTAATGTATGAACTCCAAGAAAGATTTGATGATAAAGAAAGACCAAGAAGTTTCAGGGTCGATTTCTCCTCAAGAGCAGAGCCATCCATGAGGATCTCAGGAAGACCACGAGTAATTGCTTGAAAATTGTGAGCCAAGAAAGATTTGATGATAAAGAAAGACCAAGAAGTTTCAGGGTCGATTTCTTCTCAAGAGCAGGGGCATTCATGAGAATCTCAGGAAGACCACGAGTAATTGTTTGAAAATTGTGAGCCAAGAAAGATTTGATGATAAAGAAAGACCAAGAAGTTTCAGGGTCGATTTCTCCTCAAGAGCAGGGGCATCCATGAGAATCTCAGGAAGACCACGAGTAATTGCTTGAAAATTGTGAGCCAAGAAAGATTTGATGATAAAGAAAGACCAAGAAGTTTCAGGGTCGATTTCTCCTCAAGAGCAGGGCCATCCATGAGAATCTCAGGAAGAAAAGGGGCACGCCTACGATTGATCCACAACCGAACCCAAGTGAGCTTCTAGATCAGCTACATATTCCAACCGATCCAATGGAGAGTCGTATCATCAGCATAAATGTTAATCTTCTGAATAATATCATGTGTAAGATATAATGAAGCAGTGGTGTTGGACCTAGAATAGAGGCCCGAGGAACACCAGCATTGATAGGGAAAGAGAGTGAGGAGACACCGTCCAGAGTTACTCGCAGGCTTCGATCAGAAAGAAAAGACCTAATAATGCTGAGAACCTTATCACTAATGCTATAACCCTGAAGTTTTTATAGAAGACTTGAATTGCATAATGTCAGATGTTTACTTGTTTCTCAGGTTTTCATTTTTATTCTTCATTTTAATACGACATTTCAGTAGCTACATTCTTCCGCCTTCCTATATAGCCATCTATTCAACCAGCTCAGACTACAATTTGACACCCGGAAGATCATAGCCATATAAGGCATGAACCGAACCCATTTCTCATTCGTCACTGTTCTTGAACCGTCTCGCCCGATGAAGCTGTCCTTTTCAGGAAACACACTATGCCCTTTTCAGGATAATCAGAAAGATTTTTGTTCACATTAAATTTAAATTTCTGCATGTTTGTACAGTCGAGGAAACAGGGAGCATGGATAGAATTCAACGGCCAAGCGGCTCGAGGAAAGGAGCTATTAGAGTATAAAGCTTTCCGGCATCTGGGGACTTCTACAGTGAAGGGGTGGGATTTTGCTGATTGTCGGATTTGTAGGTGGTATTTACGTTGAGCTGCAGCAAGTTCATCGGAGCACATTCCGTTGAAGTATTTGTAAAACAAACACAGGGATGCAACATTGCGGCGATGGGACAGGGGCTGGAGCTTTGTAGACAGTGTGGGAACTATTCGGTCAGAGACTTCTTTCTGGGGCCCTATCTAAGAGGGAGAGACTAGTGGTTGGTGCACTAGCCCAGATGTGGCAACAACAATAACTCGCTCAATATTGCATTTTGACGGTTATACTTTCTAGACCCTGCTGAAGGGTCTACATAAAGAATTTTTTTTTTTCGATTTTTCGATTCAAACGATCGAACACTGTACGAAATTCAAAATTCGAAATTCGAAATTCGAAATTAAGTTAAATTGTGTTAAAAAAAAAAACAAAAAAACTTTTAAGGATTACGCAGATGCATCTATTTCTTGTTGCTTTTCTTTTTTTTTTTTTG
>OY744546.1:60494783-60534783 GCA_963556195.1 Sepiola atlantica | reverse complement strand
TGGTTTTTGCCCAGTGGACTTTTGTCCGGTGGGCTGTTGTCCGGTGGGGGGCTTTTGCCCCGGTGGGGCTTTTGTCCGGTGGGCTTTTGCCCGGTGGGCTTTTGCCCGGTGGACTGGTGTCCGGTGGGCTTTTGTCCGGTGGACTGGTGTCCGGTGGGCTTTTGTCCGGTGGACTGTTGTCTGGTGGGCTTTTGTCCGGTGGGCTTTTGTCCGCACACCGTTTACTCAATGAGCCGCAGACGATAACCATTCACTTGATTACTATTTTAAACGTTACTTTGCTAAATATACCTTAATTTTTTTGTTTTTTAAAGATTTTGCGAGTTAGATCGCTGTGGCAGTTAATGTCTATTTATAAAATTATTGGATGTAAAAAAAATTCCAAAATTTTCAATTTTTCAATAGTTGGAATTTTATCCTATAAAATGTACTGATTTATACAGTACACAACTTGGTGCTTATCCAGATTAAGGGAGACATTCGAAAAAAAAAAAGAAGCACATTTTATAAATAAAAATTAAATGACGCAATTAGGTTTGTACAGGGCCGGCGGGACAGTTATAAAAGTGGGGTGGTTCTCCTAAAAAGTGGGGGGGCGGTTAAACACATGTATATCAACTTAATTATTGATGACCGTAAAGTGGGGGGGGGGGTCAAGTCAAAAAGTGAGGGGGATTGAGCCCCTCTTCCCCCCCCCCCCGCGGTGCCGCCGTCCATCTAGTATTACATAAATAGTATTACAAACAGATTATAGATTATCGCGCAATCGGAAAAATTAGGATTTGATAAATATGTGGTAAAAAATTATTCTGATTCCATCCCGTGGAATAAAATAATAATTGATACTAACTCAAGTTGGTGATTGTATACGACGTCGGTCCCAAATCTCTGGCATGATCACGTTGAGGAGCACTCTGGACAGGAGAAAAACAAAAATTTATGTTTTCCTACCCGATCGAGGATCAAACAGATACTACATTTTGATCACAGCCCGCCGACCCTGTACTATATACAAATGTACTATGTACTATGTACTATGTACAAACCTAATTGCGTCAAAAAATAATATAAAAAAATGTTCTCCACTAGGGAGGGGGGTAGCCCCGTATTTACAAGTATATCTCCTGTAAAAACGGTTCTAAAATTTATTCTCAATCGATATTTATTCGATAATTGCCGAATTTTCCTACTTGCCCAAAAGTGACGAATTTTCCTACTTGGCCAAAAGTGACGAATTTTCCGTTGCCCAATTTTCCGTTGCCCAATATTCCGTTGCCCAATTTTCCTGTGACGAGTTTTCCGGGCACCCTATCTATCTATCTATCTATCTATCTATCTATCTATCTATCTATCTATCTATTTATCTTTCTATATATGTATATATATATATATATATATATATATATATATATATATATATATATATATATATATATATATCCATCTATCTATCTATCTATCTATATCTATATATATATATATATATATATCTCTCTCTCTCTCTCTCTCTCTCTCTATATATATATATATATATATATATATATATATTTCTCTATATATATCTATATATATGTATATATATATTTTTCTCTATCATCTTCCCTGGCCCCTCTCCTTCCCGCCCTTGTCTCCCTTAGTCTTTGAATACATACTCACAATGTATTTCGACCAAAGACATCCCTCACATTCACTCACTCACGCACACGCACACACACACAGACACACACACATACACGCGCGTGCGCACGCACGCACTCAAACACACACACACGCACACACAAACACACAGACAAATCCTCTATTCTCTTCACCTCTCCCCACCCCCGCACCCCACCCAATGTCCTTTCGAACTCGGCACCCTCCCTTTAGATTTTAAATGGGTTCGAGCCTCCCCCAGTGCGTGAGAAGCGACGTTCCTCGTGGGCGGTGGTTCCTTTCATGGGGCCGCCCCTGCTCTCTCCCAACTCCACTGACCCTCTTTTTTTTTCTTCTTTTTTTTTGCATTCGGTGCCACCCTCTGCTTCCCCGCCCCCCCCCCCTACCAAGACCCACACGCCCCTCCCTGGAAATGGAAAACGTAAGAATAAAAAGTCGTTCGTTCAAAGAAATAAACGCTACAACCACAAGCGACTCTTACAAGTTTGCGAAAATGTTTACTTATTTTTTTTTTTCCCTCGCTTTTTTTTTGTTGCTTTCGCCGCTTGACGGTCGTATTTGCAATTGTTTTTGGCGTTATATTTGTTTTTATGTTTGTTTGCTAAATGTTCGGTAATTTTATATATTGTTCGCATGTTTGTTAGGTGTATACATACTTATATATATATATATATATATATGGGAAGAGAAGGATGAAGGTAATCCGACGTGATGGTAAAATGAAAAAGGAAAACCAAAAACTGGATGTTTTTTTATGTGTACATCAACGTTTCGTCTTTATTTATAAGACTTCATCAGGATGATGATATAGGGAAAAGATATCATGCAAGCACGGATACATGTAGGGTAGACATGTTGGGAAGAAAAATAAAATAAAATGAATATATATATATATATATGTGTGTGTGTGTGTGTGTGTGTGTGTGTGTGTATATGTATATATGTATATATAGGTGTATATAGATGTATATATGTATATATATATATAAATATATAAATATATATATATATATATATAAATATATAAATAGATATATATATATATATATATATATATATATATATATATATATATATATATATATATATATATATATATATATATAACTTATAGTGCTCGATTAATTAAGAATTGAAGTCAAAAATTAAGAGCGTAATATTTATTTATTTTGGTTCAGAAAAATTAGTAAAACATTCGTACCGTTGGTTTCAAGCACAGAAACCGACGGTACGAATGTTGTACTAATTTTTCTGTACCAATATATATATATATATATATATATATATATATATATATATATATATATATATATATATATAATGATTGTATTGTTGTTGTTTCCTATATGTTAATCAAATGAGTTGAAGTTGTGTCATAGTCTACATTTATTTTCTTATACAAAGATTGTTTGCTACATATGTGCATACATGTTTCAACTGCTATCTCTTTCGAAATCCAGCTTGCTCGGGCAACTGGAAAGGTTAATAAATTTCTGCATGTCGGTGCAGTAAGGGAAACAGAGAGAAGGGAGGAAATTCCAAAAAGCTAGCAGTTAGAGTAGAAAGTCTTCCGGCATCTGAGGACCTCCAAAGTGAATGGATAGGATTTAGCTGATTGTAAGGTTTGTCGAGTGTATTTGCGTCGATGGGGCACCAGAGCAGAAAGATCGTCGAAGAACATTGAATTGAAGTATATATATATATATATATATATATATATATATATATATATAATAAGTTATACATTATATATATATATATATAGATATATAGATATATATATTAAGGAGAGATAGTTTACTTGAAGCATTGTGTGTAATACGTATATAGAGAAGTATTAGAAGGCTATCACAATTCAAGAAATGGAAATATGTCGGCGTTGCGAAGTTAGACAAAAATAAGTGATTTTTTTTTACATATATCTTTTCAAAAAATTTTCATAATTTTTTTTCTATAGGAAAAATGATTATCAAAATATTTTGACAAAATATATCAAAATTTTTTGTTAACATCTTTTTGAAATAATATATGAAAACAAATCACTTGTTTTTGTCTTACTTCTCAACGCCGACATATTTCCATTTCTTGCATTGTGATAGTCTTCTAAGCATCCCTCTCTCTCTCTCTCTCTCTCTCTCGCTCTCTCTCTCTCTCTCTCTCTCTCTCTCTATATATATATATATATATATATATATATATACATATATATTCCACTTAAGTATATATTCAATTGAAGTATTAATATATATATATATATATATATATATATATATTCAATTGAAGTATTAATATATATATATATATATATATATATATAATTTATTAATTAAGTTCAAATATTAACAAAATGAACAGAACCATTACTTTTCAAAAGCTATGTTTATTTTAATATATATATATATATATATATATATATATATATATATATATATATATATATATATATATTCCACTGAAGTATATATATGTATACATATATATATATATATATATATATATATATATATATATATATATATATATATATATATATATATATATATATATATATATATATATAAGAGTAGAAAGTGGGCCTTGGGTTTATTTTCTTAACTCTCGCTTCCGGTATTTTTTCCTTTAGTCCTAACATTCCATGGCCGATGTTTCTGACAAACGGGGAATGATTGTTGCTTTCTGAATCGTAATCTATCAATCTAACGCTTATCGATGGTTATTTTTGACTAAGTAGTATTTTTTTAGCTCCTTACATCAAGTTGCTTCATGCCTTGTCTGGAGCGATTACCATATATATATATATATATATATATTATATATATATATATATATATATATATATATATATGGGAAGAGAAGGATGAAGGTAATCCGACGTGATGGTAAAATGAAAAAGGAAAACCAAAAACTGGATGTTTTTTATGTGTACATCAACGTTTCGTCTTTATTTATAAGACTTCATCAGGATGATGATATAGGGAAAAGATATCATGCAAGCACAGATACATGTAGGGTAGACATGTTGGGAAGAAAAATAAAATAAAATGAAAAATAATGGCAGCGTCTTGCTGGACGTCCGTACTTGTTAGAGAATGAAAATGATATATATATATATATACAGGGCCGGCGGGACGGTTATAAAAGTGGGGGGGAGGGGGCTTTCCTATAAAGTGGGTGGGGCCGGTTAAACACATGCATATATAACTTCATTATTGATGACCGTAAAGTGGGGGGGGCAAGTCACAAAGTGGGGGGGGGCTTGAGTCCCCCCCCCCCTGCCCCCGGTGCCGCCGTCCAGTATATATACATATATCTATATACATATGTATAGATATACACATATGTATATATATATATATGTATATATATATATATATATATGTATATATATATATATATATATATATATATATATATATATATATATATATATATATATATATATATATATATGCGTGTACTTGTAAAAATGGCTTGCCTATACTTAAAATTATTTATTTGATACGGACGAAGTCAGAAAGTTTGTATTGTAAAAAGAAATACAAAATGATACATTTCGAGATACAATGTCGAGATAACTTCACGTACAACTTAATTACCTATACACACACATACATACACACATACATACACACATATACACACCCACATGCACACACATATATGAATATTGAAATATTGTCAAATGATGTGATTGCTCAAACGTAGATGACAGTGAAGGATCCTTTATTTATAGGTTTCCTCCGCTAATTGTTTTCAGTCGACCCGAAAAAAATGTGTACTCCGTGTCTTATATATATATATATATATATATATATATATATATATATATATATATCTTCGAAGCTTCACACATAAAAAATTACAACCCACAATAAATAAAATAGCATTCACCACCATTACTAACTTTAAAAATTAATATCATAATAATAATAATAATAATAATAATAATAATAATAATAATAATAATAATAATAATAATAATAATAATAATACTACTACTAATAATAATAATAATAATAAGTAAAAAAATAATAATAATAAATAAACGTCTTCGAAGCGCTACACATAAAAAATTACAACCCACAATTAATAAAATAGCATTCACCACCATTACTAACTTTAAAAATTAATATCATAATAATAATAATAATAATAATAATAATAATAATAATAATAATAATAATAATAATAAATAATAATAATAATAAATAAACGTTTAATAAATAAATAAATTATATATATATATATATATATATATATATATATATATATATATATATATATGTGTGTGTGTGTGTATGTATATATATATGTATGTATACATATGTAAATTAATAGATATATAATCAATTAATACAACTATAAATAACGGCTCATAGTAACGATAAGACACAGCCCCTTGAAGACGTTCGAGAGATCGAAAGCGCTCGATAGATAGCCCACGACACAACGCTAGGTGCCATACTCCACCGGTCAACACCTGAGAACCGCAGAATAGTTCGCCGCGTCGAGAGATTGACAGGAAAGATTGTGAAAAGAGAGAGCTTCGTGGTGTTCAATGAAGCTTGCATAAACAACGATTTGCTGCCGAACTAGACACCCCCCATATATATATATATATATATATATATATATATATATATATATATATATATATATATATATAATATGTAGTAATCCAGGTTAAGTAAACATCTACAGGATAACACCCCGAAGAATTTCAACCGGTCTTATAAAAGGTGCTCAATAAAAAATTAAAAAATTAAAGGACCAAATACGATCTGAGAGAAGGAACAGATTTTATTTTCCGCATGATTAGATCTCATTTTATAACAGTTGTTGATCAATAACATCGACATGCCAGTGTCGCGGATTATGTACATGTCTTCATAAATAAATAAAAAAAATTATATATATATATATATATATATATAGAGAGAGAGAAAATATTTATTTACAGACACGTGTTTCGCCATCACTGCGACCTATTAGCGTGATGACTATGACTGGGTTCGAACCTACGATCACTGGGACTGTAACCGAGTGTATTAAGCATTACGCTACGACATTCCGCCTGAAATTACGTGATAATTTATCGTTTATACATTTCTCTCGTTATTTTTTGTAGTTTTTTAGCGATAATTTTACCACTGATACTATTTGCATTGGAGAGTTCCTTCTCCCTTTACATAGAGGGAAAACGCGCATGCGCATGTAAAGGGAGAGAACTCTCTATTGCTCAGTGAAGCAAGTAGTACCACAATTATCGCTAGAAAACAATAACAACAAAAAGTAATAACATATTTTTTCTTCTCCATAGCATCGTCAGACTTTATCTGTAACTTTTTTTTGCAAATCCCGATGAGCGGACTTTTCTATCATTTTATATATACATCCCTCAAAATGAGCACACTCGTGATTGTGACTACGATAAAAATTAAATATAAAATATAAAACAAATAAAATAAAATAAAAATAGAAATTTAATAAAATTAAAGATTACAATTAAAAATTACAATTCAAATGAAAATTAAAAATTAAAAATAATAAATAAAAAATGAAATTACAATTCAAATGAAAATTAAAGATTAAAAATAATGAATAAAAAATAATGTTAAAAAATTACAATTCAAATGAAAATTAGAAATTAAAAATAATATATAAAAAATGATAATAAAAAATTACAATTCAAAATAAAATTGAAAATTAAAAATAATAAATAAAAAATAATAATAAAAAATTACAATTCAAAATAAAATTAAAAATTAAAAATAATAAATAAAAAATAATAATAAAAAATTACAATTCAAAATAAAATTGAAAATTAAAAATAATAAATAAAAAATGAAATTACAATTCAAATGAAAATTAGAAATTAAAAATAATAAATAAAAAATAATTTTAAAAATTACAATTCAAATGAAAATTGAAGATTAAAAATAATAAATAAAAAATGAAATTACAATTCAAATGAAAATTGAAGATTAAAATAATTTAAAAAAATTACAATTCAAATAAAAATTAAAAATTAAAAATAATAAATAAAAAATAATGTTAAAAAATTACAATTCAAATGAAAATTAGAAATTAAAAATAATAAATAAAAAATGATAATAAAAAATTACAATTCAAAATAAAATTTAAAATTAAAAATAATAAATAAAAAATAATAATAAAAAATGACAATTCAAATGAAAATAAAAATAAAAAATAAAAAATAATAAATAAAAAGTAAATAAAACATAACATAAAATATGAAATTAAAATTAAACATTGCGTAAGTTTGAAAGATTTTTACTTAAAATTTTAAACTTGAAATCCCTCAGTCAAGGGCAAAATTATTGAAAATGAGTTGTAATTATCTATTAGGTTTCTAACAATTGTTTACTATTTTTATTCCTATTATAATTCTTATTTGTAATCAATTTGTCTATTTAATTGGAATTTATTTGTTGTATTTTACCTTCATGATTAAATCGGCGTCTAATAACAATTAATTTCAAACTATAAACTATAACTTTATCTTTATATTTTACTATTACACTATTTCTGAATGAGTGCATCTATGAGACATTATATTGGTCATTGTAATAATTTCGTATGCATGTAGTTCTGAGAGTATCTCATCGTTTTTATTAATAATAACGCTTCTTCTAAGCATGGTTTGCAGTATCTATTTATTGGTTTGTATGCCATTGCTTTTTCAATATGGACAATTTAGTATTGTACGAAATATTTTTACTGTTAAGTTTCCATATATGTTTCGATAATGATTTTAATTTTGAGATTAGTGAAGGTGTTTTTATGTCTAGATCTTATTAAATTCGCGGTACAACCTATGTAAATGATTATATCTGTACTTTTTAAACGATAGAAGATTAGCACATGGTGATTCTGGTGGCGATTTCAGTAGAACAATAGTAACGAGTGAAAGTTGATGCTACCTTTTCTTTTAAAGGTTTGTTTGGGAGAGTAAGGGGGGTGGAGTAAATATAATAGATATGGAATGAGGATGATTTGAATGCAGGATTTCTAGAAACACCCCTGGGGATCTTGGCTAATTGCTTGGCAGAACAGTTTATCATAGGAAGTGTTCTGTTATTTTTCTCTAGTGACTGAAGTTGAACGAGAAAATTCGAGATTACTTTATATAATAGATATAGTCATCCACAGACAGATTGTTTCTCTGTATCAAAGTTCTTCCGTGTGGCTAGAGAAGGAAGTGCCTCAAGCCGAGATCGAAACTCGACTGTCTAGGCTGTCAGTCACCTGTTGTTAGAAAGCGAAATTTCAATGTTTATATAAACATTTTCAATTGCCTAAGAGTGCAACTTTCCTATATAAGGTTAACGTAAAATGAGCACCTACTTCCGGGCCATTTAACGGTAATATGAAAACGTGGAATCAATTTTTTTTCTCAATATTTTACGAAAATAAAAATTGGTGCTAGATGAAGGTAGCTGTGGGTTAAATAAGATTTGGGGGGGGGGGGTGAGGGGTGAAGGGTGAGGGGTGAGGGGGAATTGATCCCCTACAATAATATAAAGTGCAGAAACAATATTTAATGCTTTAGGATACAATTAATTTAAAAGTTAAAACAGAAAAAAACTAAATTGAATGACTGAAAAAAAATGCCCCTCCCCCCTCACACTCAAATTTTCCCGTCTCAAAATTAAGAAACCATTCGGTTATACGTCTCAATTTTCCGCTCACTGAGCAGAAAGTAGGTGCTCATTTTACGTTAAATGTATATAGAAAAGTGATTCCCCCACCTTTTAAATTTAAAGGAACTTCGTTTTTAAAAATAAAACAAAACTCAAAACCGCTAAGTTTTCTTTTCACTAAACAAAAAAAATTGTTCATAATGTTATCAGGATTTGTTTTTTACTAATAAACAGCGTTTGGTATAAGTTATTTGTTTTTGTTGTTCTCTGTACAATTTCTCGACTGTTAACTATTCCGCACTTTTTTTATCAAGTGAGTAATTACTTTTTTTTTAAATAAGAGGGGGGGGGGGGCTTAGTCCTATTTTAAAATAGAGGTGAGAGACCATAAACACCGCACACAAAATGCTTCTAAACAACAAAGGTAATAGTTATTCTAAAATATCGATTTTAAAATAATGGGGTGCGGCGGCGGGGGATTTTCCGTCACCGAATTGTTCTTGCTTTGTGCCATATTTCCCACCGGGCAACACCGGGACACGGGTCCTGCTAGTATTAAATAAAGTAATGATTAAATAGATTAAGAAGGAACATATTCGTGTTATTTATTTAAAGAATATTTAGTACTCTTATAGATGACTCACCATGTTTCCGTGACTTCGCGTCATCAACGTTCGGGCAGGTTACGGAAGCGCCCGAGAGTTGACGAGGCGAAAACTGCCAAACGCTAAATTGAAGACTGGCAGCCGATAAATTACGACGAAGAAAACCAAACTAAAATACACATAAAAAAATATCGAACGAACAAACTATAGCTAAACAACCTTATTAATTAGATGTTTAGTTTGTTTGTTGTTTTTTTTGTCAAAGGAACCATTGTTAATCAAATGTTTTTAAATAAAATGTTTTTTTTGTTTGTTTTTGTCAAAGGAACCATTGTTAATCAAATGTTTTTAAATAAAATGTTTGTTTTTTTGTTTGTTTTTGTCAAAGGAACCATTGTTAATCAAATGTTTTTAAATAAACATTTTTTTTTGTTTGTTTTTGTCAAAGGAACCGTTGTTAATCAAATGTTTTTAAATAAAATGTTTTTGTTTGTTTGTTTTTGTCAAATGAACCATTGTTAATCAAATGTTTTTTAAATAAAATGTTTTTTGTTTGTTTGTTTTTGTCAAATGAACCATTGTTAATCAAATGTTTTTAAATAAAATGTTTTTTGTTTGTTTGTGTCCCAGAAAGTTTCATCAAACTTTGTTAAGCGAGTGTTGTTTTTTCTAAAACTTTTTTTTCAATGTTTAAAAAAAATTTTTTTTTACATTTTTTCCCCAAAAAACACAATTAGTCTTTCGGGAGATTCAACGAGCTGACAGAAATTATAGAAATTCATTCTTTTTTATTTATTGAACGCGATTAATTTCTTCCAAAAGTTATCGGCTGCTTGGTTAATAGTTTCGTCAACTCTCGGGCGATTCCGAGACCTGCCCGAACGTTGACGACGCGAAGTCACGCAAACATGGCACGTCAGCTATAAGAGTACCGAATATTAAGCTGTCAATGATAATTATTTTTTAAGGAAGAAGATCGAGTCATTTCCTTCTGGATAGTAATGATCCTTAAATACATTTATTTAATTTTATGTAGCAACGAGTCATCGCTTATCAAGGCTCAAAGGCCACTCGAGGATAAGGGCTACTGAGTTTGTTAGATGTCCACCTAACAAACTCAGTAACCCTTATGAAACGTAAATGAAAGGCATATATAAAGTATCACATGAAGCACAAAGTTCGTGGAGAAAAACAAACGACATTGTAACGACGGTTGAAACTGGGCAGAATCAGATTACTTAAAAGGACGGCCGAGCAAAGATTTGTTTACATTGGACTTGAAAACGACCATGTTGTAGTCAGCTGGGAAGCAGTCCGTTCCGTTTATTTTTAAACACATTTCAAAGGAATATTATTATTAAGTTACATATACAGATTGATGTAGAAAGCACTCGGGAATTGACGCCTGATCGTGCTAGTAAACAATTAATATAGTTTCTCTGAACCTCGATATGAGCAACAACCCGAGGGGTAAAGGATGGGTGTGGCACAAGGCACCTTGATTTCGAGGGCCCTGTGGCTTTTGAGAAGCCCCACCAAGCGACTAGTAGGTATAGCGATGTTTATGGCAAGTGGTCGTGTCGCCGAACAGCGGGAAATATCGAATGAAGGTTTGTTTCATGCGGTTTTAAAGACTCATAACTTGTGAAAAACAAATTAGTTACGCACGCATCAAAAACGGATGGTTGGGGTCAGGGTTGGGGTTGGGGTTGGGGTTAGGGTTGGGGTTAGGTTCACAGGCGCTAGTAGGATTTCTTCTTCAGAACGATCCGATTACATTTTACAAACTGACAAAGAAAAAGAAGATGGCACATGAACTTGAGTTCTCATACCAGTCGTTACTCGAGATGCCTTTTGGCCAAGATCAAAGTGTAGTATCTGTTCCGATGGATACTACACCTCATAGACTGGTATCGTCTTGGTCTTCGGGGCTTAATTCGGCCAATCTATGGGTTTGTCCTGTGCAGTTCTAGGAGGTCCACCCTCCCAGGCTTTGCCTCCCCTCTTTGGGGAGGATTAAGTTTATTGCTTACTGCCTGAGGCGTCCCTACCGGGGAATGCCGACGGGACTACCCAGGCAATTTTTAATGGCCAGAGTGCTCACCTTCTCGGGCGCTGGCTTTTCAAGTCCCACTTTCCCGACTCGACCTTGGGTCACATCTTACCTTGTGGGAGTAAGATAAACCTGGCCTTGTGCATAACCTCCTGGAGAGGAGGTAAATAAATACGTTGCCCGTGAGCCTTTTTACATTTATTTTTCTTTCTTTTCTGAGAAGATGAACAAATTCAGTGAGATTGATCTATTATATTATCAACTAAAAAGATATTTCCCTATTTCCACTAAAAGAAATAACGTGCATTAGAATCAAGTTAAGCGAATCAGGCCGGTGTTTTTCTGCCATACGCACTAAATCAAGCGATTGCATTTGTCAGAAAAATCATTTTGAAACAGCGAAATTACTAAAGTCGAACTTTCATAGTTATATTACTCGTCCAGACAAAGGGATCAAGCGTTATCATCCTGAACCACGTTGATCATATCTACAAAATGTGTAACGTTTTAGATGTTAAAATTTATTCTTCAAGAGAGTTAGTTTAAGCCATGATGATACTTTTCGCATGGAATTACCCCCCCCCCCCCCCAAAAAAAAAGGCTTCGTCAACTTTATAAAAAGCAAAGAGATTTACGAGAGAATACAACCTATCGGCTCTCAAAGGATAGAAAATTGTTTGTACAATCTACCCGAGTGACACATCTATTAAGGTACCAGCAGAACAAATGTTCTAAGTTTCTCAGTATCAACACCCGCTCTGGGTTGAAAAGTTCGAATATCTACCCTTACTTGGCCTTTTGGCTAAGATCAAAGTGTAGTATCTATTCCGATGGATGCTGCACCCAATAAACTGGTATTGTATTGGCCTTCGGGGCTTGATTTACGCCTGTCTATGGGTCTGTCCTGTGCAGTTCTAGGATGTCCACCCTCCCAGGCTTCGCCTCCCCTCTTTCGGGAGGAGTAAGTTTATTGCTTACTGCCTGAGGCGCTCCTAACGGTCATCTATTTTTGCTAGGCTGCCGCGTTCTTGGGTGGTGAGACATTTTTAGTTAAAAAAAAGATTTGTCTCCGAATATTTTTCGTTTAAAAATTTTTTCCCGCAAAAAATAATTGTGTGTGGGGGGGTGAAATCCCCCCCCCCCGTTAAAAAAATCGAGCGCGAACGCAGACCCAAACTATATCGAAGAACAAGTTATTATACGCTCATTCATTGCTAACTGAAAGAAGTGAAAAAAAACCCATTTCTTTAAGTATTAAAATCAAAACGGATTTTATTACTTCCCACGGTAGCCCAGTCGATAGCGTATCGGACAGTTGACGTTAAGGTTTCCGAAATTATTTATTGTTTATTTAGTCGTTAATATGTAGTAATAATAATAATAATGTATTTGTTATGTTTCTGACTTTGAAATTAATTAAATAGTAATTATCTCTCCCCCGTTTACAAAAATTCTCCAGGACGGACAGACAGACAGACAGACAGAGAAGGTGCTTGTTGTATTATAAGTGCATAGTAAGACCCAGAACAGATTACCCGCAGAGCACGACTCTTCCTTAAAATGTTTATTTGGATTGGCAAACTGATAGCAAGTGCTCATACTATATATATATATATATATATATATATATATATATATATATATATATATATATATATATATATATATATATATATATATATATAAGGTACGTGCACTTTTAAACGGAATTCTGAAAACGACAAGGGCTGCCAAGAAGCCTTCGTCAAAATAAAAGAAGTCTTGACGTCGGGCTTGTTTCTAACCAACTAGTAGCCAAAGCTTGACGTTATAGTTGTATCGGAGCATGTATTCTGTGCAACATGCCAGATAGATCTCACACACCAATTACCTACACTGAGACTACTTCCTTCTTCTGAATGTACGACCTGCCCAAGGTTCACACACCCAACATTTCTTTTACGCCCTATTCTATCAATGTTGGGTTCTGCATAATGTGAACCCGACAAATGGTTGGTTGATATTCTTATGCGTGTACTTTTTATTCGGCCCACTTTCAATTTGTGCCTTATATACACAAATTATCTCTCAAAGGATACCGAGTTCTTGGTTTTCTTTTGCCATTAATAGTCTGTTTATTAAATAAAACCATTGGTATGTGTGCAGATTATCTTTACCGTGGTATTTTAAAATCTCCACAGTTTCCTGTCTATTCCATTCGCTTGTTGAACTGATGACGCGTGCTATTAAATCAGTTAGCTTTAACAATATAATGTATCGGCAAATTGATGGTATATCCATGGGTAGCCCGTTTGGTCCATGGTTAGCCAATATTTTTGTTGGATTTTTTGAAAACCATTTCTGCGAGATATATTTTTTACGGGCCGTTTCATTTGTCTTGTGCCAAACAACATTTTTCTGCAACATTGCAAAATCATCCGAAAAAATTCACAAAGAGTAAAAAGTTCTTGGAATAAAGTGTCTTGAAAAAACCTACACTCTACAGTGGTTGATTTTTGGGTGAAACCAAACAAAAAACAAAAAAAGAGCAAACTCACACGTGGGGGAACCCACTAATACGCCATTTTTTTTTTTTTAAATCCAAGAACTTTTTACTCTTTGTGAATTTTTCTGATGATTTTGTAATGTTGCAGAGACGATATTAACATAAAAACGTTGTTTGGCACAAGACAAATGAAACGGACTGTAAAATATATCTCGCAGAAATGTTATGTTTTTTTGGAAATGTGAAAAACTAAAACTAAAACTAAAAATGATAAAATAAAAACATGGTTATTGGAATATAATATTAACCTGATCAAAGTTTGGAAGAGAAATTCAAATAAATAATAATTAATTAATCCTTAACCATCATCAATGGACAAGAGGTGATCGATCTCCTCAGCATCTGATCAAACCAATCAAATAACTTTATAGCAACTTCCGCCCTTTGCGATCAGTGTTCACCCACGTCCAGAATTCACCCCATGACCGAAAAGCTTTCAGCGACATCCGAATAACTGCCCGGGATGTTGCTAAACTTATCAAGAACCTTGACGCCAACAACATTCCAGTCATAGTACTCAAGAAACTGCAACCGGAAATAGCTGCTGTCCGTACAAAGCTGTCCAATAGTTGCTTAAAGGAGAAATTCTTTCCATCATATTCGAATACTTCGTTGGTACGACCAGTATTTGAAAATACTGGAGATCGGTCTTCTGATCGATTTTATTGCAACACCGAATTTTAATAACATATTCTTTCATTGAATTATTTTTTGAAAAAAAACAAAAACGTAAATATTTTTCTACGAATTTAACAAAGAGAAAAGGCACTAGAGGGTTAGGGTTAATGAGTGCAATGACCCTAAAAAGTACAAAGATTCTCGGGCAACGCTGGATCGGGACAGATAGCATATTTTGAAGCAAATTAATGTTTTATTTTTTGCTGATTTGAAACTTTTCGTTCATCGCACTTTGTGTTCTTCTATCCCCGTCTTCGCAAAACGCAGGATAATTTCAAAGACACTCCCCGAATAATTCCGTTTATAGACGCGTGTGCACGCAGAAATTATTGATGATAAAACAAAACAAAAAAAAACAACGAGAGTGTCATAAAACTGTTCATTATTGGCGGGGTTTAAAAGGAATTCGCATCAAGTGGGGTGGGGGATCGATTTGTAAGTCAGCGGAGAATCCATAAGAGTGCTTTGCTTACGAGTTGAATCAAAGGCGAACGATTGAATGGCTTGAGAACACTTGAAAGAATATCGAACCAATTTTCGTTTGCCTTCAAAAGAAAGAAAAAACAAAACAAACACAATCTTAGGAACTTTTCGCTTTTCAAAGATCCCTTTCTTGCTAAATAATTAATGAATCGCATCGGCTGCAATTAGCGATTATCTGACGATTGATAGTCAGACTAGAATCGACAGAAGTTTGTTAAAGACGCCATTAAAACATTTCCCATAGCATAATTCGCGCGCAAAAGCACACGTACACGCTAATATGAGAGACGCGTGTGTATGTCTGTATCTGGACACTGATATTAACTACTTATTGAATTTGATATGCATAATCTGTAGCCAATGCACAGTATCGTAAGAAGTCACGTAATGTGGCTTATCGTTTCGTCTCTTTATCCATAGAGTCTACATTTACTGTTTATCTGGGTATTATTATTATTATTATTATTATTATTATTATTATTATTATTATTATTATTATTATTATTATTATTATTATTATTATTATTATTATTATTATTATTATTATTATTATTATTATTATTATTATTATTATTATTATTATTATTATTATTATTATTATTATTATTATTATTATTATTATTATTATTATTATTATTATTATTATTATTATTATTATTATTATTATTATTATTATTATTATTATTATTATTATTATTATTATTATTATTATTATTATTATTATTATTATTATTATTATTATTATTATTATTATTATTATTATTATTATTATTATTATTATTATTATTATTATTATTATTATTATTATTATTATTATTATTATTATTATTATTATTATTATTATTATTATTATTATTATTATTATTATTATTATTATTATTATTATTATTATTATTATTATTATTATTATTATTATTATTATTATTATTATTATTATTATTATTATTATTATTATTATTATTATTATTATTATTATTATTATTATTATTATTATTATTATTATTATTATTATTATTATTATTATTATTATTATTATTATTATTATTATTATTATTATTATTATTATTATTATTATTATTATTATTATTATTATTATTATTATTATTATTATTATTATTATTATTATTATTATTATTATTATTATTATTATTATTATTATTATTATTATTATTATTATTATTATTATTATTATTATTATTATTATTATTATTATTATTATTATTATTATTATTATTATTATTATTATTATTATTATTATTATTATTATTATTATTATTATTATTATTATTATTATTATTATTATTATTATTATTATTATTATTATTATTATTATTATTATTATTATTATTATTATTATTATTATTATTATTATTATTATTATTATTATTATTATTATTATTATTATTATTATTATTATTATTATTATTATTATTATTATTATTATTATTATTATTATTATTATTATTATTATTATTATTATTATTATTATTATTATTATTATTATTATTATTATTATTATTATTATTATTATTATTATTATTATTATTATTATTATTATTATTATTATTATTATTATTATTATTATTATTATTATTATTATTATTATTATTATTATTATTATTATTATTATTATTATTATTATTATTATTATTATTATTATTATTATTATTATTATTATTATTATTATTATTATTATTATTATTATTATTATTATTATTATTATTATTATTATTATTATTATTATTATTATTATTATTATTATTATTATTATTATTATTATTATTATTATTATTATTATTATTATTATTATTATTATTATTATTATTATTATTATTATTATTATTATTATTATTATTATTATTATTATTATTATTATTATTATTATTATTATTATTATTATTATTATTATTATTATTATTATTATTATTATTATTATTATTATTATTATTATTATTATTATTATTATTATTATTATTATTATTATTATTATTATTATTATTATTATTATTATTATTATTATTATTATTATTATTATTATTATTATTATTATTATTATTATTATTATTATTATTATTATTATTATTATTATTATTATTATTATTATTATTATTATTATTATTATTATTATTATTATTATTATTATTATTATTATTATTATTATTATTATTATTATTATTATTATTATTATTATTATTATTATTATTATTATTATTATTATTATTATTATTATTATTATTATTATTATTATTATTATTATTATTATTATTATTATTATTATTATTATTATTATTATTATTATTATTATTATTATTATTATTATTATTATTATTATTATTATTATTATTATTATTATTATTATTATTATTATTATTATTATTATTATTATTATTATTATTATTATTATTATTATTATTATTATTATTATTATTATTATTATTATTATTATTATTATTATTATTATTATTATTATTATTATTATTATTATTATTATTATTATTATTATTATTATTATTATTATTATTATTATTATTATTATTATTATTATTATTATTATTATTATTATTATTATTATTATTATTATTATTATTATTATTATTATTATTATTATTATTATTATTATTATTATTATTATTATTATTATTATTATTATTATTATTATTATTATTATTATTATTATTATTATTATTATTATTATTATTATTATTATTATTATTATTATTATTATTATTATTATTATTATTATTATTATTATTATTATTATTATTATTATTATTATTATTATTATTATTATTATTATTATTATTATTATTATTATTATTATTATTATTATTATTATTATTATTATTATTATTATTATTATTATTATTATTATTATTATTATTATTATTATTATTATTATTATTATTATTATTATTATTATTATTATTATTATTATTATTATTATTATTATTATTATTATTATTATTATTATTATTATTATTATTATTATTATTATTATTATTATTATTATTATTATTATTATTATTATTATTATTATTATTATTATTATTATTATTATTATTATTATTATTATTATTATTATTATTATTATTATTATTATTATTATTATTATTATTATTATTATTATTATTATTATTATTATTATTATTATTATTATTATTATTATTATTATTATTATTATTATTATTATTATTATTATTATTATTATTATTATTATTATTATTATTATTATTATTATTATTATTATTATTATTATTATTATTATTATTATTATTATTATTATTATTATTATTATTATTATTATTATTATTATTATTATTATTATTATTATTATTATTATTATTATTATTATTATTATTATTATTATTATTATTATTATTATTATTATTATTATTATTATTATTATTATTATTATTTGTACTCACTAGGGGCTCTCACACAGGTCATCGTCAGTGATTTCTCACAGATAATAACCGGTGATCCTCCCCGCAGTCTGAGTGACAACAAGCCTCCCCAGATTTCCAGTACTCTTTACCTCTTTTCGATAACAATTGCCTGGAATTTCAAGGTTAGACACAAGGTCAGTTTATAGGGGGGGGGGTTAAGTTCACAATAGTTCAGAACTCTGAACAGGTACGAGATAGCCTGATCGATCAGTTTGACATTTCTATTCCTCCGACAGCGACATGTGATTAACTTCCCCTCTCTCCTTTTGGAAGTGGTAATGCCTGGGAAAATGGTCTCCTGAAACCGACCAGAATAGATACTACACTTCAAACTATGGCACACAGATTCGGCTGCAAAAATATCCCGGTTAGTTCCGTTGACAGTCCCTCGTGGATGAGGGAGCCTCAGGCAACTGGCAATAAACCCATCACCCCCCCCCCCAAAAAAAAAATAAATAAAAGAGACGAATGAAATAAACATTTCGGATGGCAGGAGGAGGTAATGCCTGGAAAGATAGCAGCCTGAGACAGAAGAGATACTACATCTCGATTCTGGGTGCTGGACGTCGGATAATATTTACTCTTCTTTTTACGAAGAGTGGATGTGACACAAGGCCAGTTAAAGCTTCCTTGCCTTCGGGCTAGGATCAAAGTGTAGTATCAGGATCTGATTGCGTTCTTCAAGCACCAGCTTAAAGTTAAAATCAGATGTGATAGAAAAAGATTGCATTTCATCAGAATTCGAAAAAAACATGGATATAAGTTGCAAGCTTGTGTGAATGAAAATGAGTCAAGTATGAGTACGTGTTTTCTTGGCTGAGCACGGCGCACACGGTTC
The DNA here is from genome assembly GCA_963556195.1 of Sepiola atlantica. Taxonomy (NCBI): domain Eukaryota; kingdom Metazoa; phylum Mollusca; class Cephalopoda; order Sepiida; family Sepiolidae; genus Sepiola; species Sepiola atlantica. Next base: position 60,514,815 of record OY744546.1, on the reverse strand, counting down.
CGGCTTCTGTCGGGCCTCAGCCCCTTCGGATAAGTTAACCTCTTAGCTAGTTGAGTCAATGAGTCCAGTACCCGTTTTTGATTCTTTGGCAAGAGAGCTCCTCCAAGATGACCACTCCTCACTCTTATTTTTGTCCTTGGCCTACCCCCAATTGTATTTATCTTGGAAGGACAACATCTGCTCCCAAAACTGCATCCATATTTCTGTTTTTCTCTCACTTAAATCCCACTCCCATTTAGATATTGACATGCTTGTTTTTGGTTTTGAATAAACCGGAAAACAGTGAGCGGTCTAATATTTAGAAAGGGTGGGGGGAGAGTCTTACTAACCATCTTTTTTTGTCCCACTCCAAACTGCCAATGAATTTGTAAAAACTTATGAATAAAATGTAATCTTTTTTAACACACTTTGGGGATTTTTTAAAAGTAGGATGACCCCTAGAGTAACTGTGGTATTGTGGTGATTGCAATGATTTTTAGTCAAAAAGTAGGATGTGTCGAACTGTAACTTGTTTCACATCTGCAACGAGCGGTGGCAATTATGTTGTAGAAGACCAACGACCCCCATTTCCCACATTTTTGATGGCCTTGTGCCTAGTTTTTCATATTGTAATTCATTTTTATTATATGAAGAATAAATAATTAAAAGTGTATTATCTTATTCGAATGGATTTATATGAATATATTTTTTACTAAAATAACATTTTCGAAAATATATTTTTTAATAAAATAACATTTTCGAAACGTTGGGAATATTTTAAGCAGGATTCTCCTAGTGTAAATGTGGTATTGTGGTGACTGCAATTATTCTAGCGAAGAGTAAAATAGACAGTGTAAGATAGATAGAAGATGATTAACGACCCCCCCCACTTTCTCCACATTGTTGATGACCTTGTGCCTAATTTGATAAAATGCCCATTTTATATTTTTTCTCAAATAAATAATTCAAAGTGTAGTCTCAGTTCTGTCCTCAGGCAGAGGAGGAAAAATCCTTCTTGATAGTAGTAATTTTTACTTTTTGTTTCATCCAGAGTGTCACTTTTTGGGGGAGCTGGATATCTCTAACATAAAAAAAATCGACCTTTTGTCTGTCTGACTTTGCCCACGTGGGGAGGATATTATATAGGGACACTAGATCAGTTTAATGTGGGGAAACCAGGTACCCCCAGCGCCCCCCCCCCCTGTCAAAAGAAGGGGGCACGCTGGATGGTTACACAATTTTCCGTGATCTACCCATCGGTATTCCTCAGTAGAAGCACCCCCCCCCCCGATGGAGGAGGTAATTCCTCGGAGCATGGCGTCCTGAGAACGAACAGGACCCTACTCCACTCTGAGAGAAGTACGAGGGTCTGTGCCATGTGAGTCTGGGCGTGACCCTCGTAAGTAAGGCCTGTTCACTCGAAAAGTGACGTCATGCTAATAAGTAGCAAGCGAGATTTGTCGAACAGTAAGACTGTCGATAATGAATGAGAGCTTAAAAAAACATTAAAAACTTTTAAAATTGTATTTAGTTATTTGAAAGTTTTTTTTTAAACAAACCTAGTGTCAACTCTGTTCAGTTAGAACGAAAAAAATATGGCAGAGAGAAGCCCTGCACGAGGACCCTTGGATAATCGCTCAGCAATCGCAAATTAAACAAAATACTGGTTGAACATTACATTTGCGCACGATTGGTGACATTTATTGGATGTGTTTCTACCAGTATTTTGTTTAATTTTCGATTTTTGAGCAATTATCAGGGGTCTTCGTGCAGGGTTTATCGGCGCCATCTTTTTTTTCCGTTCTTACTAAACAGAGTCGACACTAGGTTTGTTGTTTTTTTAACTAAAAAACGCTTTCAAGTAAGTTATATAATTTTCCGGGTAGGTTGAAGAGTAACTTATCTTGCCTTTGGTAACATTTATTAGTTGCATATTTGTTATTTTTACCCCCTTCTTTTGTTGACTTCAATAAAATATACCCCAAAACTCATCTGACACAGCCCCTAATGCAGGGGTGGGCAAACTACGGCCCGCGAGCCGCATGCGACCTGGCAATGTAATTCATGCGGCCCTTCAAAATGCTAGTAAATGAAAAATGATTGCATTTTCGCTTTGCAATCCATATATTTGGGTTATTTCAGATATCATTTGTATTGGAAAATATACTATGCGGCCCAGTAAAAAAAATTTTTTTTTTTTAATGTGGCCCTTGCTCTGAAAAGTTTGCCCACCCCTGCCTTAAGGCTTCTAACATTTATCTTAATGAATTAGTACTGTATTTAAATCTTCAGTTGATGAGAGAGGTGTGAAAAAACAGACAATTTTTAGTTACAGATTTTTTTTTTTTTTAGATATTTGTAAGTTCCGACGAATTATTCCATCGCTACTTGAGTATTTATTTACCTCCCCTCCAGGAGGTTAGGCACAAGGCCAGTTTTATCTTACTCCCACAAGTAAGATATGACCCAAGGTCGGGTCGGGAAAGTGGGGTTTGAAAAGCCAGCGCCCGAGAAAGTGAGCACTCTGCCCATTAAAAATTGCCTGGGAAGCCCCGTTGGCATTCCCCGGTAGGGGCGCCTCAGCAATAAACTTACTCCTCCCCAAAGAGGGGAGGCAAAGCCTGGGAGGGTGGACCTCCTAGAACTGCACAGGACCGACCCATAGATCGGCGTTAATCAAGCCCCGAAGGCCAAGACAATACCAGATTATGGGGTGTAGTATCCATCGGAACAGATACTACACTTTGATCTTAGCCAAAAGGCCAAGAGAAGGTTCGTTTCTCGTTAGGGTCAGGGTTAGGGTTAGGGTTAGGGTTAGGGTTAGGGTTCGTTTCTCGTTAGGAAGAAATAGATTGTTTTGAAGAAGAAGCCGGGGAGGGGAGGGGGGAGGTTGATAGACGGAAATCAGTCGCACAGAAAAAATGGATTGTCGTACGTCGTAAATAATGGCGAATATATGATTCTATCTCTCTCGGCCTGTGTTTTCTTGACGGCGAGCACCAAACGAACGAGAAGGTGGAAGGGAGCGTCGGCTGGGACCGGGATGCAGGAGGAGGGGGGGGGGGTTCTTAAAAAAAGGGTAAAAACAGGTGCGTGTGTGAGGAGGTGTTGGGATGTCAAGGGGGGACGGTGAATTGGCTGACGAGGGGAGACAGACGGAACGATCATTGGTGGGGGCGGGGTACGGGTGGGGGATGGAGTTTTAGATGATAGTGATGCGGAGGGAGGAGGAAGAGAGAAAGGGGGTGTGGACGTGGGTGGGGCTACTTCTATGATGTAGGCGGGGTTAGGGTGTTTGGTGGTGGGAGCAACAAGTGGATAGGGACACACCCCGCCTCTGAATACTGTGGCTGCGACGCGCCGGGCTTTGAAAAGCGGATGATTTTACGAGGGTGATACTGAATTAGACTGGCCTTGTACCGGGCTTTAGCGGCATCGAGAATAACAACAAAATGAATTGAAGGAGAGTGAAAGAGAATAACGAAAGAGAAAAAAAGAAAGAAAATAAATAGATACAGAAAGAAAGAAAGAAGACATAGAGAGAAAGACAAAGAGAAAGAAAGAAAGAGAGAGAGAGAGAGAGAGGGGGGGGGGTCAAGGGAAAAATATGAGAAAAAAGAAAGAAAAGAAAGAGATATGGAAAGAAAGAAAACATATATAGAGAAAGAAAGACGAAGAGAAAAACGCAAAAAAGAAAAAAAAGTAAAAAATAAGAGAAAAAAAGAAAAAAAGACAAAACGACAAAAAATGAAAAATTAAATATAAATGCAATGAAATTTCAGACAAAATGGAATGCTTGATAAATATAAAAACAGACTAGTAATAACACAAATAAATCTCTAAAGCTAACCGATATTTCGGTCGTGAAAACCGACCTTAATCTGTGGTAGATGCTCATCCACTATTTTATATATAAACCCTTAAATGCTTTATTTTTTTATGTCGGGTTGACATCGAAAATGCTGCTTACCTATTTAGCAGGTGTGCTGATGCAACATCATACTAATACCTATTCACACTTGCCAACAGGCTCGTTGCAGATGTGAAACAAGTTGCAGTTTGACATATTTTCGTTGGATATTATATTGAATAGGCATTTTGTTGGAATGTGTCATATTTGAAACAAAAAGGATTTAAGGGTTAAATAAATATAAATAAACAAAAAACAGAATGAAAGAAATGAACGAGACACAAAGAAAAGAGAAAAAGAAAAAAGAAACGAAAATGAACAGAAAAAAGAGAAAGAAAAAACAGAAAACGAAAATGAACAGAAAAAAGAGAAAGAAAAAACAGACATTGGGATGGGGAATAAAAGAAAGAAGAAAAAAAAGAAGTAATAAATTGAAGAAAGAAGAAGAAGAAGAAGAAGAAGAAGAAAGAGAAGAAGAAGAAGAAGAAGAAAAAGAAGAAGAAGAAAGAGAAGAAGAAGAAAAAGAAGAAGAAGAAAAAGAAGAAGAAGAAGAAAGAGAAGAAGAAGAAGAAGAAGAGGAAGAAGAAGAAGAAGAAGAAGAAGAAGAAGAAAGAGAAGAAGAAGAAGAAGAAGAAGAATGAGAAGAAGAAGAAGAAGAAGAAAGAGAAGAAGAAGAAGAAGAAGAAGAAGAGGAAGAAGAAAGAGAAGAAGAAGAAGAAGAAGAAGAAGAAGAAGAGAGCGGGAGAAATTACTAAAGAAAGACAAGAAGTCTAAGAAAAATAGAAAAACGGGAATAATTATTAAAACAAAAGAGAATTAGAAGTAGAGAAAGGGGAATGTAAAGAGAGAGAGAGCGAGGGAGGGGAGAGAGAAGGGGGAGAGAGAGTAGTCGAAAGTGCTAATGAAAGCAAAGTATAACGAATGAATACAAGAAAGAACGTAGAAAAGATAATGATGAAAAAGAAGAAGAAGAAGAAGAAGAAGAAGAAAAAGAAGAAGAAGAAGAAAAAGAAGAAGAAGAAGAAGAAAAAGAAGAAGAAGAAGAGGCTGGGAAGTTAGATAGGAACGTAGTGTGTGCGAGAGTGTGTAATGACGAAACGGAGGTGTGAGTTCAAAGGGCTGAGGCGTAACTAATGAGGATCTCGGCAACAGCATAACACCCGGAAGGGTCGCACTTACACAGGTGCATGTAATACACACACACATATATATATATATATATATATATATATATATATATATATATATATATATATATATATTTAATATATGGGGTAAGGTACACGATAGTTCATGAAAAATGAAGTGTCGTGATGGACAAAATGTGTGAAAAGATGACAGACGGAAAATAAGTCAAAATGCAAGAGAAAAACAAAAACAAGAGCTTTTTTTGACCGGTTTCGTTCGTGGGGAACGTCTTCAGAAAATGAAGAATACAGAAAATAATTTTATTTTATATTGAAGGCACACACATGGGATGAGGAGGGAAAAATGATCTGCTTGGATCATATATTTAATATATATATATATATATTTATATATATATATATATATATATATATATATATATATATATATATATATATATATTAAATAAATATATATATTATAATATTTATAAATAAATATTAATAATTTATTACCTACAGACATCGATGTTTAATGCTTCAATCTGCAATCTACTAATTCCCGTCGGTCGGCGGGCGCGAACTCCGATCACAAATCGCAACTGATTCGCAGTCAAGAGACTTACCCGTTGGGCACCACAAATTAGCTTGGAAGTTAGAAGGAATTTAACTTTGTAAATGCCAAGTCGGCGGGTATTGACAGCAAGCAACGAAGAGTGAATAACAACAACAACAACAACAACAAACTGTGTTGGATCTCGCAATGAAGCTAGTAGGTGTCAAAAGCAAATGAACAAAAAAGCTGGAGAAAGAAGAGAATTTTAAAAAGACGACAGCGAAACGAGCATAGAACTTTCTTTTTTTTCCGCATTGTTCAAGGAAGTGGTTGACGATTTAAATTCAGCAACGCTGGATGGCCTCACAGAACAAACTCGCATTACGTTAATTAAAAATACTCGAAGCTATCTACATGAAACCATAACAACCTAAAATTAACAAGTGGCAACGTAACTAGTGGCAATATTTTAAAATGTTTAACGTAATTCGATTTCAGAAAAAAAATGAATAAAATTAAAAAAGGAATAATTAAATAGACGAATTCTGTTATTTTTAACAATGTTTGCATAAATGAGAACATGCTGCCTAAATACACACACACAATATATATATATATATATATATATATATATATATATATATATATATATATATATATATATATATATATATCCTAAATGATCTTATTTTATCCCGTACCATTTTATTTTATTTCATTTTTATCTCTATCTATCTATCTATCTATCTATCTATCTATCTATCTATCTATTCATTTATCTATCTTTTTATTATTTCTCTCACTTTTTATGTTATTTTATTTTATATCTTAAATTTTATATTAATATTTTGGTATTATTTTTGACATTATTATTATTTTTATTTTGATTCTTAACAGTCCCAATCACGTGACTTTCCAAATTTAAATATAAAATTTCTTTCATTTTTTTTCTCCATTTCATATGATATACGGTTAAGATCGGATTTTAACTCTGCCTGATGAGATCTCAGTTTATAACAGCTGTTTATCGATAACATCGGCATGCCAGTGTCGCAGATTTTGTACATGTCTGTGTAAATAAAAGTAATCATATATAAAAGCTTTATTTGATATTGAGCACTTTTTTATAAACCCGGTTGAAATTCTTTGGATTACTACCCTGTGGATGTGTTACCTGGATTATTAATTATATATATATATATATATATATATATATATATATATATATATATATATATATATATATATATATATTAATATATATATATATATATATTCATAGATACATATATATATATATTCATAGATATATGTTTATATATATATATTAATATATATATATATTAATATATATATATATATATATATATTAATATATATATATTAATATATATATATATTAAAATATATATATATATGTATATATATAAACATATATCTATGAATATATATATTAATATATATATATATTAATATATATATATATAAACATATATCTATGAATATATATATATATTCATATATATATATATATTAATATATATATATATATATATTAATATATATATATGTATATATATATGAACATATATCTATGTATATATATATATATATATTAATATATATATATATATTAATATATATATATATATATAAACATATATCTATGAATATATATCTATATATATATATATATTAATATTGGTTTTCCTTTTTCATTTTACCATCACGTCGGATTACCTTCATCCTTCTCTTCCCATATATATATATATATATATATATATATATATATATATATATATATATATATATATATATATATATATATATTCATAGCGTTTTGTCGTCTTTTTTGCTCATCAGTATGACAATATCTAGAGAAATTCGAGGCTCACTAGGTCTAGCCTAACAGATGAGTTGTAGAGACAACGAAATACGTGTCTGTAGATAACTATATCTCTCTATGTATTACTGTTATATATATATATATATATATATATATATATATATATATATATAATTCATTAAATGAAGGTAAAACATAGGAAAATGAAGACTCGCGACTTTTTTGTTTTTGTTTTTGGCACGTACGTAACTATTTGAACAATTATGCAGCGCGTGTGACAACGACGTTAAAAATAGATAACGGGGAGAGAAAGGATTAAAAATGGAAACACTGATGAAATGCAGTATGAAATAAGTGAGAGATCGGTGTTTTATGCAGCGGCGAGGTATATTGCATTGTTCGAGTGCGTTTCTTTCCACATATTTGGTTAAGGAATCAGATCCGAGTCTAAGGTTCACGTTAGATGGTGATGAGAGAAAGATTACAGAATTTTCGATGCACTTGCGGCGTTGGAAAGGGGATTCAGTCTGGAGGAGAGTGCAGGTTGTAAAGTCAAACTTGTGAGTAAGATTGCTCCTTTGTATGACTAGTGCGTTTATGTTCGTAAACTTCTAAAATAATTCAGAATTTATTCAACACCAAACTCCGTACCCACCTACCTCTACCAGCATTTACATAATAATATATGCTATATACTTGATGTTTTATATCGGCATGACGGTCAGAAATATAAAATCCCGCATATAAATGCCCACACATAGGACCGCCATAAGTGCTCTCTGTGGCCAGATTCGAAAACAGTAGGCTTAGTTAACCGTTTTCAAAAACTCTGTTCTTGGTTAAGTGGATAACGACACGAACTGAAGAATCTAGTTCGAATCCAGTCGGTTCCACAGTATCACTTTCACTTAGGGATGTTGGCAACCTTCCCGTAAGTACCCGATGTCTTTCCAGAAAGATTGCTAACTAGAAAAACATGTTTATTATTTTTCTCGGTAGTTCTAACGGGAGAAAAATATATACAGTATGAGTGTTGTGTTAGCAGCAAAAATATCAAAGTGCTTGATCGTACGTCATACAAAATTCCGGGCTGCAATACTTCAGACCGAGTCTTCAATCTCGTTTAGCGTAAATAGGCTGGTAGAAATACCGAAACCGGAAGTCTAATGGCTACCAAACCGGAAGTCTAGTGACTTACGAGTAGTACACCGTAAGCCACAAGACTTGATGTCTGTTAAAAACGTGTCAATTATCGCTGTTAATAACGGGACCTCCTGGCCATTCCGCAACTCCTTTAGAATCACTTTTCTTCTCACAACGAATCTTGTCAGTTTTATATATTTGAAATGAGTGAAACGAAAATGTTAACATTTTGATTTGTTTATTTACCGCAACAATTCATATCTTTTCAAATAAATAGGCTCTTTCTGAGCCGTAAAATAATTGTCATCTAAACATACTTGAAATAAATAACACGAATGTCAACTTTTCTTAACTATTGAACAACATATGAAAACAGAATATTGATCCTGCTGCTTTTTGATTAAAATTGTCAACTTTTCATGACTATCGAACAACATATGAAAACGGTATGTTGACCTTGCTGCTTTTTCAAGGATAAAAAGATTGTCAACTTTTCATGACTTTTGAACAACATATGAAAACGGTATGTTGACCTTGCTGCTTTTTCAAAGATAAAAAATAGTCAACTTTTCATGAGTTTTGAACAACATATGAAAACGGAATACTGATCCTGCTGCTTCTTCAAGAATGACAAATTGACAACTTTTCAGGACTTTTGAAAAAAATATGAAAACGGTATGTTGATCCTGCTGCTTCTTCAATGATTAAAAATTGTCAACTTTTCATGACTATCAAACAACATATAAAAACGGTATTATAAACTTAGATCTCATCAGGCAGAGTTAGAATCCATCTTAACCTTAGACCATATTTGGAAAGAATGAATAATTCTTTCCAAATATGATCTAAAGTTAAGATCGGATTTTAACTCTGCCTGATGAGATCTCAGTTTATAATAGGTGTTGATCGATAACATCGACATGCCAGTGTCGCAGATTTTGTACATGTCTGTGTAAATAAAAGTAATCATATATATATATATATATATATATATATATATATATATATATATATATATATATAAAGTTAATACAACAAAAGATATAAGAGGCACCTAATATCTTTAATTAGTGAACATCCGGATAAAACTGAAGCTCAATATACTGGATAGAGCATTAATAGCACTAGATGAAGTGAAAGAATAAAATAAGGTGCGACTCAAATTTTATTTGCATTCAATGTTCAAGCAAAGTCCTTTAAAAACTTTAAACGACTTTGTCTGAACATTGAATGCAAATAAAATTTGAGTCGCACCTTATTTTATTCTTTCACTTCATCTAGTGCTATATATATATATATATATATATATATATATATATATATATATGACTTCGTTGTAGTATAGCAGGAAAAATACCTACAGAGTGCTCGATTAATTCAGAATTAAGATTAAAAATTAAAAATTAAGAGCGTAATATTTATTTATTTTGGTACAGAAAAATGAGTACAACATTCGTACCGGCGGTTTCAAGTACAGCCCATCCAGCTCTCTTCAGGGAGATGACAACAGAAGCTGAAGAGAGCCGGATAGCTAAGTCTTTCTGTGCTTGAAACCGACGGTACGAATGTTGTACTAATTTTTCTGTACACACACATATATATATATATATATATATATATATATATATATATATATATATATATATATAAAATAAAGTAATATGGAATCACATAATTTATTTTAACCTTACGGCCTTATTCAAGCATCCAAACGAAGTGATTACATCACCTCGCTTATATGCTTGAAGAGGCCGTAGGGTCGAAATAAATTACTGCAACCGTGATTATGTGATTCCGTGTTACTTTATTTTATTTTATTCTTGCTCTGTTTATTACATTGAGCTCTCATACCCGGATTTTCTTCTTGAATTTATTTAACTCTAACACTAATCAACCTCTTGGATATCTTTTCTGAATTTGTTTTAAATTGTATGACTTGGATTGTATAGCTTTAACAAAAGTATGTTTTGGGCTGATACATTTTATGTGTTTTTATGCATTTTTGCATATATTTTTATATATTTTCAAAGTGTAATTTTATCACCTGCAGTGATGTCACTGCGGTAATGGTCCTCTGAGGAGAAGAATTATCTTTGAAAACTCATGAGTTAAGGACTTTAAGATACTTTGCCTGAACTTTAGATTCTAATAAAATTTGATTTGCACCTTATTTTTTTAATTTCATTTTATATTATAATATTAATTTTCTATCCAGTATATCGAGCTTCAGTTTTTATCCGGATGTTTCACTAATTAAAAGACATTAGTTGCCTTTTATATCTTCTGTTGGATTAACTTATATATATATATATATATATATATATATATATATATATATATATATATATATATATATATATATATATATATATATATATATATATGTCTATCATCTTCCCTGACCCCACTCCTTCTCGCCCTTGTCTGTAAACAATGGTATGTTAAATTCCAATGACTAAGCTTTCATTTTATTTTCTTGCTGCATTTCAATATAATTCAATGTAACTTGACAATTGTTTCGTGCACAAACGAACAACCGGGAATAAACATATAATTACGAGGATCTTTCGTTCATGCAGCTTATCAGAAGACCAACAGAAAACTTCCGGAAGAAAATCCTTAAGCAAAAGAAAAACATCAACTTATATATATATATAAAGTATTATTAAGTTATTTTCTAATATTTTACCATAATCTCTCTCTCTCTCTCTCTCTCTCTCTCTCTCTCTCTCTCTCTCTCTCTCTCTATATATATATATATATATATATATATATATATATATATATATATATATATCAAGGAAGGCGCGAGAGCGCTTTATCCCTTAATAGACTTCAAGAATGGCCTATGCTGGAAATCTCATTTCTTTGATGAATCATAACTCAAAAACCAATAAACCAAATTAGTTAAAACTTTGCACAACATTATTATTTGATAGGTTCTATAAGTGTGTAGAATTTCAGTATCATTAGTCAAGGCAACCCAGAGATCCAGAAAGTTCAACCATGAAATCATCTTATCCGTGTGTACGTACGTACGTATGTGCCACCCCGTATCTCATCAACTATTTGATGGATTCAGCTGATTTTTGGCAGAGATAGAGGTTCTAGGGTTTAGTTGATGACATTTTAATTTCAGTTTACCATATACCTTAGTTTTCCGGAAAATTCTAAAAAACCTTAAAAATGACCATGGTATTGAGGCATAGCCTTTACAAAAGTAGGTACATTCCATGAAAAATGCCAGTATACTGAAATTATATGCCCTTAATAGGGTTAAGATGAAAATTCATATACACTAAATGTACAAAAGCAAGGAAATTCCAAAACTTTTACACTTTTATTGTCATTAAGGGTATGCGAGCACAACAGGGCTATGTATTTTACTGGTAGGAATTTTTCTTCAGCGCACCTCACACACTTCATCCACTCATGCATAGAGATTTATACTGTAGTGATGTTATAATGAAATGGTTTGGTTGATATGTAGTAATACACTTAATGACAATAAAAGTGTAAACATTTGGGGATTTCCTTGCTTTTGTACATTTAGTGTATATGCATTTTCATCTTAACCCTATTAAGGGCTTATGATTTCAGTATACTGGCATTTTTCATGGAATATATATATATATATATATATATATATATATATATATATATATATATATATATTTAAATGAATAAATGCGAAAGCTGTGCCCATTTCTCGCACTAACGGTGAAGTCAAAACGCCTTATTTCAAGTTAATTCAACTCTACACAACAGACTCGCCATCTTTTTTATATACTGCTTATGTATATACGGTATCAGTCTGAAGATTAACTAATGTTCATAATGTTTTTTAAAAAATACATTTTATTAATTCGATATTGTTTGTTATTATTTTTTCTTAAATTATTTTATTTTATTATAAGAAATAATTTTGGTTAGCAACATAGTTCTATTTCCAGCACAACTATTTACCATTTTTGTTCAAATGTTCTTTTCTTCAGATGGACTGGCTTGATTTTTAACAAGTTGTGTGAGATATCTAAATTATAAGTTTAAATACAAATTGCCTTTTTTTCTTTCTTTACTGTCACATTTAAAATATAAATAAATTCATATTTAAATTACCACAGTGTTAATGTTTATATATCTATGTGAATGATAAAAAATATTTCTTGTTTACAACAAAGTTTTGAACGAAATGTTTATTAATGTGAAATATTTTGAAAATCAAACAATCGTGCAATTTTAAATGAAAACTTCATTTATTTAATTTTTTTAAAGCGCCAATCAGCGTATACACATCGGCAGGACTAAAAACATAACGTCGTAAGAACCTGACGTATTTTCGACCCCTCAGGGTTAATACCACCAATATGAGGAGGAAGAAAAGAAGAAGAAAAAAAAAACACTATAACACAGTCTCGCTTGACAAGGTTGTATTTACAACGAAAATTCGCGAAAAAAAAAATTAAATAAATGAATTTTTCATTTAAAATTGCACGATTGTTTGATTTTCAAAATATTTCACTTTAATACATTATAATCCGTGCTTCTAAGATGTTGACCTCCTTTCCTTACTTGAAATGTTTATTATTTTAAATTTCAAGTAGCGAGTTTTGCGAAGTGATAGCGAGCCGGCAAAACCAGCTAGTACGTATACAATTTTTATTTTGAAATCTTGTTGTTCTAGGTTCTTCCGAATAAAAAGGTTCGGTCTATATAGAGTTATAAGTATATATTAAACGTCCGGAAAGATAAATATATTTAGCGTACAGAGCAAATATTCACGGCTATAGTATTACTTTTTCTAACACATTTCAGACAATAATTATGTCGGCAAACCACTGAAAAAATTCCTAGGAAAGTAACCAAAACGAATATTAAAAGACACGCGAGAAAAGATGATGTTATTTTCTTTAATAACATATTTCGTTCATATTTTTATTAAGAGAATACACACAAAATAAACAGCATAACATAAAGTAAAAGAGAGTGCTTGTACAGAGAAGCGTCCGTATTAAATTATCAATACCACAAAATAAAAATAACAGTATTATATACTTACGTAGCAGATTTAAATAAGGGTCCTCACCAAAAAGTAGGAAAAATGATCGAGTAAAATTTTAATTAAAAAAATTAGTTTCATTGTTTTTTTTTTATAACTGCCATTCTTCTTTTTTCGTGTGAATCAGATGATTCTAGTGTTGGCATTAGTTTCTCCGATGTTTTTCTGGTAAGACATCGGGTACTTACGGGAAGGACCACAAGAAGGTTGCCAACATCCTTAAGTGAAAGTAGTACTGTGGAACCGACAGGATTCGAACTCGGAACACCCAGATCTTCAGTCCGTGTCGATATCCACTTAACCACCGCAATCTTCCATAACTGTCATTTATTTATTACGTGCTAATATGACAGACTGAGTTACCTCCCCCTGAATTTCGTGTTTTTCGCATAAATCAATTGTCGAACCTGATTAAACGATATAACTGATTTTTATTTTTTATTACAATTCTACTCGATAGTTTTTGCTAATTTTTGGTGTCCAAACCTATTTTTGCTTGATACATAAGTATATCAAAAAGTTTTCCGGTTAATTTAATTGGAACTGCGATTTTCAGCGTTGACTTCCAGGACGTTATGGGACGTAAAGAGAGAGAGAGAGAGAGAGAGAGAGAGAGAAAGAGAGAGAGAGAGATAGAAGAATATATATATATATATATATATATATATATATATATATATATATATATATATATATATATATATATATATATATATCCGCCCCAAGACGGATAAAATTAATTCCCCAAACGGAACTTTCTTGCACCACTTTCATGCTCCATTACGACGATTTAAATCAAGATATAATGCTACTAAATGTTATGTTTAGAATACCTATTCCAATTTTGATCGATTTCAGTTACATGATTTGGATTCTAGAAAATGTCTAAAAGAATAAATTAATAGTCAGGGAAACTTGCTTAATTGGTGCCTATGGATCAAATTCATGCAAATCTGAAATATTTGAATGTTCATATGGGACGTTGGGCCCTACAATCCTTTATAAACTGAAGTTTATTCATTAATGTAAAAAAAATTACAAAACTCGGAATGCATCCGAACTTTCACGATGGACGTCCGTCTACCAATTTTGTACACACTTTGCCTGAGACCAAATGAAACTAGATATAACAGCTGTGTTCCGACATTCATGATGATCGGTTAATTAGTTTAGAAGTCAATCATTTACATAGAAATATATAAACATATACACATAACCTAATTTTATACATATAGAGTTATAAACATATTTATGTCTCTATATAAGAGAGAGGGGGGGAGAGAGAGAGGGAGAAAGAGAGAGAAAGGGAGAAAGAGAGAGAGAGAGCGAGAGAGAGAGAGAGAGAGAGAGAGAGAGAAAACGGATGAAGACGCCCAACAGTCGGTAAAATTGTGGGAGGTGTGCAGATGAAAAAGTGTGTGTGGGGTGGGGGTGGGGGAGACTAAACTATAGCAAAAATAAACAAAGAAATGAAAGAAGTTTAAAAAAGAAAGAAAGAAATGGACAAGTAACAAAAAAATGATTAAATAAAGAAAAAAAAAGATTATTAAAAAAGATGGCGGCAAACAAAAAAGGAAAATAAACAGAAAGAAAGAAAGAAAGAAAGAAAAGAAAGATAAAAAAAAGAAGATGGCGGCAAACAAAAAAGGAAAATAAACAGAAAGAAAGAAAGAAAGAAAAGAAAGATAAAAAAAGAAGATGGCGGCAAACAAAAAAGCAAAAATAAACAGAAAGAAAGAAAGAAAGAAAGAAAGAAAAGAAAGATAAAAAAAAGAAGATGGCGGCAAACAAAAAAGCAAAAATAAACAGAAAGAAAGAAAGAAAGAAAGAAAGAAAAGAAAGATAAAAAAGAAGATGGCGGCAAACAAAAAAGGAAAATAAACAGAAAGAAAGAAAGAAAGAAAAGAAAGATAAAAAAAGAAGATGGCGGCAAACAAAAAAGCAAAAATAAACAGAAAGAAAGAAAGAAAGAAAGAAAAGAAAGATAAAAAAAGAAGATGGCGGCAAACAAAAAAGGAAAATAAACAGAAAGAAAAAAAGAAAAGAAAGATAAAAAAAGAAGATGGCGGCAAATCAAAAAAAGGAAAATAAACAGAAAGAAAGAAAGAAAGTAAGAAAGAAAGAAAGAAAAGAAAGATAAAAAAGAAAATGGCGGCAAACAAAAAAAGGAAAATAAACAGAAAGAAACTAAGAAAGAAAGAAAAGAAAGATAAAAAAAGAAGATGGCGGAAAATCAAAAAAAGGAAAATAAACAGAAAGAAAGAAAGAAAGAAAGAAAAGAAAGATAAAAAAAAAAGATGGCGGCAAATCAAAAAAAGGAAAATAAACAGAAAGAAAGAAGGAAAGAAAGAAGGAAAGAAAAAAGAAGATGGCGGCAAACAAAAAAGGAAAATAAACAGAAAGAAAGAAAGAAAAGAAAGATAAAAAAGAAGATGGCGGCAAACAAAAAAGGAAAATAAACAGAAAGAAAGAAAGAAAGAAAAGAAAGATAAAAAAAAGAAGATGGCGGCAAACAAAAAGGAAAATAAACAGAAAGAAAGAAAGAAAGAAAAGAAAGATAAAAAAGAAGATGGCGGCAAACAAATAATTAAAAAAACAGAAAGAAAGAAAAGAAAAAAAGACAGAAAGAACGAAAAGAAAAGAAGAAAGAAGAAGAAGAAGAAAAAGAAGAAGAAGAAGAAGAAGAAGAAGAAGATGGGTCCGGCGTTGTTTATTATTTATTTCCCTGTACATCGTTTTCCGCACTCCATCTTATCGAAACGTCAGCCAATCGGAGTGGCTAGTTTGGAGGAGGAGACGCGTTACACCTTATGAGAATATATGACAACGGAGGCTAATTAACTGAGAGAGAGATAGCTATATATATATATATATATATATATATATATATATATATATATATATATATATATATATATATATATAAATTTATGTATCTATATATAGAGAGAGATACAAAATAAGAGCGGGAGGGATGGGAGAGACCGAGAGAGAGAGAGGGAGTGTGCGTATTATAGTCCCGACATACCGAGAGAGGTAGAGAAGAAGTTATAGCTTAGTCAATGGAAAACACATTATGGGTTCGAAATATACATTGCAAAAGGTTTTGCTGATATGCGTGCTTTTACCTACCTATATGGTCTCAGCCAATTGGTGGTAAGTAAAAAATACTAAAAAAGAAAAAAAAAAATTGAATATTTTAATATTTCATTTTATTCTTTATAAGAAAAAATTTTTTTTTACAGACTTTATTTCAATTTATTATTCAATTGGTGGTAAGTAAAAAATACTAAAAAAGAAAAAAAAAAATTTGAACATTTTAATGTTTCATTTTATTCTTTATGAGAAAATTTTTTTTTTTACAGACTTTATTTCAATTTATTATTCAATTGGTGGTAAGTAAAAAATACTAAAAAAGAAAAAAAAAAAATTGAACATTTTAATATTTCATTTTATTCTTTATAAGAAAACTTTTTTTTACATTATTTCAATTTATTATTCAGGACAAAAAAATATCAATTATATATATATATATATATATATATATATATATATATATATATATTAAGGATACCAGCATCTAAATTGAAAAAGAACCGAAATAACAAAATAAGGCTCTTGAACAGACAAGGGTGGCGCTTGATATCCTGCTAGATAGAGCTATATAAATATTAATCATATATAAATGCTGTATAAAAGTAAATCATACATATATAAATTATAAATGCTATATAAATGCTATATAAATATAAAGTATATATACATTAATAATAAAGTGTTCGTTAGCATAATACCATACTGCAGTTTCACAGGATCACTGATCAGCATACATCGTATAAATACAATATATCATTGATTATATATATATATATATATATATATATATATATATATATATATATATATATATATATATATATATAGTAAGCTATGAAAATATATTTATGGCAATTAAGCTACACAGAGGCTCCCGCGTTTCATCCCCTGAAGATTCCCTCGGGGATGAAACGCGGGAGCCTCTGTGTAGCTTAATTGCCATAAATATATTTTCGTAGCTTACTACCAAGCTCTACTTACGTATCGAGCACTGTTGAAGACAAATACTGACATTTGATACATAAACAATTATATCTCCTTATAAAATTTTATGTAGATACATGAAATACTAATATATATATATATATATATATATATATATATATATATATATATATATATATATATATATATATGCCATTGATTATATATATATATATATATATATATATATATATATATATATATAACAATAGATTGTACTTAATGTTGAAGTAAATACTTACAATATGTGTACATAATATATTATCATAATTATAATATTTTTTATTTACGTCCCATAACGTCCGGGAAGTCAAGCAGTGTCTGTTCCGACGGATACTGCACCCCATAGACGGGTATCGTCTTGACCTTCGGGGCTTGATTTACGCCGGTCTATGGGTTTGTCCTGTGCAGTGCTAGCATGTCCACCCTCCCAGGCTTTGCCTCCCATTCTTTGGGGAGGAGTAAGTTTATTGCTTACTGCCTGAGGCGCCCCTACCGGGGAAATGCCGACGGAGCTGCCCAGGCAATTTTCAATGGCCAGAGTGCTCACCTTCTCGGGCGCTGGCTTTTCAAGTCCCACTTTCCCGACTCGACCTTGGGTCACATCTTACCTTGTTAGAGTAAGATAAAACTGGCCTTGTGCCTAACCTCCTGGAGAGGAGGTAAATAAATACTCTATCTGTCCTAACTTTTCTGTGGGCATGACAGAACCTGGTAGTGTCTATATCCTCTCAAGGCCACATACAGCACCTGGTGTTCCTAAATGGTCACCCATTCAGTAATGACCAGACTCAACGTTGCTTAATTTCGGTGATCCAACGGGAAGCGGTATGTAAGTGTGATTATACCGTATAATATAAACACACACACACACACACACGCGCACACACACGTATATATATATATATATATATATATATATATATATATATATAAACGCGTAACAAAATCATATATATATATACACACACATATATGTATACATATATATATGCATTATAAATTATATATATATATATACATAAATTATCAAGCTAGGTCTTATTTTATACTTTTTTTTAGTTACGATTATTTTTTATTTATTATTATTTAAAGTATTTATTATTAAGTTCTTTGTGAAAAGATATCGAACCATCGCAATATCTGTTGTTTTGATTCGAATGCGTTCCGATTCCAAGAAGATATTTTTTAATATATAAATGTAAATATATATGCATATATATTTATGTATATATGTATCCATATACTAATATGTATGCATATATATTTCTGCATATACATATAAATATTTATATATACATGTGTGTGTGTGTATGTATATATATATATATATATATATATATATATATATATATAAATATTTATATATACATATATATATATATGTATGTGTGTATATATATATATATATATATATATATATATATATATATATATATATATATATATATATGGCTTTAGCCGATACACTAGTTTGCGAGCATTCTCGCTCCCGCTCCTGTAAGAATTGAGCCGCTTCTTTCCACGCTCCATTTGCACCTGAAAATAACCTGTTGAAAAATTAAACAAATTTCCAAAATAATTTTCAAATAACTCCCTATTTACTTGCTCCCCGTTCCATGGCTTCAGAAAAAAAAAGGACTTTGGTCGTTTCTATGAAGTCATACACACATTCTTCTCTGTATATATATATATATATATATATATATATATATATATATATATATATATATATATATACCACAGAGAAAAATGTCGCACGTAAGCGACCGAAAAATGTTTTATTCAAAACCATTATGTATTCGTAAACAAATGAAAAGTACAGTAAAAAAATAAACATTTTGACATTAATTTGTATACACACACATACACACACATATATATATACATATATGTATATATATATACATATATATATACATATACATAAATGTATATATATATATATATATATATATATATATATATATATATATATAACTTTAAATACACACACACAGACACACACACACATATATATATCACTGTAAATACACATATATATATATATAAATCTATATATGTAGAAATATTACTATATGTATATACATCTGGTTCTGTCTATCTCTTTCTCTCTCTTTCTCTATTTATATATATATATATATATATATATATATATATATATATATATATATATTTATATATATATATATATTTGTGTGTGTTTATTTATACACGTATATATAGTCATCAAAAGACAGCTATTGCGTCATATACGACTCATCACAGACATATATATATATATATATATATATATATATATATATATATATATATATATATATATGCAAAA
>OY744546.1:60482283-60492283 GCA_963556195.1 Sepiola atlantica | reverse complement strand
CAGTAATTCGTATAAGTAAACACTAATTAATTTGAAAGTTGGCATAGAAAGTTTAAACTAGAAATGGCTTTTTCAGAGGTGACAAAGTTTTTAACAAATTAAAATAAAAACATCCGACTAGATCACTTTCATCAAAATAAATTAAAGTTATTTCTGATCTGAAATATATATATATATATATATATATATATATATATATATATATATATATATATAGTCTCGGAAGTTGCTCAACCATTAAAAGAAACAAAAATAAAACAACATTTTAGTCCCTTTTTTGTAAGTCAATTTACTTTTTGCAGTCACTATATTAGTTTGCTTACAAGAATTTACGCTGGTCTTAACATTATTTAAGGGATCATCAGTTGTTTACCATGAAAAACTGTATATATACAGGGTGATTCATAAGTCACTTAGCTATTTATATTTGAAATTCTAAAGTTAAAAAATACGGTAATACAAAACAGAAAGTTTATTCAACAAATTCATTTATGGGAGTTTAAAATTACAGCAAATTTACAAAATGTCCACCTTCGTTCTGCATGCATAGCTCCATTCTTTTTTGCAAAGAATTTACGACTCTTTGTAGCATATTTGATTGATTAATTTTAACAAACTCGGTAGGGATTTTTGATTTGAGGTCGTCGTTGCCTTTCAACAAGTGTGGGAGATTCATCAAATTTGGCCATATGAATAGCAATAAAAATTCGCTCTTCAATTGTAAATGACATACTGCCTGAAAAAAAAGCACATATGATGATTTACACAAATTTAAATAAATAAAAATAAATATATATAGAAACAAATATATAAACGAACAAATTTAAAATAACAAATAGCAGTAATTAGAGAGTAAGATAACAATTATCAAAAGTTCATAGTATGTTTGTGCTTCATATGGTAATCATTTTAAATAGCTAAGTGACTTATAAATCACCCTGTATATATATATATATTTGTGTTAGGACAATTAATTCGAATCGGTATCGGGAATCAGGAAAATCAGAACTTTTTGGAGTATCGGAATCGAAATAATGTGTACTTATTTTCCGATGCCGAAAACGATTTTTTAATTGTTTTTTTTTTTTGTATACTTAATTTTCTATTCCTGTCATCAATGATAAAATGATTAATATTTATTGATTTTGAACTAAAATCTATATCTCACCCACCTCTTTCTCATCGCAAAGTCTATTTTTTTACGTTTGCGAAAATATATGCACATATTACATGGGTTTTTAAGGTAATCCGCACATATTACATGGGTTTTTAAGGTAATCCGCACATATTACATGGGTTTAAAAACCCATGTAATATGTGCGGATTACCTTAAAAACCCATGTAATATGTGCGGATTACCTTAAAAACCGATGTAATATGTGCATATATTCGCACATATTACATGGGTTTTTAAGGTAATCCGAAAATAAAAAATAATAAGAAAACCACAACTCTATAAGTAAATATTTAGAATCGGAACTAAGAAAAATATTGGAAATGTCCAATCACTGATATATATATATATATATATATATATATATATATATATATATATATATATATATATATAACAATAGATAAAGTGAAAGAATAAAATGAGGTACGAATCAAATTTTATTACAATTCAATGTTCAGACAAAGTTCTTTAAAGTCCTTAACTATATATATATATATATATATATATATATATATATATATATATATATATATATATATATATATATATATGAAGCTCCTTGCTTTGAACCTTTGATGTATGTGTGTGTGTAAAATTAATGGGAGAGAACCCCACCAGAGTGCTCGATTATTAAGAAAAATTCAAAAATTAGAACGTTTGGACCAAATAAGACAGATATATATATATATATATATATATATATATATATATATATATATATATGTCTTATTTGGTCTTAAGAGGTTCACTCTCCGTGAAGAGTACAACCGAAACATGTATGCACATATGTAACCAATAATGTTTGTATAAATAAAAATGTATACTTAAGAAGAGCTTTACTTGTTATTGAGCACTTTTTATAAACACTTGAGTCTAAACGGATTTACATCTACAGAAACTAATAAAATACATGTACCATATATATATATATATATATATATATATATATATATATATATATATATATATATATATATATATATATATATATATATTAGCAGATAACAGTGACAGTTTTCTCGTGTTTAGAAGGTTTAATACTTAAATTAATAAATACTTAATATTACTAAAGACTTCTACCAGGTCATGGCTGACGTAACGAGAATAATCTACATTTGTGGATTAAATAAAAGGTTCCGTATGATATGCACGAGTCTGACAAAACGCACCTGTCGAATGTCGGGGGTTACATAGACTGGAACATTGGCAGAATAACATCCAAGATGAGAACAGTAGTCCGAACGATCTAATATATATATATATATATAAAATATATATATTTTTTTGACGGCGTCCATCCTGACTCTACGCTCTCATCGCAACAAAAGACTCTTTACCTTTTGGTCTTTATTTTATTTCATCTAAAAGTTTCAAAGTTAAATGCTACCGATAATATTTATAATTACATTGTCGGTTTTTCTCTATCGTCTGATGAAAAGAGTTTATCTTTGAAAATCCATTGATTAAGGATATGAAGCTCCTTGCTTTGAACCTTTGATGTATGTGTGTGTGTGTGTGTACAGTTAATGGGAGAGAACCCCACCAGAGTGCTCGATTATTAAGAAAAATTAAAAAATTAGAACGTTTATATATGTAATTATGTAAGATTAAGACAACATCGATACCGTCGGTTTCAAGTCCAAACCAAGGGGACATATAGTTTGCCTCCTATGCCGGACTCGCTTTAGCCTTCATATAAACAAAGGCCGAAGAGAGTCCGGCATAGGAGGCCCATTATAGGTTCCCTTTGTCATGATTTGAAACCGACGGTACCTATGTTGTCTTAATGTTCTGTAACTATATATATATATATATATATATATATATATATATATATATATATAAAATCATTGCTCAGCTGTTATCTCCCTATACACATACATGGACGGCGGCACCGGGGGGGGGGGGGCTCAATTCCCCCCCCCCCTCCCACTGTTTGACTTGGTCCCCCCCCCACTTTACGGTAATCAATAATGAAGTTATATATGCATGTGTTTAACCGCCCCCCCCAACTTTTTAGGAGAGCCCCCCCCCCCCCTACACTTTTATAACTGTCGCGGCGGGCCTGACATATATAGCAACTTATACAATTGTATATATATATATATATAAATTCCCGAAACAGTTTTTCATGTTAAACAACTGATGATCCCTTAAATAATGTTAGAAGCAAACTAATATAATAACTGTAAAAATTAAATTGACTTACATGAGTGAGTTTCCACTGAACGACTTCGAACTTCAGTTTTTTTTTTGTCTTATATAGTTTTAATGGTTGAGATACTTCCGAGACTATATATATATATATATATATATATATATATATATATTGGCCTATATAATATATATCCTACTGAATAAATGCGAAAGTTTGGCCTATTTCTCGCCTAAATAGTGTTTATTCAACACCTACCCACAATAGGAGTATGTGACACAAGGTCGGAAAATGGGATTTGAAAAGCTAGCGTCCGAGAAGGTGAGCGCTCTGGCCATTAAAATTTGCCTGGGCAGCCCCGTCGACATTCCCCGGTAGGGGCGTCTCAGGCAGTAAGCAATAAACTTACTCCTCAGCAAAGAGGGGAGGCAAAGCCTGGGAGGGTGGATCTCCTAGAACTGCACAGGACATATCCATAGACCGGCGTAAATCAAGCGCCGAAAGCCAAGACAATACAAGTCTATGGGGTGCAGTATCCATCGGAACAGATACTACACCCTGACCCGGCAGTTTCGCGGTATCACCGAAAGTAAGAAGCATGAAGAGTATTTATTTACTCCTCTCCAGGAGTTAGGCACAAGGCCAGTTTTATCTTACTCCCACAAGTAAGATGTGACCCAAGGTCGGGTCGGGAAAGTGGGGTTTAAAAAGCCAGCGCCCGAGAAGTGAGCACTCTGGCCATTAAAAATTGCCTGGGCAACCCCGTCGGCATTCCCCGGTAGAGGCGCCTTAGGCAGTAAGCAATAAACTTACTCCTCCCCAAAGAGGGGAGGCAAAGCCTGGGAGAGTGGACATGCTAGAACTGCACAGAACAAACCCATATCCAGGCGTAAATCAAGCCCAATACCAGTCTATGGGGTGTAGTATCCATCGGAACAGATACTACACTTTGATCTTAGCCAGATGGCCAACCCTGCGATATCAGTCGCAAGAGTAACTAATTTGCATATTGGTTTTGAAAAAGGACATCTTATTATTTAAGTATTATCTGTTATTGCTTTTAATTCAATCATTGTTTTTTATTTTAACATATAAGATTATTCTGTTTCACAATATTGTTTTATTTCCTTGATAAATATTTAGCATTTGTGTTCAAATGTTGCTATTTTTAGAGAAGCGACTTAGTGTTCTGCAAGTTACGATCTATTTCTAAATTGCAAGTTACGATCTATTTCTGAATTGCAAGTTACGATCTATTTCTAAATTGCAAGTTACGATCTATTTCTAAATTGCAATTTACGATCTATTTCTAAATTGCAAGTTAAGATCTATTTCTAAATTGCAAGTTACGATCTATTTCTGAATTGCAAGTTACGATCTATTTCTAAATTGCAATTTACGATCTATTTCTAAATTGCAATTTACGATCTATTTCTAAATTGCAATTTACGATCTATTTCTAAATTGCAATTTACGATCTATTTCTAAATTGCAAGTTACGATCTATTTCTAAATTGCAATTTACGATCTATTTCTAAATTGCAATTTACGATCTATTTCTAAATTGCAAGTTACGATCTATTTCTAAATTGCAAGTTAAGATCTATTTCTAAATTGCAAGTTACGATCTATTTCTGAATTGCAATTTACGATCTATTTCTAAATTGCAAGTTACGATCTATTTCTGAATTGCAATTTACGATCTATTTCTAAATTGCAAGTTACGATCTATTTCTGAATTGCAATTTACGATCTATTTCTAAATTGCAAGTTACGATCTATTTCTGAATTGCAATTTACGATCTATTTCTAAATTGCAAGTTACGATCTATTTCTAAATTGCAAGTTACGATCTATTTCTAAATTGCAATTTACGATCTATTTCTAAATTGCAAGTTACGATCTATTTCTAAATTGCAATTTACGATCTATTTCTGAATTGCAATTTACGATCTATTTCTAAATTGCAAGTTACGATCTATTTCTGAATTGCAATTTACGATCTATTTCTAAATTGCAAGTTACGATCTATTTCTAAATTGCAAGTTAAGATCTATTTCTAAATTGCAAGTTACGATCTATTTCTAAATTGCAATTTACGATCTATTTCTAAATTGCAATTTACGATCTATTTCTAAATTGCAATTTACGATCTATTTCTAAATTGCAATTTACGATCTATTTCTAAATTGCAAGTTACGATCTATTTCTAAATTGCAAGTTAAGATCTATTTCTAAATTGCAAGTTACGATCTATTTCTGAATTGCAATTTACGATCTATTTCTAAATTGCAAGTTACGATCTATTTCTGAATTGCAATTTACGATCTATTTCTAAATTGCAAGTTACGATCTATTTCTAAATTGCAAGTTACGATCTATTTCTAAATTGCAATTTACGATCTATTTCTAAATTGCAATTTACGATCTATTTCTAAATTGCAATTTACGATCTATTTCTAAATTGCAAGTTACGATCTATTTCTAAATTGCAATTTACGATCTATTTCTAAATTGCAAGTTACGATCTATTTCTAAATTGCAAGTTAAGATCTATTTCTAAATTGCAAGTTAAGATCTATTTCTAAATTGCAAGTTACGATCTATTTCTAAATTGCAATTTACGATCTATTTCTAAATTGCAAGTTAAGATCTATTTCTAAATTGCAATTTACGATCTATTTCTAAATTGCAATTTACGATCTATTTCTAAATTGCAAGTTAAGATCTATTTCTAAATTGCAAGTTGCGATCTATTTCTAAATTGCAATTTACGATCTATTTCTAAATTGCAAGTTAAGATCTATTTCTAAATTGCAAGTTACGATCTATTTCTAAATTGCAATTTACGATCTATTTCTAAATTGCAATTTACGATCTATTTCTAAATTGCAATTTACGATCTATTTCTGAATTGCAATTTACGATCTATTTCTAAATTGCAAGTTACGATCTATTTCTAAATTGCAATTTACGATCTATTTCTAAATTGCAATTTACGATCTATTTCTAAATTGCAAGTTAAGATCTATTTCTAAATTGCAAGTTGCGATCTATTTCTAAATTGCAATTTACGATCTATTTCTAAATTGCAAGTTAAGATCTATTTCTAAATTGCAAGTTACGATCTATTTCTAAATTGCAAGTTACGATCTATTTCTAAATTGCAATTTACGATCTATTTCTAAATTGCAATTTACGATCTATTTCTAAATTGCAAGTTAAGATCTATTTCTAAATTGCAATTTACGATCTATTTCTAAATTGCAATTTACGATCTATTTCTAAATTGCAAGTTACGATCTATTTCTAAATTGCAATTTACGATCTATTTCTAAATTGCAATTTACGATCTATTTCTAAATTGCAATTTACGATCTATTTCTAAATTGCAAGTTAAGATCTATTTCTAAATTGCAATTTACGATCTATTTCTAAATTGCAATTTACGATCTATTTCTAAATTGCAATTTACGATCTATTTCTGAATTGCAAGTTACGATCTATTTCTAAATTGCAATTTACGATCTATTTCTAAATTGCAAGTTACGATCTATTTCTAAATTGCAAGTTACGATCTATTTCTAAATTGCAATTTACGATCTATTTCTAAATTGCAATTTACGATCTATTTCTAAATTGCAAGTTACGATCTATTTCTAAATTGCAAGTTACGATCTATTTCTAAATTGCAAGTTACGATCTATTTCTAAATTGCAAGTTACGATCTATTTCTAAATTGCAAGTTACGATCTATTTCTAAATTGCAATTTACGATCTATTTCTAAATTGCAAGTTACGATCTATTTCTAAATTGCAATTTACGATCTATTTCTAAATTGCAAGTTACGATCTATTTCTAAATTGCAAGTTACGATCTATTTCTAAATTGCAAGTTACGATCTATTTCTAAATTGCAAGTTACGATCTATTTCTAAATTGCAATTTACGATCTATTTCTAAATTGCAAGTTACGATCTATTTCTAAATTGCAAGTTACGATCTATTTCTAAATTGCAAGTGGCGATCTATTTCTAAATTGCAAGTTACGATCTATTTCTAAATTGCAATTTACGATCTATTTCTAAATTGCAAGTTACGATCTATTTCTAAATTGCAATTTACGATCTATTTCTAAATTGCAATTTACGATCTATTTTTAAATTGCAAGTGGCGATCTATTTCTAAATTGCAAGTTACGATCTATTTCTGAATTGCAAGTTAAGATCTATTTCTAAATTGCAATTTACGATCTATTTCTAAATTGCAAGTTACGATCTATTTCTGAATTGCAAGTTAAGATCTATTTCTAAATTGCAATTTACGATCTATTTCTAAATTGCAATTTACGATCTATTTCTAAATTGCAAGTTACGATCTATTTCTAAATTGCAAGTTACGATCTATTTCTAAATTGCAATTTACGATCTATTTCTAAATTGCAATTTACGATCTATTTTTAAATTGCAAGTGGCGATCTATTTCTAAATTGCAAGTTACGATCTATTTCTAAATTGCAAGTTACGATCTATTTCTAAATTGCAATTTACGATCTATTTCTAAATTGCAATTTACGATCTATTTCTAAATTGCAAGTGGCGATCTATTTCTAAATTGCAAGTTACGATCTATTTCTAAATTGCAAGTTACGATCTATTTCTAAATTGCAATTTACGATCTATTTCTAAATTGCAATTTACGATCTATTTCTAAATTGCAAGTGGCGATCTATTTCTAAATTGCAAGTTACGATCTATTTCTAAATTGCAATTTACGATCTATTTCTAAATTGCAATTTACGATCTATTTCTAAATTGCAAGTGGCGATCTATTTCTAAATTGCAAGTTACGATCTATTTCTAAATTGCAAGTTACGATCTATTTCTAAATTGCAATTTACGATCTATTTCTAAATTGCAATTTACGATCTATTTCTGAATTGCAAGTTACGATCTATTTCTAAATTGCAATTTACGATCTATTTCTAAATTGCAAGTTACGATCTATTTCTAAATTGCAAGTTACGATCTATTTCTAAATTGCAAGTTACGATCTATTTCTAAATTGCAAGTTACGATCTATTTCTAAATTGCAAGTTACGATCTATTTCTAAATTGCAAGTTACGATCTATTTCTAAATTGCAATTTACGATCTATTTCTAAATTGCAATTTACGATCTATTTCTAAATTGCAATTTACGATCTATTTCTAAATTGCAATTTACGATCTATTTCTAAATTGCAAGTTGCGATCTATTTCTAAATTGCAAGTTACGATCTATTTCTAAATTGCAATTTACGATCTATTTCTGAATTGCAATTTACGATCTATTTCTAAATTGCAAGTTACGATCTATTTCTGAATTGCAAGTTACGATCTATTTCTAAATTGCAAGTTACGATCTATTTCAAAATTGCAAGTTCAACGGACAATTGATGTCTTCTTTCTATATTTTTCTTTACGGTCACATTTAAAAGATGAATAAATTTGTATAGAAATTACTAAGATGTTAATGTTGATCTCTCTCTCTCTCTCTCTCTCTCTCTCTCTCTCTCTCTATATATATATATATATATATATATATATATATATATATATATATGAATAAATCAGAAAGATTTTGTTTCGTGTTTACAAAAGTGGCATGAATGGAATGTTTATTATTTTAAATTGATAGTTCAAGTATTACAAGTAGAGAACTTTGCAAAGCGATAGCGAACCGAAAAAGCCAGCTAGTATATATATATATATATATATATATATATATATATATATATATATATATATATATATATATATGATAATTTTATTTACACAGACATGTACAAAATCTGCGACACTGGCATGACGATGTTATCGATCAACAGTTACTATAAACTGAGATCTCATCAGGCATTTATATCATATATAAAGCTCTATTTTGATATTGAGCACTTTTTATAAACCCGGTTAAAATTCTCTGGATTACCACCCTGTGGATATTTTTCACCTGGATTATTACCATTATTATATATATATATATATATATATATATATATATATATATATATATATATATATATATATATATATATGTGTGTGTGTGTGTGTGTGTGTTGTAATATAGCAGGAAAAATTCCAGTAGAGTGCCCGATTAATTGAGAATTAAAATTAAAAAATTAAAAGATTATGTTGAGGTCAACAGAAGCTGAAGAGAGCCGGATGGCTAAGTCTTTCTGTGCTTGAAACCGACGGTACGAATGTGGTACTCATTTTTCTGTACCAATAATTATATATATATATATATATATATATATATATATATATATATATATATATAAAAACATTCAATGAATTAAAACATTACAATTGTTCCAAGAATTAGAACATCAATTCCAGTTCGGCGTACGATCGTTTCCAAAACAGTTTGGAAATATATTGTTTTATTTTATTTTATAAATTAATAAAGCTAATCCAAAACGTCTCTTCATATTAGTGATGAGACGATTCCAATATTTTCCCCGATTCCGAGACAATTACCGATTCCGATTTTAAAATCGCCTAATCGCAAAAAAAAAAAAAGAATAGCATCTTTTTTTTATTGGGAAGGACGTAGCGTTGCGTAACGTGGCGTAACGTGGCGTAACGTGGCGTAGCGTGGCGTCTTCATCTACTTTGAAATGTAGCT
>OY744546.1:60437283-60477283 GCA_963556195.1 Sepiola atlantica | reverse complement strand
GTACATCCATAACCTTCATGTGTATGTACATCGATAACTTTTATGTGTATGTACATCACAAACTTGTGTATGTACATCCATTACTTTCATGTGTATGTACATCGATAACTTTTATGTGTATGTACATCCATAACTTTCATGTGTATGTACATCACAAACTTGTGTATGTACATCCATTACTTTCATGTGTATGTACATCGATAACTTTTATGTGTATGTACATCCATAACTTTCATGTGTATGTACATCACAAACTTGTGTATGTACATCCATTACTTTCATATGTATGTACATCCATAACTTTTATGTGTATGTACATCCATAACTTTACTGTGTATGTACATCCATAACTTTCATGTGTATGTACCTCCATAACTTTCATGTGTATGTACATTCATAACTTGTGTATGTACATCCATAACATGTGTATGTACATCCGTAACTTTCATGTGTATGTACATCCATAACTTTCTCGTGTATGTACATCCATAACTTTCATGTGTATGTACATTCATAACTTGTCTCTGTACATCCCTAACTTTCATGTGCATATACATCCATAACTGTTATGTGTATGTACATCCATAGCTTTCATGTGTATGTACATCCATAACTTGTGTATGTACATCCATAACTTTTATGTGTATGTACATCCATAAGTTTTATGTGTATGTACATCGATAACATTTATGTATGTACATCCATAACTTGTGTATGTACATCCATAACTTTTATATGCATATACATCCATAACATTTATGTGTATGTACATCCATAAATTTAATGTGTATGTACATCCATAGCTGTTATGTGTATGTGCATCTATAACGTGTTTATGTACATCCATAACTTTTAAGTGTATGTACATCCATAACTTTTGTGTGTATGTACATCTATAACGTTTATGTGTATATACATCCATAACTTTCATGTTTATGTACATCCATAACTTTTGTGTGTATGTACATCTATAACGTTTATGTTTATGTACATCCTAAACTTGTGTATGTAAATCCATAACTTTTATGTGTATATACATCCATAACTTTTATGTGTATGTCCATCCATAACGTGTATGTGTATGTACATCCTAAACTTGTGTATGTACATCCATAACGTTTATGTGTATATACATCCATTATTTTTATATGTATGTACATCCGTAACTTTTATGTGTATGTACATCCGTAACTTTTATGTGTATGTACATCCATAACGTGTGTATGTACATCTATAACTTTTATGTGTATGTACATCCGTAACTTTTATGTGTATGTACATCCGTAACTTTTATGTGTATGTACATCCATAACGTGTGTATGTACATCTATAACTTTTATGTGTATGTACATCCATCACTTTTATGTGTATATACATCCATAACTTGTGTATGTACATCCATAGCTTTTATGTTTATGTACACCATAAAACTGTTTATGTACATCCATAACTTTTATGTGTACATACATCAATAACATTTATACGTATGTACATCCATAACTTTGATGTGTATGTACATCCATATCTTTTATGTGAATGTAGATCCATAACTGTATGTGTATGTACATCTAAAACTTTTATGTGTATGTACCTCCAAAATTTGTGTATGTGCATCCATAACATTCATCTGTATTTACATCCATATCTTGTGGATGTAAACACATAACTTTTAAGTGTCTGTACATCCATAACTTTTTATGTGTATGTATATCCAAAACTTTTGTATGTACATCTATAACTTTTATGTGTATGTACATCCATAACTTTTATATGTGCATCCATAAGTTTTGTATGTACATCTATAACTTCTATGTATATGAACATCCATATCTTATAAGTGTATGTACATCCATCACTTTTATGTTTATATACATCCATAACTTTCATGTGTATGTACATCCATAACGTGTGTATGTAAATACATAACTTTTATGGGTATGTACATCCTAAACTTGTGTATGTACATCCATAACTTTTATGTGTATATACATCTATAACTATAATGTGTATATACATGTATAACTTTTAATGTGTATGTACATCCATAACTTGTTTATGTATATCCATCACGTTTATGTGAATATACATCCATAAATTTTATGTGTATGTACATCCATAACTTTAATTTGTATGTATATCTATAAGTTTTATGTGTATGTACATCCATAACGTGTGTATGTACATCCATAACTTTTATGTGTATGTACATCCATCACTTTTATGTGTATATACATCCATAACTTGTGTATGTACATCCATAACTTTTATGTGTATATACATCCATTACTTTTATGTGTATGTACATCCATAACTTTTATGTGTATGTACATCCATAACTTGTGTATGTACATCCATAACTTTTATGTGTATATACATCCATAACTTATATGTGTATGTACATCCATCACTTTTATGTGTATATACATCTATAACTTGTGTATGTACATCCATAACATTTATGTGTATATACATCCATAACTTTTATGTGTATGTACATCCATTACTTTTATGTGTATGTACATCCATAACTTTTATGTGTATGTACATCCATCACTTTTATGTGTATATACATCCATAACTTGTGTATGTACATCCATAACTTTTATGTGTATGTACATCCATAACTTTTATGTGTATGTACATCCATAACTTTTATGTGTATGTACATCCATCACTTTTATGTGTATATACATCCATAACTTGTGTATGTACATCCATAACTTTTATGTGTATGTACATCCATTACTTGTGTATGTACATCCATAACTTTTATGTGTATGTACATCAATTACTTTTATGTGTATATGCATCCATAACTTTTATGTGTATGTACATCCATCACTTTTATGTGTATATACATCCATAACTTGTGTATGTACTTCCATAACTTTTATGTGTATGTACATCCATAACATTTATGTGTATGTACATCCATAACTTTTATGTGTATGTACATCCATCACTTTTATGTGTATATACATCTATAACTTGTGTATGTACATCCATAACTTTTATGTGTATGTACATCCATAACATTCATGTGTATGTAATCCATAACTATTGTACGTACATCAATCACTTTTATGTGTATATGCATCCATAACTTGTATGTGTATGTACATCCATCACTTTTATGTGTATATACATCCATAACTTGTGTATGTACATCCATTACTTTTATGTGTATGTAAATCCTACACTTGTGTATGTACATCCATCACTTTTATGTGTATGTCCATCCATAACTTTCATGTGCACGTACATCCATAACTTTTATGTGTATGTACATCTATATCTTTTTATGTTTATGTGCATCCATAACTTGTGTATGTACATCCATAACTTTTATGTGTATGTACATCCATAACTTGTGTATATACATCCATCACTTTTATGTGTATATGCATCCATAACTTTTATGTGTATGTACATCCATAACTTATATGTGTATGTACATCTATCACTTTTATGTGTATATACATCCATAACTTGTGTATGTACATCCATAACTTTTATGTGTATATACATCCATAACGTTTATGTGTATGTACATCTATAACTTGTGTATATACATCCATCACTTTTATGTGTATATGCATCCATAACTTTTATGTGTATGTACATCCATAACTTTTATGTGTATGTACATCCCTATCTTTTTATGTTTATGTGCATCCATAACTTGTGTATGTACATCCATAACTTTCATATGTATGTACATTCATAACCTTTATGTGTATGTACATCCATATCTTTTATGTATATGTACATCCATAACTTTTATGTGTATGCACATTCGTAACTTTTATTTGTATGTACATCCATAACTTTTATGTGTATGTACATCCATAGCTTTCATGTTTATGTACATCCTAAACTTGTGTATGTACATCCATAACTTTTATGTGTATATACATCCATAACTTTTATGTGTATGTACATCCATAACTTTTATTTGTATGTCCATCCATAACGTGTGTATGTACATCCATAACATTTATGTGTATGTCCATCCATGACTTGTGTATGTACATCTATAACTGGTGTATGTACATCCATAACCTTTATGTGTATGTCCATCCATAACTTGTGTATGTACATTCATAACTTGCGTATGTACATCCATAACTTTCATGTGCATGTACATCCATAACTTTTATGTGTATGTACATCCATATCTTTTTATGTTTGTGTGCATCTATAACTTGTGTATGTACATTCATAACTTTCATGTGAATGTACATCCATAACTTTCATGTGTATGTACATCCATAACTTTCATGTGTATGTACATCCAAAACTTTTATGTTTATGTACATCCATAACTTTCATGTCTATGTACATCCATAACTTTCTCGGCTGATTAATACAGAGAGAGCTGATATTTCGTTTAGAAATACGCCGTTAATATTAAGCGATGTCGTTGGCCGCCTCGCCGGAGATCAAAGTGAATCAGTCTG
The DNA here is from genome assembly GCA_963556195.1 of Sepiola atlantica. Taxonomy (NCBI): domain Eukaryota; kingdom Metazoa; phylum Mollusca; class Cephalopoda; order Sepiida; family Sepiolidae; genus Sepiola; species Sepiola atlantica. Next base: position 60,472,823 of record OY744546.1, on the reverse strand, counting down.
GGAAGAGCATGCAGTATACTCGGCTCAGTTTTTTTCCGGGGCATTTGAATCAACTTCGTCCATTCAGTGGCCTCAACGCTTCGAAAGTTATTATTTTTAAAGAATTTCTAAAATTATAATGGATTTTAAGGAATTCAAAGAACTTTGCCGTAACCATTTATAATTGCATGTAAGAACCTTCAAGAGTTCTGCGAGTCATATTTTCATCTTACCAAACAAAAATATTGTAAAGAACGAGAGAGAAAAAGTGACCCGTTGGGTTACCTATTGAGCTCGATATATATATATATATATATATATATATATATATATATATATATATATATATGAAAATTTATAACTAAAAGGTAAACTTTTAGAGAGTTGAACCTCTCTAATATATATATATATATATATATATATATATATATATATATATATATATATATATATATTTATCTTGTAATTTATTAAAGGTAATTATTAAATATAAATATTAAATTAAGATTATTATTTAAATATTATTAAATATTAAATATATTATTAAATTAGATATATATATCGTTTAGATTATTTATATCGTTTAAATTATTTATATCGTTTAGATAACGTTTAGTAGATAACGTTTAGTAGATAACGTTTAGATAGATAACGTTTAGTAGATAACGTTTAGTAGATAACGTTTAGTAGATAACGTTTAGAAGATAACGTTTAGTTGATAACGTTTAGTAGATAACGTTTAGATAGATAACGTTTAGTAGATAACGTTTAGAAAGTAACGTTTAGTTGATAACGTTTAGTAGATAACGTTTAGATAGATAACGTTTAGTAGATAACGTTTAGTAGATAACGTTTAGTAGATAACGTTTAGTAGATAACGTTTAGAAGATAACGTTTAGTAGATAACGTTTATATAGATAACGTTTAGTAGATAACGTTTATATAGATAACGTTTAGTAGATAACGTTTAGTAGATAACGTTTAGTAGATAACGTTTATATAGATAACGTTTAGTAGATAACGTTTATATAGATAACGTTTAGTAGATAACGTTTAGTAGATAACGTTTAGTAGATAACGTTTATATAGATAACGTTTAGTAGATAACGTTTATATAGATAACGTTTAGTAGATAACGTTTAGTAGATAACGTTTAGTAGATAACGTTTAGTAGATAACGTTTAGAAGATAACGTTTAGAAGATAACGTTTAGTAGATAACGTTTAGATAGATAACGTTTAGTAGATAACGTTTAGATAGATAACGTTTAGATAGATAACGTTTAGTAGATAACGTTTATATAGATAACGTTTAGTAGATAACGTTTAGTAGATAACGTTTAGTAGATAACGTTTATATAGATAACGTTTAGTAGATAACGTTTAGTAGATAACGTTTAGAAGATAACGTTTAGTAGATAACGTTTAGTAGATAACGTTTAGAAGATAACGTTTAGTAGATAACGTTTAGTAGATAACGTTTAGATAGATAACGTTTAGTAGATAACGTTTATATAGATAACGTTTAGTAGATAACGTTTAGTAGATAACGTTTAGTAGATAACGTTTAGTAGATAACGTTTAGAAGATAACGTTTAGAAGATAACGTTTAGTAGATAACGTTTAGATAGATAACGTTTAGTAGATAACGTTTAGATAGATAACGTTTAGTAGATAACGTTTAGAAGATAACGTTTAGTAGATAACGTTTACATGTTATTCAAAATGCACCTTTATTCACTGTGTTTCCTAAAATACATCTCATAATTCATAAGTTCATTTGTTTACTTCCACCCCGACAACTGGTAAAATGGAAACTATTTTTCAATTTTTACCGAAAAATCAAAATTTATCAAGGGGAATAATTCCTATTTTTATTTTTTTTATTAAAACACATGTACATGTTTTTCTTCCAAGTAAAATGCTATTTCTGTTTCTATATAAGTTTTTAAAAATGTAAAGAATGAAAACAAAGTATGCGTGAAGGGATCGATATTTCACCTGAGAGAAAGTGTATTCAGGTAGCAAAAAGAGTCCAACATGCTCATGCGCGCATAAGAGAAATATGCGGTGTTAAAGGTAGGTGTGAATTAAGCGGGTCGTAGTGAGAGATGAAATGCGATGTGGGCAGGCCATATGGAACTGCAAAATAAAGAGGAGTAGAAATGTGTGTGAGCGAGTTAGGGGTAGGCATATAATGAGGGAGAAAAGTAGAGATCGCAGGTGGGGGTGGAGAGGCGTAGGATTAACGCTAAGCGAAATGTGGATGATTTGGGGTAGAAAAAGGAGGCTGCAGGAGCGCCTGTATAATGTGGGGTACGTATATTCAGGTCGTGACAAGGAGAAACAAGAAATTAATCATTGTCGATAAAATAGAGTTTTCCGTTATTATATTCTTGACCAGTGCAGAGTGTAATTGAAAACATCGGGTTGTTATTTGATGTTATTGTTACATCATGCAATTAGAGCTGGATAAATGAAGCATATGTAGTATGTGTTATGTTTAAATCTGATTATGAAGTTAAATTTATGATTAAATTCAAGAATTTGTGAAACGAGCGCGTTTTTGTTATCTGCGAGTTTCACGGCTCCACTATGTATATAAAATCTATTTCGGATATAGAAATTGTTACCATCGCTACATGGAATCGTGTATAAAGCAGCTAGTACCGTCGGAATGCTGCAGATGTTTGTGTGTATTTTGTTTCTTTTAAGTCTAATCTCGATGTCCCCACACATGCCACGTGTTGACTTTAATTTGTTCCATATAGATATCTGTATTTCACATTGCTTTCCATTTTAATGTTTACCTATACACTTATCGAATTTTTATAATATATATCTTTATTTTCATAATATATATATATATATATATATATATATATATACATTTATAAATAAATATATATATATATACATATATACAAATGAAACAATAAAGATAATTATTATATCTTTATATTATATCATATCGTGATAACTCAATGCTCGATATACTAGATCGTGCAATAATATAAGAAAATGAACGATGAAAATAAAAACTGGATAAAAAACAATATTTATTAATTCATCAAGTATTCAAACAAATAATATAAGAAATACTTTTGTTCCTTAATTGTTGGATTTTCAAAAATAAGCTCTTCATATATATATACATATATATATACATATATATATATATATATATATATATATATATATATATTGAAAGAAATGGCAGCTGAAACATGTATGCACATATGTAGCATATAATGTTTGTTGTGTGTATTTTTAGGTATTTCCTGCCTGGAGCATTACGTCAATTTTTACGAGCACTGAGGATACCTCCCAAGAAATAAATGCTTTGAACACTTTGGACATTATTATATACATCTTAGTGGTAGGCCGAAACAATTGTATGCTGAAAAATGATGATTTTTTTGGTGTAATTGGTTAGAATTTGTTCCCTGCATTTGATGTGGTGTGAATAGCATTGAAATATTCTCTAGTACCATACTATTGAGCTATTATGATACTTTATGTCATAAAATTTATATTTGAAATACAAATTATTTAAATATATATATATATATATATATATATATAACATAAAATATAATAACACGAAATTACATAATTGTCGATGCAATAATTTATTTCAACCTTGTGGTTTCCTCGGGCATCTAACTAGACAATTACATTTTTGAGACTGACAGAAAATTGAATTCACCTTCAACAATTCAAATACAGCCAGAGAGAGTGGTGGTTGCAACCAATCTGAACACCCTTTTTTAAAAATTCATGAATAAACTGAGCCAGCTTTCGTCCACACTCATCAGAATAACTATGTGGAAATAATTCAATACGACTACAAACTTTTAAAAAGTAGAATGAAAACCAGTGACAAGTTTAGGAGAAAAAAAAATGGGGGGGGGGTCACAAGTTGATCACATTGAGTCCTAGAAGCCACTCCTTTTGTTTACAAAAGGAGGGTTTGACTGACTTAATATATATAGCTTCCAGGACTTTGAGGTGGAATAAAGAATGTGATCTACTTATGACAGAAAACCAGTCATTAGTGTAAGTCGACGCACATTCGGCGCTATTTATAAGATGGTCAGCAATCCGGCTTAGTATATTTATGAATTTTTAAAAAATTATTTCCTCTCGTTTTTATACTTGTTCAATTTCATTCCACTCCAAAAAATGTCACAAACGTCTGTATTCCTTGCTGTAATTGAATTTTGTACCACGAAAAATGTATATATATATATATATATATATATATATATATATATATATATATATATATATATATATATAAAGTTACCAAAAATTAAAACTCTGATAATCTTTCTTGTTTGTTTTCATATTGAATGTTTTAGATAGTGAGCAGTAGATCGAATGAGATAAGAAATAGAGTGGAGTCGAGGAAGAGGAACTTCTGGGAAGAGAGAATGGCGTAAATAATTTAATGACGTAAATAAAGAGGAAATATATTTTATAAAAATCTTTTGACTGGACGTTTCGTCGCAACATTATCTGGTTCTCTTACAGTTGCTTAAAAAATGAATACTGTCATCCTGTTTAACTGTTTACATTTCTTTACTTTTTTTTTATATCTATCTATTTACCTAATGAACAATGTGTCACCGGTAGTCTAACATATAAAGTTACCTTGACGGATTTTCAAAGTCAGTAGCAAATAGCATTTAATCTGACAAAGTAAACTTCGTTTCTTACTAGACAATTTTCATTTGTTATTGTTGTACAATGTTATTGGCAATATAATAACGTACTTTGCTAGAATGTATTTTTAAAAATTACTTAGTCCGGCACAGGCGACGTTTTATATGAAACATTTTTAAATAATCACCTAAAAATTAAAAATAAGGGGAGGACTCGTTTTTAATTTAAGAATATGATAATAAGAGTTTTGTACATTTCCAGAGATCTAAAGGGTTAGAGTTATGTTCAGTCTCAGGAGGTTAGGGTTAGGGTTAGAGTTATGTTCAGTCTCAGGAGGTTAGGGTTAGAGTTATGTTCAGTCTTAGGAGGTTAGGGTTAGAGTTATGTTCAGTCTCAGGAGGTTAGGGTTAGAGTTATGTTCAGTCTCAGGAGGTTAGGGTTAGAGTTATGTTCAGTCTCAGGAGGTTAGGGTTAGGGTTAGAGTTATGTTCAGTCTCAGGAGGTTAGGGTTAGAGTTATGTTCAGTCTCAGGAGGTTAGGGTTAGGGTTAGAGTTATGTTCAGTCTCAGGAGGTTAGGGTTAGAGTTATGTTCAGTCTCAGGAGGTTAGGGTTAGGGTTAGAGTTATGTTCAGTCTCAGGAGGTTAGGGTTAGAGTTATGTTCAGTCTCAGGAGGTTAGGGTTAGGGTTAGAGTTATGTTCAGTCTCAGGAGGTTAGGGTTAGAGTTATGTTCAGTCTCAGGAGGTCTGCCTTCTCACAGGCTATACTAACTCTTTGGGGAAGGGGTTAGTTTATTGTTAAATCGTCTAAGGCGCTCCCACCGGGAAATTCCGATCAGACAGCTCATACATTTTTGTAGGCCAGGGCGCGCTAATCTCAGTGCGTTGTTTTTTTCTTTCTTTCAAAACCACACCTGACCTTATGTCTAACCTCCTGGTTAACTAAAATACTCTCTGCAACCAACAGTTACATATGAGTTATGGATGCTATAATAACAAATGAAAATTCACTAGTCGGAATCAAAGTTTGATTTAAACTTAAATGCTATTGATGTCTAACTTTTAAAATCTCATAAGATAATATTATATATATATATATATATATATATATATATATATATATATATATATATATATATATATATATATATATATATATATATATATATGGGAAGAGAATCATGAAGGTAATTCGACGTAATGGGAAAATGAAAAAGGAAAACCAAAAAAATAGATGTTCTTATGTGTACATCAACGTTTCGTCTTTATTTATAAGACTTCATCAGGATGATAATATAAAGAAAAATGTCATGGAAGTACAAACACATATAGGGTTGACATATTGGGAAAAAGGAAGAAAATAACATGACATTTTTCTTCATATTATCATCCTGATGAAGTCTTATAAATAAAGACGAAACGTTGATGTACACATAAAAAACATCCATTTTTTGGTTTTTCTTTTTCATTTTCCCATATATATATATATATATATATATATATATATATATATATATATATATATATATATATATATATGTTATTGCTACTACTTATCAACATTAGACTATAAATTGACATAAATAAAAGAAAAAAAAGTTTCAATGTCATCACTACTTTAGGGCCTGAACCCACAATCTAGACACCTGAAAAGTAAATTCATCTAACTACGAGATCATTTCAGACAAACTTTGAAAAGTAAAGATATATGAATACAATCAAAGTTGTTTTAATATATATATATATACATATATATATACATACATATACATATATATATATACATACATATATATACATACATACATATACATACATACATACATATATATATATATATATATATATATATATATATATATATTGTGTGTATTTAGGCAGCATTTTTTCATTAAGGCATGTGTTATTGAAGACGACAGAACTCTTCTGTTTAGTGATTCCTTTTTTTATTTTTTCCATTCGTCAAATGATCTTTTTGACGTGTAGATGGAATGAATTGATGAAGGATCCATGTGTTTGACTAACGTTTTCGATTCTCTCCGGAATCATCTTCAGGTCTTTAATGGCAAAAATGAATACAAAGCGAGTGAAAGAATGGAATTTCTTAAAAAATACGCCGGCAAACCGTTCGCGTAAAATACGGACGTCTACATTTTAAAATGTGACAATTGAAACAGTTCTTCGTTTATTTATTAATTTTATTTATTCTTATTATTATAATTTTTAATTTAAAATAGTGGCGTATTTAATTTTGTCTCGTCTAATAATTATGGAGAAGGAAAATGGGGGAGATAGGCAGTAAGTAATTTTAATAAGATGTCCCTATTTTTTTAATTGAATTAGGCGACACCGGTTGATATCACTAAACTAGGCTAAGCATTTTAAAATAGTTTTACTTGTCTCGTATGAAATGTTATTGATTTTAGGTTGGATGGATCCTTCATCAATTCATTCCATCTACACGTCAAAAAGATCATTCGACGAATGGAAAAAAATAAAAAAAGGAATTACTAAACAGAAGATTTCTGTCGTCTTCAATAACACATGCCTTAATATATATATATATATATATATATATATATATATATATATATATATATATATATATATATATATATATGGTACACGTATTGTATTAGTTTCTGTAGATGTAAATCCGTTGAAACTCCAGTGTTTATCGCAGAGCGTCAACCTCTTCAGACCAAAGAAGACAAAGAAGTGAGATGAATTTGGAAAACTTTCCTTTTAAATAAATCTTTTTTTGGGGATGAGATATTTGTGTACTTGTGTATCTATTAATATGTACACACGTGTGTATTTTATATAAAGACTAGATATTTATGCTTGAAAATGCATATACGTGTATATATGTTTATATCCGTGTATGGATATTTGCGTATATATTCGTGTTTATTATTTTTTATTTATTATATATATATATATATATATATATATATATATATATATATATATATATATATATATATATATATATATATATATATATATATATTTGTTTGTTTATGTGTGTACTTGTGTATCTATTAATTTGTGCGCACGTGTGTATTTTATATATAGATCAGATATTTATGGTTGAATATGTATGTAAATAGATTAAAACTTTGAAGTGTTAAATGGAGAAGAAAGGAATCCAAGCTCAGTGGGTTATAAAAAAATAGAAAAAGGAAATAAATAGAAGACAGGTAATAAAACTGATAAAAAAAACGATAGAAACTAATTGAAAGAGTTAACAAGTAAAGAATGTAACCCGATACTAAATTATAAAAATATCTCATCCCTCAAAAAGATTTATTTAAAGGGAAAGTTTTCCAAATTCATCTCACTTCTCTGTCTTCTTTGGTCTGAAGAGGTTGACTCTTTGTGAAGAGTACAACCGAAACATGTATGCACATATGTAACTAATGTTTGCATAAATACAAACTTATACTATATATATATATATATATATATATATATATATATATATATATATAAGGAGATTTAGTGAATTAGAACAACAAGTCTATTATGGCGTACGGTCGTTTCCAAAACATTCTGGAAATACTTTATTTCATTCTTTAATTTTTTTAAAACCAACAAAAGCTACTCCAAAACGTCTCTTAATCAGTGCCTTTAGCATCACATCTTACAGAAATTCACGGAAAAAAATAATAAGCTCGTCTTAGAGGAACATTCATTGGAGGGAGGGCGTACATAGACCAATATTGGAAAAAGAATAAGTTACAGATATAAAATAGGGATATAAAGATACAACAGATAATAATAATAATAATAAAACCTTATAAACATTATAAAGATTATTAAGAAAAAATAAAAAAAATAAAAATAAGAACAAAAATAAATAGTAAAAATAAAATAAAATATCATATAAAAATAAAGATAATAGAATATGTGAAGGAAAAATAAAATATGGGGATAAGAAGTAAAATGAAAATAAAATATCAAATAAAAAATAAAAAAATACAAATAAAAATAAAAGCAAAACTAGAATAAACATAAAAATAAAAATATAAAAATATTAAAATATAAAAATATAAGAAAATATAAAGGAATTAAAAAATTGAAAAATTAAAAATTAAAAAAATAAAAAATATATAAAAAAATATATAAAATATATATAAAAAAAAATATATATATAAAAAAGTGGAAGAGAGAGAGAGAGAGAGAGAGAGAGAGAGAATATATATATATATATATATATATATATATATATATATATATATAAAGTCAGAATACCGAATACTGCTGCTACATCTTAGGAATCGCTCCTCAGAGAACTCTTCGTTACACAGACAGGGTTCAAAATCGACTTCGAAATCTAGTAGCGGGGGGGGGGCTGTGGCATCAGTCACTTCAAGGTTTTGCAAAAGTTTGACTTTTGGTACCATATTCAAGGTTAGGGGGCTAAGTAACAATTTTGGTCCGAGTGGACAAAGACCGCATAGAGTCTTCATACATTTCCGCCATTTTCCAAGATGGCCGCCATTGACTTCAAGTTCTAGCAAAAGTTTAGTTTTTGGTACCAGATCGAAGCTTAAGGTCTAAGTCACAATTTTAGTGGTTTTAGGTCTAGTGGTTTTGGAAGCCGATATAACATTTTGGTGACGGCCATTTTGAATTTTACCATTTCGGGACAAATAAATACTCTTATATAGTAAAGAATGGTTGTATCTAATTCCATGACTATGAAAACCTAGGTAGAGACACCAAATTCACGTTTCTAGGTTGAATAGTTTCCGAGATATTGACATTATAGGATTTTGTTAGCGGCCATATTGGAAAATGGCGGGAATCTACGAAGCCTCCATGCTATCTTTGTCCACTCGGACCCAAATTGTTACTTAGACCCTAAGCTTCGACCTGATACCAAAATCTTGAAGTGAAAATGAAAATTTGCTCATGATGGGAACCCCAATCTAGTGTTCATTACAGCCTCTTTCTTTCAATCTGTCCGTTACAGTCTCTTTCTCATAAAGACATGTAACTAGTCCCCCTCTCTCTCTCTCTTCCTCTCTACTGTGTCGTTATTTCCATAGAAGGTGCTCGACTGAGCTCCTATCCCTCGTCAATCATTGTAAGACATTCACAACAAGAACTCGTTTTCTACCTCAACGAAAGAAACAAAACTTTTCATTCTTCTTCTTCCGTTTGCCTAACGTCAGGCAGATTTTCCACAAAAATAGCTTCTTCGTAAAGGTTTCGCATCTGTGGAACGCAGTACCACGAGACTTCTTCCCTGTAGACTACAACATGGTCGTCTTCAAATCCAATATCAACTGATCCTTGTCACGAACCGCCCCCACAAGTATTCGAAATTTGTCAACCCCATCAATCATTTTCTCAATCCTCTCACAATATTCTTCATCGCTCAACTGACAATCATTCCATCTCAGTAACCTTTATCCTCGAGTGGATATTGGCCTTGATAAGTGGTGACTCATTAGTAAAAAAAAAAAAAATGAGAATCGTCTTCTAAAATTTCACAAATTTTCAATTAAACATCATGTATTAATACGAGTGATTGGACGATTTTCATATTTTTCCCGATTCCGATACAATCACCGATTCCAATTCTTTTCAAAATCTCTAAATATGTATCGATAGAGTTGTTTTTCTTTCTTTTTTTTTTAATTTTCGGATTACCGTAAAAACTCATGTAATATGTGCACACATTTCGCAAACGTTAAAATACACTTGTGAGGGGTGATCTATCGATTTTAGTTTTATTGGTAGTTTAAAATCGATAAATATTAATCGCTTTATCATTAGTACCAGCAATTGAAAATTAAGTTTTAAACAAAAAACAAACAAACAAAAAGCAATTAAAAGAATCGTTTTTGGCATCGGAAAATAGGCACACATTTTTCCGATTCCGATACCTCAACAAGTTCCGATTTTTACGATTTCCGATTAATCGTCGCAACACTAATATTGGGTGTTTTAAGGCAAGTAAAAAAAAATGACCCCATTCGAAACGAGCAATTGTTAGTATTAAGGAAACGAACAATTAGGCTAATTCCGATTATGTCAAATCGGAGAAATTAACACAAACGTAAGAAAACTAATTACTGTAATCATGTGACAGAAACACGTGACAGAAACACGTGACAGAAAGTGTCTCGTCTAAGAAAGGTCGACTTTCATCCTCTAAGCAAATGCCTCTCTTCGCTGTTTCTCTCCCTGTTGCTTTGCTGGAAGAACGTATCTGTACAGAAAATATTAATAAAAATTATACCACTTCGTGTGCTTTGTTTTTTTTTTGTTATTTTTTTAAAATACTTTCTTCAACCAACAGTTACAATAACAATAGATACGCAAACTAAAGCATGAACGAACTCTATGAACATTTATTAAATCTCTTGAAGAAGAGATATTTCTCGAAATATCAGTTGATTCAAATACGTAAGAGAAGAATGGAAATAAATATAATTTATATCAACATCTGGCAAAAGTGTGGCATAGTTAACAACCAAAAAATCGAACATAAGCTAAATATACAACAAATAACTTTAACCAAACGAAAGAAAATATAATTCTCTACTGACTTGCACAGTTTTAAATGATAGTCGCTAATTCTAGGCTTAAAAGATTTTTTTTTTTTAAAAGTTTATCCTAATCCGACTAGAAACAACCCCGAACTTATGTTTATTGGTACCGTAATCCAATTTTTTTTAAAACACTTTTTTAAGTATGAAATTAGCGACCACCTAAAAAAAATATCGACCGCCAACTTGGTTTGACGAGTTCGGCCAAGTGAAAGTAACGAAACAATTTTTTAAAATAACGAAAATCATAAACAGTTTCAAAAGTTTAAAACTATGCAGGTCGATAGAAAATGAAATCGTCTGTCCTTAGGTAAAAGTTATTTGTTATATATTTTGCGTGTTTTCGATTTCTAGGCAGTTAACTATACTACACATTAGGCAACTTCTAATGCCGAGTCAGCGTATTGTGACAGCCTTTCACAAAAATATTTTATTTACTAGTGTACTCCCTGCGTCAAAAATGACGGAAATAATTATGCTTCGCCAGTGTTTGCATTAATATTCATATGAAATCATAGAATTACGTCAGTAATTTAATTTTTTATGTATAAATTATCATTATCATTTCTGATGACCTAAAGAAATATATTACTAATATATTCATAAAAAATATAGAATTACGTCGGTAATTTAATTTTTCATATATAATCTATCATTATCATTTCTGATGACCTAAAGAAATATATTACTAAAATATTCATATAAAATCATAGAATTACGTTAGTAATTTAATTTTTCATATATAAATATCATTGTCATTTCTGATGACCTAAAGAAATATATTACTAAAATATTCATATAAAATCATAGAATTACGTCAGTAATTTAATTTTTCATATATAAATTATCATTATCATTTCTGATGACCTAAAGAAATATATTACTAAAATATTCATATAAAATCATAGAATTACGATGACCTAAAAGTGAAAAAAATCATTCTTGATTTCGAGTGAAGGATTTCTGTCAAAATTAATCCCAGGCAACGGGAGTTCTATGATTGCAATTTGCTTTCTCGCTTCCCCTCACCACTTAAAATGGTTTCGCCCACGAGCTAAAAAATAAAAAAAGGCAAGTTGTTTACTCGCTAACTTTTGCGTGACGGGACAGTTTTATTCTTATTTATATACAAATAAACACACGTTGGTCTTTATTATAGAGTGGAGGATAATCACACTGCTTCAAGCGAACTACAGCATTCTTAATTACCTCCGCCAATGAGATTATGTATCATGTCGTGTACAGCCTAGTGTCCATATCGCCTGACCAATCGTCACCAAACTTTGTCAAAATATGTATCATAGTCTAACATAGACCTGACTTAATTTAAATATATCTAGGTCAAAGGTCATGATCAAGGTCACGGAAAAGGTCAAATTCACACTTTTGGCGATAACTTCGGTACTGTTCGCCGTAGAGATAAACTATTTCGCCTATATTGTAGCCAATGAAGCCCCGTACTTTATATGACCTTAACCTTAAGCTTTTACCATGACCTTGAAAAGTTCGCTAAAGTTTGACATTTCCATGGAAGTTTAACTTACAGTTGTCAGGTGGACGTCTGCAATCACACTCCTGACTTATATTCCTGTTCCGTATATGTTTACTGCAGACGTGCCAAAGACGCGCATGCGTTCACAGACACACACGGAGGAAATAGAATGCCGCAGATTCTCATTGATATTTTTGTTTGGTCCGTATCATTTCTTTAATCTCTCGCCATTTAACCCGATTCCCTTACATGTTCGGGGGCGCCATGTCAACACAAGATCTCTCACTTCGTTCAACCATTCTACACATCATCAGAACTGTCTTTTCTTTTTTTTTTTTTCAAGTCTTCAGCCATTTTCTCGTTTGTTTTGTCGCGGTTTTTTTTTTTTTTAATGTTTTTGGATTTTTTTTCTTTTGCGTTCATCTTTTGCGTTTTTAACGTTTTTTTTTTAATGCTTTTTTAAGCATTTTTCTTGTAGTTGTTGTCGTTTCTTTTTTGCTGTTTCGGTTATTTCAAAATATATATTGTTGTTGTTGTTGTTGGGTGAACGGTCGAGGGTGGATAGTGGGGGGAGGATGTAGACTTTTATTGCGCATCTTTACTTCCTTGAAACCGTTTCACTAATCTTCGTTTATTTTTAACATCTTGATTGACATCATCATTCTCCTTCTTGTTGTCCCTTTCTTCTCTGGGTTAGGGTTAGTGTTAGGGTTAGGGTGTGCCAGAGTTAGGATTATGGTTAGGGTGTGCCAGAGTTAGGATTATGGTTAGGGTGTGCCAGAGTTAGGATTAGGGTTAGGGTGTGCCAGAGTTAGGATTAGGGTTAGGGTGTGCCAGAGTTAGGATTATGGTTAGGGTGTGCCAGAGTTAGGATTATGGTTAGGGTGTGCCAGAGTTAGGATTATGGTTAGGGTGTGCCAGAGTTAGGATTATGGTTAGGGTGTGCCAGAGTTAGGATTAGGGTTAGGGTGTGCCAGAGTTAGGATTATGGTTAGAGTGTGCCAGAGTTAGGATTAGGGTTAGGGTGTGCCAGAGTTAGGATTATGGTTAGGGTGTGCCAGAGTTAGGATTATGGTTAGGGTGTGCCAGAGTTAGGATTATGGTTAGAGTTTAGGGCTTAGGGTTAGGGTGTGCCAGAGTTAGGATTATGGTTAGGGTTTCGGGGTTAGGGTTAGGGTGTGCCAGAGTTAGGATTATGGTTAGGGTGTGCCAGAGTTAGGATTATGGTTAGGGTGTGCCAGAGTTAGGATTATGGTTAGGGTTTAGGGGTTAGGGTTAGGGTGTGCCAGAGTTAGGATTATGGTTAGGGTTTCGGGGTTAGGGTTAGGGTGTGCCAGAGTTAGGATTATGGTTAGGGTGTGCCAGAGTTAGGATTATGGTTAGGGTGTGCCAGAGTTAGGATTAGGGTTAGGGTGTGCCAGAGTTAGGATTATGGTTAGGGTGTGCCAGAGTTAGGATTATGGTTAGTGTGTGCCAGAGTTAGGATTATGGTTAGGGTTTAGGGGTTAGGGTTAGAGTGTGCCAGAGTTAGGATTATGGTTAGGGTTTCGGGGTTAGGGTTAGGGTGTGCCAGAGTTAGGATTATGGTTAGGGTGTGCCAGAGTTAGGATTATGGTTAGGGTGTGCCAGAGTTAGGATTAGGGTTAGGGTGTGCCAGAGTTAGGATTATGGTTAGGGTGTGCCAGAGTTAGGATTATGGTTAGGGTGTGCCAGAGTTAGGATTATGGTTAAGGTGTGCCAGAGTTAGGATTATGGTTAGGGTGTGCCAGAGTTAGGATTATGGTTAGGGTGTGCCAGAGTTAGGATTAGGGTTAGGGTGTGCCAGAGTTAGGATTATGGTTAGGGTGTGCCAGAGTTAGGATTATGGTTAGGGTGTGCCAGAGTTAGGATTATGGTTAGGGTGTGCCAGAGTTAGGATTAGGGTTAGGGTGTGCCAGAGTTAGGATTATGGTTAGGGTGTGCAAGAGTTAGGATTATGGTTAGGGTGTGCCAGAGTTAGGATTAGGGTTAGGGTGTGCCAGAGTTAGGATTATGGTTAGGGTGTGCCAGAGTTAGGATTATGGTTAGAGTTTAGGGGTTAGGGTGTGCCAGAGTTAGGATTAGGGTTAGGGTGTGCCAGAGTTAGGGTTAGGGTTTAGGGGTTAGGGTTAGGGTGTGCCAGAGTTAGGATTATGGTTAGGGTTTAGGGGTTAGGGTTAGGGTGTGCCAGAGTTAGGGTTAGGGGTTAAGGTTAGGGTGTGCCAGAGTTAGGATTATGGTTAGGGTTTAGGGGTTAGGGTTAGGGTGTGCCAGAGTTAGGATTATGGTTAGGGTGTGCCAGAGTTAGGATTATGGTTAGGGTGTGCCAGAGTTAGGATTATGGTTAGGGTGTGCCAGAGTTAGGATTAGGGTTAGGGTGTGCCAGAGTTAGGATTAAGGTTAAGGTTTAGGGTTAGGGTGTGCTAGAGTTAGGATTATGGTTAGGGTTTAGGGGTTAGGGTTAAGGTGTGCCAGAGTTAGGATTATGGTTTAGGGGTTAGGGTGTGCCAGAGTTAGGATTAGGGTTTAGGGGTTAGGGTTAGGGTGTGCCAGAGTTAGGATTAAAATTAGGGTTTAGGGTTAGGGTGTGCCAGAGTTAGGATTATGGTTAGGGTTTAGGGTTAGGGTTAGGGTGTGCCAGAGTTAGGATTAGGGTTAGGGTGTGCCAGAGTTAGGATTATGGTGAGGGTGTGCCAGAGTTAGGATTATGGTACGGGTGTGCCAGAGTTAGGATTATGGTTAGGGTGTGCCAGAGTTAGGATTATGGTTAGGGTTTAGTGGTTAGGGTTAGGGTGTGCCAGAGTTAGAGTTAGGGTTTAGGGTTAGGGTGTGCCAGAGTTAGGGTTAGGGTTTAGGGGTTAGGGTGTGCCAGAGTTAGGATTATGGTTAGGGTTTAGGGGTTAGGGTTAAGGTGTGCCAGAGTTAGGATTATGGTTAGGGGTTAGGGTTAGGGTGTGCCAGAGTTAGGATTATGGTTAGGGTGTGCCAGAGTTAGGATTATGGTTAGGGTGTGCCAGAGTTAGGATTAGGGTTAGGGTGTGCCAGAGTTAGGATTATGGTTAGGGTGTGCCAGAGTTAGGATTATGGTTAGGGTGTGCCAGAGTTAGGATTATGGTTAGGGTGTGCCAGAGTTAGGATTAGGGTTAGGGTGTGCCAGAATTAGGATTATGGTTAGGGTGTGCCAGAGTTAGGATTATGGTTAGGGTGTGCCAGAGTTAGGATTATGGTTAGGGTGTGCCAGAGTTAGGATTAGGGTTAGGGTGTGCCAGAGTTAGGATTATGGTTAGGGTGTGCCAGAGTTAGGATTATGGTTAGGGTATGCCAGAGTTAGGATTATGGTTAGGGTGTGCCAGAGTTAGGATTAGGGTTAGGGTGTGCCAGAGTTAGGATTATGGTTAGGGTGTGTCAGAGTTAGGATTATGGTTAGGGTGTGCCAGAGTTAGGATTAGGGTTAGGGTGTGCCAGAGTTAGGATTAGGGTTAGGGTGTGCCAGAGTTAGGATTAGGGTTAGGGTGTGCCAGAGTTAGGATTATAGTTAGGGTTTAAGGGTTAGGGTTAGGGTGTGCCAGAGTTAGGATTAGGGTTTAGGGTTAGGGTGTGCCAGAGTTAGGGTTAGGGTTAGGGTGTGCCAGTGTTAGGATTATGGTTAGGGGTTAGGGTTAGGGTGTGCCAGAGTTAGGGTTAGGGGTTAGGGTTAGGGTGTGCCAGAGTAAGGATTACGGTTAGGGGTTAGGGTTAGGGTGTGCCAGAGTTAGGATTAGGGTTTATGGTTAGGGTGTGCCAGAGTTAGGATTATGGTTAGGGTGTGCCAGAGTTAGGATTATGGTTAGGGTGTGCCAGAGTTAGGATTATGGTTAGGGTTTAAGGGTTAGGGTTAGGGTGTGCCAGAGTTAGGATTAGGGTTAGGGTGTGCCAGAGTTAGGGTTAGGGTTTAGGGGTTAGGGTTAGGGTGTGCCAGAGTTAGGGTTTTGGTTTAGGGGTTAGGGTTAGGGTGTGCCAGAGTTAGGATTATGGTTAGGGTTTAGGGGTTAGGGTTAGGGTGTGCCAGAGTTAGGATTAGGGTTTATGGTTAGGGTGTGCCAGAGTTAGGATTAGGGTTTAGGGGTTAGGGTTAGGGTGTGCCAGAGTTAGGATTAAGGTTAAGGTTTAGGGTTAGGGTGTGCTAGAGTTAGGATTATGGTTAGGGTTTAGGGGTTAGGGTTAGGGTGTGCCAGAGTTAGGATTATGGTTTAGGGGTTAGGGTGTGCTAGAGTTAGGATTAGGGTTTAGGGGTTAGGGTTAGGGTGTGCCAGAGTTAGGATTAAGGTTAGGGTTAGGGTGTGCCAGAGTTAGGATTATGGTTAGGGTTTAGGGTTAGGGTGTGCTAGAGTTAGGATTAGGGTTTAGGGGTTAGGGTTAGGGTGTGCCAGAGTTAGGATTAAGGTTAGGGCTTAGGGTTAGGGTGTGCCAGAGTTAGGATTAGGGTTTAGGGGTTAGTGTTAGGGTGTGCCAGAGTTAGGATTATGGTTTAGGGGTTAGGGTTAGGGTGTGCCAGAGTTGGGATTAGAGTTTTAGGGTTAGGGTGTGCCAGAGTTAGGATTAGGGTTTAGGGGTTAGGGTTAGGGTGTGCCAGAGTTAGGATTAAGGTTAGGGTTAGGGTGTGCCAGAGTTAGGATTATGGTTAGGGGTTAGGGTTAGGGTGTGCCAGAGTTAGGATTAGGGTTTAGGGGTTAGGGTGTGCCAGAGTTAGGATTAGGGTTTAGGGGTTAGGGTGTGCCAGAGTTAGGATTAGGGTTTAGGGGTTAGGGTTAGGGTGTGCAAGAGTTAGGATTAGGGGTTAGGGTTAGGGTGTGCCAGAGTTAGGGTTAGGGTTTAGGGTGTGCCAGAGTTAGATTTAGAGTTAGGGTGTGGCAGAGTTAGGGTTAGGTGTATGGTTAGGGTTAGGTTAAGGTTAGGGTGTGCCAGAGTTAAGGTATAGTTTAGGGTTTAGGGTTAGGGTGTGCCAGAGTTGCCTAACATATATAGAAACGGACAAACCAATTCAAATCGAATTGAACCTATTCTTGTCATTTACCATTTCCTGCTTAGACACAATGTTGAAAAATAATATACGAGCTTTGTGCGAGGGGTAAATCTTTTTAGGAATATCGTGTGACTTTACATGGAATCTCTAGGAATCTTTTTTGGAATTTTACAGAATCTTCCGGAATCACCAGGAATCTTCTGGATTTATTCGGAATCTTTTGGAATCTCTCAGAGTCTTAAGAGATTTTTTGAAATTTTCGGATTTTTATTTTTTTGGAACTTAGGTAACCCCAAACAAGGCAAGTTGCCACTGTAGACGTAAGGGGCTACTGAGAATTAGAGTGAAATCTTTTAGGGTCATACTAACTTGGGAGCTGTGCAGCGAGATGCTTTTTCACATTAGTTTGACATTTCTGCATGTCATTCAGACAGCAAGAGCAAAATCTATTCAATCGGTATTTTTTAGAGACGGAAAATCGTATACGAATGATACTTGGCAGAAAATAAAAGTTGTCTAAATTCTTATAAACATAATATGATAGTCTCCATAATATTACAAAGAGGTTCTCTGTCTGTCTGTCTATCTGTCTGTCTGTCTTTCTGTCCGTCGTCGAGGATTTTTGTAAACGTAATTTTCAATTGGACGAGAAGTTTTGTAAACCTAAGAATTACATTGGGAAACGACTCGTTACTTAATTTAGATTAAATAACATATAATTAAAGAATAAACAAATTTGACGACGAGACTGCGATTCGAACACACAATGTCTT
The DNA here is from genome assembly GCA_963556195.1 of Sepiola atlantica. Taxonomy (NCBI): domain Eukaryota; kingdom Metazoa; phylum Mollusca; class Cephalopoda; order Sepiida; family Sepiolidae; genus Sepiola; species Sepiola atlantica. Next base: position 60,454,327 of record OY744546.1, on the reverse strand, counting down.
CAGTATGTTACTCAAAATATTACTTTGTCAAGTCGTATATATAGTGCTTTGAAAACTCGCCCAAACAACATCCGTTTTTTTTTTCAATTTACATAATTCATTTGTTTTAAACTTCTAACAAATTGATATTTACAAATATACACTTATAACTGCTATTCTCAAATTTACATATGTATTTAGAATATTTTTCGATAAAGTAATATTAATAAACATTTGATGAACCTTAGTCTCTAAAGAATGTCTTTCTTTATGTAATTCTCGTCAGATATAAAGTAAACGATGTTTATCAACCATATTTCGACGATGATTGTAAATAACGGATTCCCTTGACTATTCTTATTATATTCAAGTTGCCTATGTTTAGCGCTGATCTTATTATTATGTACTTACCCTATACCCTAATTTGTAAATTCATAAAAGGAAAACATTGCATACTAACCCTAACCCTAACCCTAATCCTAACTTTAGCTTACATCTAACCCTAATTTGTTAATTCATATTTTCAAAATATAAATAATAAGAAAAAATAATTCTATCTATAAAAAAAAACAATTTGATTTAATTATTTGTTATTAATTATTTTTAATTCATAACATATTTAAATTTTGTTAATAATTAATAATTAAAATATTTGTTAATAAATATTTTTAAAATAAAAATAATTTTTTTATAAAAAAAAAACAATTTGATTTAATTATTTGTTATTAATTATTTTTAATTCATAACATATTTAAATTTTGTTGATAATTAATAATTAAAATATTTGTTAATAAATATTTTTAAAATAAAAATAATTTTATTTATAAAAAAAAACAATTTGATTTAATAATTTGTTATTAATTATTTTTAATTCATAACATATTTAAATTTTGTTAATAATTCATAATTAAAATATTTGTTAATAAATATTTTTAAAATAAAAATAATTTTTTTTATAAAATACAGTTTGATTTTATTATATGTTGATAATTGATAATTAAACAATTTGTTGAAAACAAAGAATTATTTGCAAGAAAAAAATGGGCAAAAATATAATGTAGTTTTTTTTCTGTAACACTGGTCGAAATGCGCGACTTCAGATTTGACTGCCATGACACAGTAGGCACCTTCAATTTAACAGATTATTTTTTATTTTGAATGGTGTTTTAAATTAGGGTTTTAGTGAAAATGGTCGATTTTAAAATAAATTAAACATTTAAATAAATTTATAATCTGAAAAAACTTACTTTTTTTTCATTTAGTTAAAAGTTGATTTCCAAGTGACTCTTAAAAGTTGATGTACAGTTCAAGTAACCGTTAAAAGTGAATTTATAGTCCAAATGACCGTTAAAAATTGATTAATGGTCCAATTAACCATTAAAAGTCGATTTATAGTCCAAGTGACCGTTAAAAGTTGATTTATGGTCCAAGTTACCGTTAAAAGTGAATTTATTGTTTAAGTAACTCTTAAAAGTCAATCTATAGTCTAAGTGACCGTTAAAAGTCGATGTATAGTCCAGGTGACCGTTAAATGTCAATTTATAGTCCAACTGACCGCTGAAAGACAATTTATAGTTCAATTTTCCGAGATCATAAAATATCCTCTGGAACGGGGCGGATATAACTTTATATATATATATATATATATATATATATATATATATATATATATATAATGTCTTTAATGTCTTTTAACCTTAAAACTATTAAATATGTTATTTAAAAATATCTATAATCTTAAGCCTTTCGTTGGAAAATCTCCGTATTTTGTAAGTCAGTTAATTTTTTTACAATTGCCATTGTAATTTGTTGCCATTAATTTACGCCGATCTTCAAACAGAATTTTCATCTAACGGGTACTATGATATTAATAATTTTTTTTTGTTTACCATGAGAACTGTTTTGGGGTTTTAAAAACAAAACAATCATTTTTGTCATGGTTCCCCAGCAGTGTTGATCAGACACCACCTCCCTAAAAAAGTCAGCGGTACGGATACCAGATGGAATTTCTGCTTTATATATGCAAAAAGTGCACATTGGTCTTTATTATCGAGTGGGGTGGGGGGATTCAGTCACACCTACACCCCTCATGTTTAATGGTAAAACGATACCAATGTTTTTTAACAAGAGCGAACAAAAGGAAAATGAGTGAAAAAACAAATAGGCAACAAATAAATGTTACCAAAGGCAAGATAAGTTACTCTTCTACCTACATGGATAAATTTATTTGTGTTTTAACTTATTTTAAAGCTGTTTTTTGTTCAAAACACACCTAGGATCATCTTTGTTCAGTTAGAACGAAAATCAAAATGTCTGATCATAAGTCCTTCACGAGGACCCTTGATAATCGCTGGAAAATCTAAAAGTAAACAAAACACTGGTAGAAACACCTCCAATAAATGTCACCAATTGTGCGAAAATGTAATGTCCTACCAGTATTTTGTTTACTTTTCGATGTTTGAGCGATTATCGAGGCAATCATTAAGTCGCCATTGTTTTTCGTTCTAACTTAACAGATTTGACACTAGTTTTTTTTTAATTTAAGTTAAAACGCTTTAAAATTGGTTACAACACAAAAACAACTTTTCCACGTGGGTAGAAGAGTGGCTTATCTTGCCTTTGGTCATATTTATTTGTTCATTTGTTTTGTTAGCTCTTGTTTAAAATGCCCCCGTTTTTTGTTTTTGTTTTTGTTGTTTTTCAACGACTTTTCGATGTGAAAGCAGAAGCCGCCATTTTTTTTCGACATTTTCTTTACTTTTTTTTATCATCATTTTCCTCGACGTCCGAAAAAAATCAGTCACGGTTTTTAAAATTTATTTGCTTTTTTTTTTTTATTTATAAAAACCCCCAACTTTTATGATGAATGAAATTGACAAAATCCGTGATTGTTCCCAAGCTTCGCTGCAAAGATAATATATATTTCTTTTTATTTACCTCCAGTATATATCGGCATGAGTCAGCGCGAACGTAGATATAGTTTCTTTTCTTAAACATCTCAGACAAGTAAAGCTTCCAGCCGTCAAGGAAGAACATTTTTTTTTCACTTTTTATCTGAAGACCGACGTTTAAAATAAAGAAAAAACAAAAAGCAAAAAAAAACCACAAAAGTACAGTCTCTGTAGTAATGGTACTCCCCCCCCCCCCCCAAACACAACCCTACCATTTTTATTTTATACAAATAAACACTGGCAGTGTTACCCAGGAATGAGTGAGGACTGCGGTACACTCTTGCCATATTTATTCTTATTTTATAAACTAGAATTAATTGTCCCTTCGGCTTTAAATTCTAGCGCCTGTGGAGAGCCTGCTCTAAAGAAAATCATGAAGTTAAATTGAAATAAAATCACTTTCATTTAGAGTTAAAAATACTCTCGCTCCCGACTTTTTGTAAAAAAACAATAGATATTTTTCTCATAGAATCTCTATTTACATTTTTGATTATATAGAAAATATTTAATTGTTTTTTAACGCTAATACGTAGTTAAATAAAAAATAAATTGTTTTAGACTATTAAGCTAATTTCCAACAATATTGATCATGTTAACCCATTCATTTATTTTTTATATTATGGCTTATTTTTTTTAACCGTGTTTTAAAACATGACGTAAATTATAAATCTATGACGTCACACCAAAGTTGTAACTATGTTGTTAAGGTAATGTTTTAAGCTCGATTTATAAGAAAGTCCAAATGGGTTAGTTGGTAGAACCCCAGACTGAAGATCTCAAGGTTTTGGTTTCGAGTTCCGGTCATGGCGTCCGCTTTATTTGTTGGGAATTTATTATTTACTGTTAATGAAATATTTTCCATTTCTTAAAGTAGTTAAGATTTCTGATATTTGGAAATGAGACAAATTTCCGCAATTATTTATCACGTTTCAAAAATTTGTGACAGACAGACAGACAGACAGACAGACATAATCTCTATTTATATAAGATGCAGGTTTTTTTTACCCCCCGCCAAAATATGATTATTTTTTGTCCCAATCAAAAGTAACTGACTCTGTATTGATGAATACACAGTTACGCCCCTTTTATTTTAAATATGGCGACCATTCGAAAATAATTCCGACTTAGACAAAATATTTTCTGTAAACAATCACATGTTATTCTTCGTAACAACATTCTGCAATGATCCACCAGAAAAACAGACGGACCAGAATTAAGTATTAATTTGGTAGGAAGAAAACTATCGATGGCAAAAAAAACGATAAATAGACCGACTTTACTTTATATATTAGATTTTATAGAATTCCAAACCCGACTAATTTGGTGATTCAGTATTAATGACAAGTGCCTAAGAAAAGGTTCATATTATTTCATTACCTTGATGTAACACTGAGACGCATCTCTTTGAGGCACTGTGAATTCCAAAGGCTTGTAATACGAATGATAAACCTGGATTGAAATTAAAAAAAAAATTATTATTATTATTATTATTATTATTATTATTATTATTATTATTATTATTATTATTATTATTATTATTATTATTATTATTATTATTATTATTATTATTATTATTATTATTATTATTATTATTATTATTATTATTATTATTATTATTATTATTATTATTATTATTATTATTATTATTATTATTATTATTATTATTATTATTATTATTATTATTATTATTATTATTATTATTATTATTATTATTATTATTATTATTATTATTATTATTATTATTATTATTATTATTATTATTATTATTATTATTATTATTATTATTATTATTATTATTATTATTATTATTATTATTATTATTATTATTATTATTATTATTATTATTATTATTATTATTATTATTATTATTATTATTATTATTGTGTCCGACAGGTACAGAAACGGCGTGCACCATGCTCAGGCAGGGAACGCGTACGCATACTTGAATTCTTTTCGTACACATAAGTTCGCCACTTATATACACCTTTTTTTTTCAAAGACAGAGGAATTTAATATTTTTCTATCACATCTGATCTTGACCTTCAGCTGGTGCTTGAAGAACACGATCTACTTTGATTTTAGCTGGAAGTCCGGATAAAAGTGCTGTCTGCGATTGAAATTCTTATATGGTCAAGTGGAAGGGTCGCAGCCGGTTGTTTTTTCTTGTTTATTTTTATAAAAAAAACAACATTTTTTTCTTTATTTCCTTTTACCTTGGAAGAAAAATAGTAGTTTCATTAAACTTTGACGAGTTATACACTTGGTGGGGGTGGGGGGATTGAAAAGATGGAGACATCGAGAGCAGAAAGAGAGAAAAGAAACGGAAAAGGAGAGATAGAGAGAGAGAAAGAGAGAGGGAGAAAGAGAGAGAGAGAGAGAGAGAGAGAGAGAGAGAGAGCGAAAGTGAAGCATTCAAAATAAAAACGATGAAAGCGAAAAAAAATTTAAATACATAGATATTTATATATTTATAGAAAAATATGCCAGACGTTGTCTACATCGATTAGAGCATCTATCTCCGTCGGGTCTACCTATCTATATACCTATGATTGTACAGGTGTACCCGCACCGGCAAAATGACAAAATAGTTATATCGACGTGTGCTGTCTAAAATGTCGGCAACAAGCCTCACTTTACGTTTCCTTTGATCCGTTTCTCTTTCTCTCTCTCTCTCTGTCTCTCTCTCTCTCTGTCTCTCTCTCTCTCCTTCTCTCTCTCCCCCTATTTCTCTCTCTCTCTCTCTTTCATACACACACACACACTGTTATTTCCCCTTATTTCTTTTCAATCTAATTTTTTAGTTGAGTCATATTTACAGCATAAAGTTAAGTTTCGCTTCACCGCTTGCCAACTCTACAGATGCACTTATAGTAATAATCCATCACAGTTTCTAACATTAACACATTTGACTTACGAATTTTTAAAAGGTTCTAAGATAAATATTTAACTTATTCATAAAACAAACACGGAATATTTATTAGTGGTATTTTTCACATTAGTTAACGTTAGAAATATTAATTGTGCCATTAATATTTTTCACATTAGTTAACGTTAGAAATATTAATTGTGCCATTAATATTTTTCACCTTAGTTAACGTTAGAAATATTAATTGTGCCATTAATATTTTTCACATTAGTCAACGTTAGAAATATTAATTGTGCCATTAATATTTTTCACCTTAGTTAACGTTAGAAATATTAATTGTGCCATTAATATTTTTCACATTAGTTAACGTTAGAAATATTAATTGTGCCATTAATATTTTTCACATTAGTAAACGTTAGAAATATTAATTGTGCCATTAATATTTTTCACATTAGTAAACGTTAGAAATATTAATTGTGCCATTAATATTTTTCACATTAGTTAACGTTAGAAATATTAATTGTGCCATTAATATTTTTCACATTAGTTAACGTTAGAAGTATTAATTGTGCCATTAATATTTTTCACATTAGTTAACGTTAGAAATATTAATTGTGCCATTAATATTTTTCACCTTAGTTAACGTTAGAAATATTAATTGTGCCATTAATATTTTTCACCTTAGTTAACGTTAGAAATATTAATTGTGCCATTAATATTTTTCACATTAGTTAACGTTAGAAATATTAATTGTGCCATTAATATTTTTCACATTAGTTAACGTTAGAAATATTAATTGTGCCATTAATATTTTTCACCTTAGTTAACGTTAGAAATATTAATTGTGCCATTAATATTTTTCACCTTAGTAAACGTTAGAAATATTAATTGTGCCATTAATATTTTTCACATTAGTTAACGTTAGAAATATTAATTGTGCCATAAATATTTTTCACATTAGTCAACGTTAGAAATATTAATTGTGCCATTAATATTTTTCACCTTAGTTAACGTTAGAAATATTAATTGTGCCATTAATATTTTTCACATTAGTTAACGTTAGAAATATTAATTGTGCCATTAATATTTTTCACATTAGTAAACGTTAGAAATATTAATTGTGCCATTAATATTTTTCACATTAGTAAACGTTAGAAATATTAATTGTGCCATTAATATTTTTCACATTAGTTAACGTTAGAAATATTAATTGTGCCATTAATATTTTTCACATTAGTTAACGTTAGAAGTATTAATTGTGCCATTAATATTTTTCACATTAGTTTACGTTAGAAATATTAATTGTGCCATTAATATTTTTCACCTTAGTTAACGTTAGAATTATTAATTGTGCCATTAATATTTTTCACCTTAGTTAACGTTAGAAATATTAATTGTGCCATTAATATTTTTCACATTAGTTAACTTAGAAATATTAATTGTGCTATTAATATTTTTCACATTAGTTAACGTTAGAAATATTAATTGTGCCATTAATATTTTTCATATTAGTTAACGTTAGAAATATTAATTGTGCCATTAATATTTTTCACCTTAGTTAACGTTAGAAATATTAATTGTGCCATTAATATTTTTCACATTAGTTAACGTTAGAAATATTAATTGTGCCATTTATATTTTTCACATTAGTTAACGTTAGAAATATTAATTGTGCCATTAATATTTTTCACATTAGTTAACGTTAGAAATATTAATTGTGCCATTAATATTTTTCACATTAGTTAACGTTAGAAATATTAATTGTGCCATTAATATTTTTCACATTAGTTAACGTTAGAAGTATTAATTGTGCCATTAATATTTTTCACATTAGTTAACGTTAGAAATATTAATTGTGCCATTAATATTTTTCACCTTAGTTAACGTTAGAAATATTAATTGTGCCATTAATATTTTTCACATTAGTTAACGTTAGAAATATTAATTGTGCCATTAATATTTTTCACCTTAGTTAACGTTAGAAATATTAATTGTGCCATTAATATTTTTCACATTAGTTAACGTTAGAAATATTAATTGTGCCATTAATATTTTTCACATTAGTTAACGTTAGAAATATTAATTGTGCCATTAATATTTTTCACATTAGTAAACGTTAAAAATATTAATTGTGCCATTAATATTTTTCACATTAGTAAACGTTAGAAATATTAATTGTGCCATTAATATTTTTCACATTAGTTAACGTTAGAAGTATTAATTGTGCCATTAATATTTTTCACATTAGTTAACGTTAGAAATATTAATTGTGCCATTAATATTTTTCACATTAGTTAACGTTAGAAATATTAATTGTGCCATTAATATTTTTTACATTAGTTAACGTTAGAAATATTAATTGTGCCAGTAATATTTTTCATATTAGTTAACGTTAGAAATATTAATAGTGCCATTAATATTTTTCACATTAGTTAACGTTAGAAATATTAATTGTGCCATTAATATTTTTAACATTAGTTAACGTTAGAAATATTAATTGTGCCATTAATATTTTTCACATTAGTTACCGTTAGAAATATTAATCGTGCCATTAATATTTTTCACATTAGTTAACGTTAGAAATATTAATGGCACACCTCAAACATACTTTTGATAAAATCAACGGATGAAAGCATTACCCCAATTTTTACGCATACGTGCCTCCTTATATTACATTCAGCCTTCTCGAATAGAATGAATTGAGAAGTTATGAACCATGGTATTAGCCAAAATATGCATGTTTAAATTTTATTAAAACCTTTATTTTCCTGTAGGTGTGTGTTGCGAGTTTCCGTTTGCCGTTAAAAAACTCTTAATCATAATTTAAAACCATTTTTTTCTCCAAATAATTAGCTATTTTTTCGAGTACTCAGTTTTTTTCTTACGTGTTTTTAGCCATCAATTTCTAAATTGAATGGTTCAAATGAAAGCTCCTCCCCAAATCTCAACCCGCTACACACCTTAGTTTCTACACACCTTAGTTTCTACACACCTTTAATTTTAACTGTTGCTTTCGTCCGATACGGGAGAAAGAAGAAAGAAAAAAACGCGTTCAGATATCTAACATAAAAAACAAGTAACGAATGTAAATAAAAAAGAACGTAGGTATGAATATGAACAGTAACCACATGAAAAGTAACCTGTGATTTTTTAAAGGACTTAATAATAATTCAAATTTAAGTGAATTTGTTTCAAAATGTATTAATAGTATAGACATAGATTTTTTTTTAATTTAGAGAAAAAAATGGGGAAAAATCAAAAGAAATGGAAAAAATAATGAAAAAATAAAATTTAAAAAAATGGAGAAGAAAATTTAAAAATTTTTTTAAAAAAAACATGAAAAAAAAATGATAAAGAAAATGAGAAAAAAATGAAGAATAAAATTAAAAAATAATAGAAAAAATAAAATTTTAAAAAAATGGAAAAGAAAATTTTAAAAAAATTTTAAAAAATAAATGAAGAAAAAAAAAAAATGAAGATAAAAATGGAAAAAATCATCTGAGTAACAATTAAAAACAGCTAAAAAGTCGTTTACTACGCACTTCATAGAAAAATATTTTTAAATCTAGAGAAAATGTCTAGTTGTGAAAACAGACCGTTCGATCCTCCCACTTCTCGCTCGTGACGTCACAGCCACACGAGACTTGCTCTCCCTACGATCATTAATATGCAACACGTGGAGACGTCAGGCGTACTCGGTTCCGACAGTTGTTTTTACGTAATTGTCTTAATTTGCAAATAGCTCATCAACTGACTCACCTCTTGCTATCTTTTGATATATCACTTTCTCTCTCTCTCTCTCTCTCTCTCTCTCTCTCTCTCTCTCTCTCTCTTTCTGTCTGTCTGTCTGTCTGTCTGTCTGTCTGTCTCTCTCTCTCTCTCTAGCTCTCTCTCTCTCTGTCTCTGTCTGTCTGTCTCTCTCTGTCTCTAGCTCTCTCTCTGTCTCTGTCTGTCTGTCTGTCTGTCTGTCTGTCTCTCTCTCTCTCTCTCTCTGTCTCTGTCTGTCTGTCTCTTTCTCTCTCTCTCTCTCTCTCTAGCTCTGTCTCTGTCTCTGTCTGTCTGTCTGTCTGTCTGTCTGTCTGTCTGTCTGCCTCTCTCTCTCTCTCTCTCTCTCTCTCTCTGTGGTTATTAAGAGTCGTTGGTCATAAAGAAAAGTAAGAATGACAATATTTGAATAGTTCATTATATACAAAAGGGAATGTCACCACAGGCTATAATACTATTTAACTCATAGTTGGAGAGAACAAGGGAGAGAGAAAAGGGAAAGATACATATAACGAGCAGAAAGAGGCTCATGTTTAAAGTTTGTCTTTTTAATTTTTTTATATTTAACTGGTTTTGCAAACTCACATTTTCCTGATTAAAACAATTTAGCTCGATCTCAATGACGCAACGATTCGCATTTTTCTATTCTATATATAAAGCAAGAATGTCTGCGCATATGTCAACTGTAGGAATCAGCCGGTTCCTGCGGATATTTTAGCCTGGTTATAAATGATTCAAAACATGTTTTTTTTTAATTATAATTTACGGAAAACCTGATATTTCTTTTTGGTCTACGACACTGAACCTCTTAACCGGAAACAAACTTTTACATGGACGTTGTCGCTACAATGAATTATGTTTTAATTTTTTTGTAGCTACGGATGAGGGTGGTCCGCTAATTAGCGGAGTTCTGACTGTTTTATTGAATGATTAATGTGAAAATTGTCGGCATTTTTTTTTTTTTGTCATAAAAACGGACGAAATTGGCATTTCTCCGCCCTTTCTGTCATGGTGAGCGATAATGTCATATTTTTACCAATTAATTATCAGAATAAGTTATTTATTAAAAATTTGATTATTTACGGATATTTTATGGCTGAAGGGCCGGTAATTTGGCTAGTAATACTATAAATCTACGTCTCTGTGTTTGCTCGTACGCAGTGAAAACATCTGTAACAGTGTTGCCGATTTAGCCGTTTTCCCGCTAGACCTGGATTCTTTTTTTTTTTAATCTAGCTAGTAAAATTTGTATCTGGCGACTTTCTGTAAAAGCTAGAGATCTCGTTTGTCACTCACACAACCGTAATTTCAGATGTTCGTAAACCTACTTTCTGTATTCATTTCTTTTCTAGTCATCATATGAGACGATTTCCTAAGCTACCTTTCATACATGATACATGCAGAATGTACATTCAATAAAAATGTCGATATTTTAGAATATCCCCGAGAACAATAAACCCTATAAACCACGACATTTGTTAAACTTTTTATTTCTCGATTAGTCAGACATGACTTACGTCCCCTGTTTGTTTGTTTTAACATTTAAATTAAATACAAATAACATTAAAGTGACAAATAACAATTAAAAAACCATTTAAATTTTTTTTAAATATCGGGAACTTTTACGACCACTAACAGTACGAAAAAGGGGTGAAAAAAACAAAAAAAAACAAATGTGCAACAAATAAATGTTACCAAAGGCAAGATAAATTACTCTTCTACCTACATGAATAAGTTTGTGTTTTAACTTATTTTAAACCGGTTTTTTAGTTCGATTTAAAACTAGTGTCGAGACGTCACGTTAGAATGGAAAATTAAAAAAATGACCGCATGTGACCACGTGATCTCTCAACACTACTTTTAAATCGAACTAAAAACACTTTAAAATAAGTTAGAACACAAATAAACTTATTCCGGTAGGTAGACGCGTAACTTATCTTGCCTTTGGTAACATTTATTTGTTTTGTTCACCCCTTTTTCGTTCTGTTAGCTGTCGTTAAAATTGCCCAAAACATGTATGGAAAACACAGACTATTATATTCAAAATGGCGGACAACTCTGATGTCGATGAAGCGTCTGCTATTTTCCGACCTCACAAATAAATGGTTTGGGACTAATTTTAAATCTATCTTGAATTATTTAAAGAAATACAGTTCAGAAATTAGTCCAAAACAATTTATTTGGCTTTAGTTACTCGTTTGTGAGATCTGGAAAATAAAAGACACTCCATTAGGTTGTCCGCCATTTTGAGTAAGAAACGACAAATTTACCTGCAGATTCATGATATAATGTACGAAAATAAAAATCCAGCGGTTTTCTGGAGATTTTTTTGTCCCTGTCTAGTGGGATTTGGAAAAAAAACACTTGAAAGAGAGAGAGAGAGAGAGAGAGAGAGAGAGAGAGAGAGTTTTTTTTAATTAAATACAAATAAAATTAAAGTGACATTAATAAAAATTAAAATAAAATAAAAATATGTATAGAAACCACAAACTATTATGTATATTCGTAATATTTATATATGGGGTACGAAAAGCTAAAATCTAGCGGTTTTCTGGAGATTTTTTTGTCCCTGTCTAGTGGGATTTGAAAAAAAAAACACTTGAAAGAGAGAGAGAGGGAGAGAGAGAGAGAGAGAGAGAGAGAGAGAGAGAGAGAGAGAGAGAGAGAGAGAGAGAGAGAGTTTTGAGTTTTTTAATTAAATACAAATAAAATTAAAGTGACAAATAGCAATCCAAATAACATTAAAATAAAATAAAAATATGTATAGAAACCACAAACTATTATGTATATTCGTAATATTTATATATGGGGTACGAAAAGCTAAAATCTAGCGGTTTTCTGGAGATTTTTTTGTTGCGATCTAGCGGGTTTCGAAAAACTCACTTGGCACAGTATGTTTCAAAGAAGGCGATTTATTTGCAGATAATGTTAAATACATACATACAAAAAAAAAACATTCTATTTACCGTGTTTATTGCTTTTAAATTACCCAACCACTCGTGAGACAGTTAATCATGTTTCCGCCACCCCCTCTCATCTCCCATTCCCCCCCCCCCCAAAAAAAAACGAAGAAAAAAAAACACTATTCTGATAAAGTGAGGTCTCTTTTTTTTTCCTTTGAATACTTGTTGTACGGCGACCACGCAAAGTTTACGACTGCGTGGTGATATTTCACAACAAATTAATTTCCCATAATGCATCTGGAACATCTGTTTAGAAGACGGCCAACCTGCTTACAACTACCTTTAACATCTTCGGTACCATAGTATCATCATGTTTTTTTTTATACTAATAAATCACCACATACCAAGGCCAAAAGCCACTCAAGGATAAGAGTCAATAAGATAGCCAGTTGGATGCTTAATTATACTGTGAGAGGATTGAAAAATGATAGACGGAACATATGCGTACATATTTGATTACTTAAGAGGACGGCCCGACATTGTTGATATTGGACCATGTTATAGTCTGCACGGAAACAGTCTCACAGCAGTGTGTTCCGCAGATGAGAAGCTCTTGTGAAAAAACTCTATTAATGGACACTCCGTTTGGTTCTAGGTACACAGAGGAAGGATAGAAAGTTCTTCGCGATGGCGGTAATAAATCGAGTTCTTGCTGTGAATGTTTTGCAGGAGAAACCAGGCATTGGTGTTCAGTCGAGCACCGTGGAACTACACATGCTCAGTGTTGATAGATAACTCCTCAGCATACCGTAGCCCGTTTGGCCAAGATCAAAGTGTAGTATCTGTTCCAATGGATACTGCACCTCATAGACTGGTATTGTCTTGGCCTTCGGGGCTTGATTTACGCCTGTCTATGGGACGGGCATGTGCAGTTCTAGGAGGTCCACCCTTACAGGCTTTGCCTCCCCTCTTTGGGGAGGAGTAAGTTTATTGCTTACTGCCTGAGGCGCCCCTACCGGGGAATGCCGACGGGGCTGCCCAGGCAATTTTTAATGACCAAAATGCTTACTTTCTCGACCGCTGGCTTTTCAAACCCCACTTTCCCGACCCGACCTTGGGTCACATCTTACCTTGTAGGAGTAAGATAAAACTGGCCTTGTGCCTAACCTCCAGGGGAGGTAAATAACTCGTCACGGTCCCATCGCCAAACACCAAAGACGTTTGGGCCGGCTACAACTTCGAAGTTAGCTTTGACCAAATTCTCAGTTGACCACCTACCTACCTGTACCTGGTACAGCATTAATCCTGAGCCGGTTGAACCGGCTTCCCCCGAAAGAGGAAGTTTCTAGGGAATATCAAATTCACAAGCGGTCACGGGTCGCATGTGTATCCCGCTTAGGAGAGATGACGACGTTAGGTTTTTGTAGTTCTTGCACAGAGGTGTCTTCCAGGGGTGTTTCCGGCAGTGGATGGATCGGTGGGCTAAGTGTATGCAAGCACAAGGGGCCTACGTTGAAGGGGATTAGGGACGCAACCCCGTTACGTATTTGAAATAATTTTTTTTCTGGCCGAAGGTCGGATAAAATTTAAAGAATTCATTTTAAATACTTGATATTTTATGATTATATAATTTCGGGACGCATTTTATGCTCACATATCTGTTTTTATTGATTTTCTGAATTCAAAGAAAACATCCCATAAATCGTGTGTGTGTGGGGGGGGGGTCATATTTATTTTTTATTCTTATTAAACTAGCTGGTATTGCCGGCTTGCCATCGCTTCGCAAACTTTTCTACTTGAAATACTTTAAATCAAAATTGTAAATAATAAACATTTCGTTCATAACTCTGTTGTAAACACGGAACAAAATCTTTCTCGTTTATTCATATAGATCGATAAACATTAATAAATTTCGGTGATGCACATTTTTTTGTCCTTTAACTGTGACCCTAAAGAAAAGAAAAGAAGGAAGAAATCAATTTATTTTTTCACTTGCAATTTAGAAATAGATCGGAGCTTTTTGAAAAATCACGTCGGTTCCTTTAAAGAAAGGAACATTTTAAACGTAGATGCTAAAGTTTTGTCGAGGAAATAAAATTATATTGTGTGCTGCTCTGGGTCCCCCTCGACGTAAATTCACTAGACTAACTCGACATTCTACTAAATCTCATTCATTCACTGTGGAGGTCCCCAGATGCCGGAGAGCATTCTACTCAAATAGCTTCTTTCCTCGTGCTGCTGGCCTCTGGAACTCCCTCCCTGCCCTCAGTTTCCCCGACAGTACTGACATGCAGAAATTTAAAACTAATGTAAACAGACATCTCGCTGCTCAGATCCCAATTTAAGCTGAACCGCCAATCCTTCCCCCCCTTTTCTTTTTTTTTTTCAGTAGCCCCTTACGCTTACAGTGGCGTCCTGCCTTGTTTGGGGTGAACCATGTAAAAAAAAAAAAAAAAAAAAAAAAAAAAACAGAATTTGTTAGATTAAAATTTTAAAAATAATTGAATTTAAAAAAACAATAACAAATAATAGTTATTTTTACAATTACTTATTTCAAAACCAATACGCACATTAGTTCACCGTACGACTGGTATTCTTCTTCCATTAACTTATGTGCGTAAGCGATCCTATAACATTAGAAAAATAATAAGTGCGTAACTTAACGGAAACCGTACAATAATGATTCTGTCAATATGCGGAGCAAACGAATACATAGATTAGAAATTGAATTTAACTAGTTTCAAATGTAAGCGAGAATATACGAAGGGCTTTTGCTAAAGTTATCAATTTTACAAACTATAAGTTGATCAAATAATCTAAAAGGGAAACAGCGATGAAGTTAATATTAACATCTAATGCTAAGCAACGTCGGGTTTATACAGGGTGGGCCAAATTAAGGGTCCTATCTTTAAATTTGAATAACTTGAATTTGAATAACTTCCACAAAATAAAAGTTAAACTCACCAAACTTTATGTGTGTGTAGACTGACCCTTCCGAGATGTTTTGAAATAAACAAAACAAATTTTAGCCGAAAAACACTTCTTAAAACTTACAAAAACTAAAGTATTGTTTTTTACACTGTTTTGAGTTTTTTAAGCAAAAATAATGTTTTCTAAATGAGCGTACGTTCCTTAGGGCTAATACGGCTCATGCTTGCTTCGGAAGGGGTCCTTTACTTATTCTAAAAAAAATTTTTTTTTAAATCAATAAATAAAAAAGTTATGAATTTTTAAAAATAGGACCCTTATTTTTGCCCACCCTGTAATAAGAAAATCGAGATCAAATAGCGTTAGATATGTTGCATTAAAATGCACATCATAATAATAATGAGAACAAATGCATATATCTATGAAAATAAATATTGTTCATGAGCTTTATCCTTCATTCAACTTTTATACATGTTTTTTGTTTTGTTTCATGTTGTATCTGTTTTTACTCTTTTAAACATATCTTTACACAAAGACACACACACACATACAAGCGCCTAAACGAATTATCAACTCTCACGCATTTTTTATATTCTTGGCCTTTTGGCTAAAATCAAAGTGTAGTATCTGTTCCGATGGATACTGCATCCCGTAGACTGGTGTTGTCTTGGCCTTCGGGTCTTGATTTACGCCGGTCAATGGGTCTGTCCTGTGCAGTTCTGGGAGGTCCACATTTCCAGGCTTTGCCTCCCCTCTTTGGGTAGGAGTAAGTTTATTGCTTACTGCCTGAGGCGCCCCTACCGGGGAATGCCAACGGAGCTGCCCAGGCAATTTTTAAACCCCACTTTCCCGACCCGAACTTGGGTCACATCTTACTTGTGGGAGTAAGATAAAAACTGGCCTTGTGCCTAACTTCTGGAGAGGAGTAAATCAATACACTACATACATACATACATACATACATACATACATACATACTCATAAATCACATGGATGAACATTTATCGTTTCTCTAACTGGACACTTGAAATGAACACTTAATGCTCTGTAATTTGTAAATATGTGAATATTTTGTGTTACTTTTGAACTACGTTTTTATTCTTCCTTCAACTATATGGATGCCTTATCCTTTTATTCAACCATGTTTTATCTGTGTTTACTCTTTTAAACATTTCTTTACACAATCTAAATGTAAGCGTGGATCTTAGCATTTTCTCTAAGACACGATATCTTACTAAGCTAAGGTCGGCGCCCCCACACGACCAATTCGCTTCTGTTTGTTACTCGGAATAGATTTAGTAGTACTAATACTATTGTTACTACATTTTCACTCGGAGAGTTTTTGCAGACGACGGGGCAACTGCAGAAGTGGAGGCTTGTGGCACCGTGAGAGAGAAGTAATGGGACGGCCAACGAATAGCCCCGATGCCGACGACGACGCCCGGTTGCTGGAGCAGCAGACTTTGTCAGCGACGATTTCGCAAATGGCCACAAAAAAAGCACCAAACGCCTCACTATTTCCGTGTTTTTTAAAAATATATTTTTAGTATTTTTAATGCTGACTGGCATCTATTTCTACAGATAACAAAAACAACTAATAAAATGTACTACTACGAAAACATATAGAAAAAAAACCGGTCAGGTTGCAGGTG
>OY744546.1:60427283-60432283 GCA_963556195.1 Sepiola atlantica | reverse complement strand
TCCCATTTCTCGTTTTTGGTGTTCATTTGAATCTACCTCTATAGTAGCAAACTACGAAACCAAATTAAGTATATATATATATATATATATATATATATATATATATATATATATATATATAGTAATGAAAATATATTTATGACAATTAAGCTACACAGAGGCTCCCGCGTTTCATCCCCGGGGGAATCTTCAGGCTAAAATGCATGGAGTTATTTTCGCCGGGTGTTTTTATATACACTGCTAGCTAGTTAACAAATCAGATTCTTTGTTGTTCTCTCAGCCAATCGTTGGGCTTCCCACGAACAAATGTCTTGTTAGTGTTACTTCCTATATCCTGTTCTATTGTTCTGTTTTCTATAGATTCGCCTATACCCTGTTTCTTTTGTTGTGTCAATATAATGGGTGAATTTATTTTAACACGTGGTTCCTTGTATTTCTATTTTAGGTTTTAATTTTTAAATTGTTAAGTTTTTGTTTAGTTTAGTTTTTTTATTTGTTTATTTATTTATCTATTTATCGTTAGTCTAAGGTAAATTTATTTCTGTGTAGACAGCTGTTTGCTATCTCACGTCTACAGTTTAATAGATTTCGAGGGTATTTAAAGTTTAGGATTTCAAATTATTCATTCAGGCATATATATATATATATATAATGAAAAAGAAAAGCCAAATACCATATAATTTATGTATTCATACATCATTCTCTCTTTATTGTGAGACTTACTCAGGATAAAGAAGAATGCACAAAAGATAATCATACAATTATACAATTATGGCCTTAGGCTCGCCGCCCTCGGACCGATCAAATTTGATAATTGTATTATTATTTTTTATGCATTTTTCTTCATCTTGGGAAAGTCTCACAATAAAGACGAAACGTTGTGCTTCCCTTTATCATTTTCCATTACGTCGGATCATTTTATCCCTATCCTTATTCATATATATATATATATATATATATATATATATATATATATATATATATATATATATATATATATATAAAGTGTAGCAAAGTGACATGCTACAATAATAACAAATGAAAATTGACAAGTCAAGTTAAACGTTTGATTTGTCAGCTTAAATGCTATGAAGTTCAATTTCAACGAAATAATTGTATATATTAGCTAGAAAAAATGACAAATTGAACAATGAAAAAATATTTCTTTTTAAAAAATTGCACCATTTGTTGACACTTTTCAAGCATAATCCACCCCGACCCTTACCAGCAGGTGTTCGTGCATAAATATTAGACTTCAGAAGCTTTAAAGCTGTTCATTCGACATACTTTTCACCTTGACATTTTAATATTTGGATTTATTAAGTACACAGATAATGATGAAATCTGAAAGAGATTGATTTTTTTTTGTATTTTCTTCATTTTAAGAAAATTGATAACATCAAAATATATATTTTTAGTCCAAGTTTATTTCATGCATCAAGTTTTATCACTGAAACGGCTACTTCACTTTTATCAAATATGGTATTTAAGATGGCCGACATGAGACAATTGTTGTATCAAAAATGGCACAGTATGGTATTCAAGATGGCCGCTATTAGACAATTGTTGTATCAAATATGGTATTCAAGATGTCCGCCATGAGACAATTGTTGTATCAAATATGGTATTCAAGATGGCCGCTATTAGACAATTGTTGTATCAAATATGGTATTCAAGATGTCCGCCATGAGACAATTGTTGTATCAAAAATGGCACCAGTATGGTATTCAAGATGGCCGCTATTAGATAATTGTTTATCAAATATGGTATTCAAGATGGCCGACATGAGACAATTGTTGTATCAAAAATGGCACCAGTATGGTATTCAAGATGGCCGCTATTAGATAATTGTTTATCAAATATGGTATTCAAGATGGCCGACATGAGACAATTGTTGTATCAAAAATGGCACCAGTATGGTATTCAAGATGGCCGCTATTAGACAATTGTTGTATCAAATATGGTATTCAAGATGGCCGCCATGAGACAATTTTTGTATCAAAAAGGCACCAAATGGTATCCAAGATGGCCGCCATGAGATAATTGTTCTATGAAAGATGGCACCAATATGGCCGCCATGAGACAATTGTTGTATTAAAGATGGCACAAATATAGTATCCAAGATGGTCGCTGAGACACTTGTATCCAAGATGGTGTCTTTTCTGTGGACTGTAGAGAAAGAGAATAGACCAAAAGTGACACAGCATGCGAACGGCCTTTTTTCAGGGAGATAAACATAAACAGAGGCTTTATAGGTTCTTTTTTGTTGGGATTTGAAACCGACGGTACCGATGTTGTTCTGATCTTCTGTATTACATACAAAAATAAATATTACGCTCTTATTTTTTTTATTTCTCTTAATAATCGATCGAGAACTTTGCTAGGGCTCTCTCCCCCTCCCCCCCCCCCACACACACACTAGATGATTCCCTAATTATTAACTTGGTTTTCCTTGTGACCCCCTTTCTGCTCTTTAATTTCTCATTTCCTTTTGCCAAAACTACTTCTATATACATTTGATATATATATGATAAAATAGAAATAGTATTCCAAACGTAATGTGAATGAAAGAAAGAGAAACTAGATTATCAGTAAAGTCATCAACGTTTCGTCTTCATCAAAGAAAAGACTTCCTCGGGATGGTTTAAGAGAATAAAAAAGTTATAAACACAAGTATATTACTTCGAAATAGTCTGTGTGTATAGAATGTAAACAAAAATATTTATGTTCATCTTCTGGGCGAAACATGGCCGACTAAAATAAAAATGTGTCATACGAATGTGGTGTGGAAATAAGCCCTTATTTATTTTATATCTTTTCACACGGCACCTAAATGCCCGAAATGAACCAATCAGAGCAGTTTTAGTGTCTGATAAAGAGACCGTTATAGGTCGTCTTTGTTATGATTTGAAACCGACGGTACCGATGCTGTTCTGATCTTCTGTAATACAAACACACATATATATATACATATATATATACATATATATATATATATATATATATATATATATATATATATATATAGTTCTTACCAAATATGACCTAAGGGAATGATCAGATTTTTATTCTGCCTGATTAGATCTCTGTTTCTAACAGCTGTTGATCGATAACATCGACATGCCAGTGTCGCGGATTATGTAATATCTGTATAAATAAAAGTAATCATATATATATATATATATATATATATATATATATATATATATATATATATATATAGTTTTTACCAAATATGACCTAAAGGAATGATCAGATTTTTATTCTGCCTGATTAGATCTCTGTTTCTATATATATATATATACATACATATATATATATACATATATATATATATACATGATTACTTTAACAATTATATATATATATATATATATATATATATATATATATATATATATATGTATATATATATGTATATATATATACATATATATATACATATACATATACATATACATATATATACATATATATACATATATATATATATATATACATGATTACTTTTACAATTATATATATATTTTTTTGACGTGGTTGTCTATACATCTGAGGAGACCTAATTAAAGGGGTCGAAATAAGTTATTATGTGTACAACCTTAATGTGTGTATAGTTTTTCTTTTTATAATTCTGTTTTGCTCTGTTTAAATTACATTGAGCTCTGTTATTCAAATTCTCTACACAAAATTGAAATCTACACACTATATATATATATATATATATATATATATATATATATATATATATATATATATATATATATATATATATATATATATATAATTGTTAAATGAATCGTCAAAAGCGTCTGGAGATTTTGTTTCTTATCATAAGACCGAGTAAACATGTTTAGTTTTTCCACAGAAACATTCTTGGCTGTGTCTTTTAAGGGAGCATGTATTAATAAATTGATCTAATGTTGGTAAAAGAATATGTTTTCAATGTCGGTATTAATGGAATATATGGAGTCTCAGATCGCAAAGATACATCGCTACATTTCAACAAGTTTTGCTGCTTGTCTTTATAAATCCATTATGAATGCCCACCCCTTAATGCCATATATATATATATATATATATATATATATATATATATATATATATATATATATATATATATATATATATATATATATATATATGTGTGTGTGTGTATCGAGGCAGCATTTTTTCTTTAAGACACGTATTATTAAAAATAACCGACAATTTTTGTCTGGCTATTTTAGTGTTGATCCCTTCAATTTTCCGGATTAAAATCTTAATCTCGGAAGGAAATTGGCTGATGAAACTGCCATAGTGTACATGTTGGTCCAGAGTACTATCTGACCCGTCTGGGTCCATCGTCAGTGGAATAATGACAAACAGGTGAAGACCTGGAGTGAGATTTATAATTAATTATGGCGGGAAAATTTAACTATGTTTATTAGGTATTATAAGCATTTAAGTTTATTAGTGCTAGTGTTAAAATTAATCTTGTTAATAGCAGGTTTTTTAGTTTTAATGGGTAAAGCTTCTAGTATGTGGAGTTTTTGAGTATTAGTATTATGTTCTAGGATGTTAGTATTGTCTACGAGAAGTTTTCGGATTTGCGAGCGGGGACAGGAATGTTCATTAGTAAGGTGTCTAGCTATAGCACTATTATCGGATAGATGCATGGTCAACCTCCTGGACAGTTTCATCAGCCAATTTCCTTCCGAGATTAAGATTTTAATCCGGAAAATTGAAGGGATCAACACTAAAATAGCCAGACAAAAATTGGTGGTTATTTTTAATATATATATATATATATATATATATATATATATATATATATATATATATATATATATATATATATATATATATAATGAGAAGTTTAGTTCAATAACTATAACTTTAGATGTATCACAAGGGAATCATAAAACACCATTATTTTAAATAAAAATAAACTGAATGCTACGGAGGCCTAAGATACTAGTGACTACTGCAGATAAAGTTAAGCTCAATGGTTGACCCTT
>OY744546.1:60417283-60419783 GCA_963556195.1 Sepiola atlantica | reverse complement strand
CGCGTGTGTATGTGTGTGTGTGTGTGTGTGTGTGTGTGAGTAGAAGAGAGTGTATCATTATCGTATTTCTCTCGCAGTTTCAGTTCTATTGGTTCTGTCATATTATGTCTTCTCTGTATATTTACGCACTTTATGATGTTTCTTAATATTTCAACTGTTTTCATGATAGATATTTTTTTCTCTTGACTTGTTCCTAGTGCTCCTTCGATTATTGGTATTACGGCAGCTATGTGGGTTGGCCCTTTTCATCAGTGTCGTGGGTGTTCTCTTCTACTCTTTTTTCCGAACTCTTCCTAGTGTCATTACAATTATTGATATTACGGCAATTTTCGTCATGTTCCATATTTCCTTGAGCTATCTGGAAAACTCCACGGATTTTCTTTTTGCATCCTTCCGTTTCACCTTGTGATTTTCCGGGACGCCGAAATCCACTATTTTCCATGTTTTCTCCCTGTTGACTATTATCACGTCAGTTCTTCTTGCTTGAATGGATTTCGCTGTTTCTATTTTCTATATCCCATGGGATTTTATGATTTTTATCTTCCAACCCATTTGGTATAATGGTTAGAGTGTTCGATAATCGACCAGGATACCAGGGTTCAATCTTCGCTCGAGGCATACCAAAATGTTTTTTTTAAATTGTACTTGATGCCCCCTTGCTAAACACTAAACATTATCAGGTGAGGCGCCCTCCCCTACATCGCGGTATAGTAGCTAAGAAAAAGGGCCTTCAGGTCGCCCTCAACTATGGTCTACCATTATACTTTATTTTTATTCTCCAGTACGGACTCCATTTTGTGCATGTTTCATTTGTCTGAATGCTCAAAGTAATGTCGTTTGCATAATTCCCAGTGAACTATTTCTCCAGTCGTGTTGTATCTGTTATTACTCACTCGGAGTTTCCACAAGAGTCATTATCAATGATTGCTTATTGACAATAACAAGTTGTGTTTCTTGGGTTTTGAGTGACAACAAGTCTCCCCAGATTTCCAGCACTCATTACCTATTTTGATATCTGTTGCAAATAGATTGATAGAAGAGGAAGAATACACATTTAAAAATGCTGACACTAGAATTAACAAAAACCTAGAAAATTAACTTTTAATAAACGTCAATGCCACTCTAACCCTAAACCCTAACCCTAAACCCTAACCCTAAACTCTAACCCTAACCTTAACTCTAAACCCTAAACCTAAACCCTAACCCTAAACCCTAACCCTACACCCTAACCCTAACCCTAAACCCTAACCCTAAACTCTAACCCTAACCTTAACTCTAAACCCTAAACCTAAACCCTAACCCTAAACCCTAACCCTACACCCTAACCCTAAACCCTAACCCTAAACTCTAAACCCTAAACCTAAACCCTACCCCTAAACCCTAAACTCTAACCCTAACCCTAACCTTAACTCTAACCCTAAACCTAACCCTAAACCCTAACCCTAAACCCTAACTCTAAACTCTAACCTTAAACCCTAATCCTAAACCCTAACCCTAACCCTAATCCTAAACCCTGACCCTAAACCTTAACCCTAAACCCTAACCCTAACTCTACACCCTAAACCTAACCCTAAACCCTAACTCTAACCTTAACTCTAACCCTAAACTCTAGCCCTAACCGTAACCCTAAACTCTAACCTTAAACCCTAATCCTAAACCCTTACCCTAAACCCTAACCCTAACTCTAAACTCTAAACCTAACCCTAAACCTTAACCCTAAACTCTAACCCTAACCCTTTCATATCCTGATACATTCGATCTACTAACGTCTTACAACATTTCCTCTACCATGTTCCTAAATTAATCAGAACCTATACTCGGGTTCATGTTAGAGTTAGTGTTAGGGTTAGAGTTAGTGTTAGGGTTAAGGTTAAGGTTTGGGTTAATTTATGAACACCTGAAATTACCCTAAATAACCTTTGCATTATTATTAAATTACTAAATTAATATTAAAAGATAATTTAAACGTTCTTGTTAATTTTACTGTCAGTATTTTTAACTGACAATCTCATTAACCGAACGGGGACTTCAAAAAACAAAAACAAAAAACACTTCCATGGCGACTTTCATTTTTGCACGTTATCCTCTATAATAAAGAGCAATGTGTATTTATTTGCATATAAATAAATATATGTACTTCCATCCCGTCACGTAAACGTTAGCGAGTAAAACACGTGCCTATTTTCTAGGCTCCGAACGAAACCATTAGAAGTGGTGAGGTGAAGCGAGAAAGCAAATAACATGTCAGCCAACACACCTCAGACTTACCCCGCCGGATAAAATAAATTTGGAAAAAAATCAACCGCTCTATAATAAAAAAAAAATGTCAACAGTGGGTGTTCTTTTTATTTAGGTCATCAGAAATGATAATGATAATTTATATATGAAGAATTAAATTACTGACGTAACTATGATTTTATACGAATATACTAGTAAAATATCTAGATAAATAGCAAGTGCGAACACTGGCGAAGCATAGTTTGTTTTCGTCGTTTATTTA
>OY744546.1:60402283-60412283 GCA_963556195.1 Sepiola atlantica | reverse complement strand
ATAAGTTCATTCGTTTAGGAGTTTAGCCGCACATATACATTATTGACATCCATGAACTATAGACTGGCAGGACTCGTGTCCCGGCGTTGCCCGTGGAAATATAAAAGAAATATATACAATATTGACATCCATGCGTGCACATCAATCCAGTCAAAATGTTATTAAATAATATAACTAAAAATTTGATGTAGAGCAAATTTTTTTTTAATTATTATTTTTTGCATTTCGCTTAATTTTAAAGTTTTTTTTTGGGGGGGGGGAGGGACATCCCTAATAGTAAAGTCAACAACAACAAAAATGATGTTCTAACGTAACTCGTCGTGTTACCTAGAATATATATTCCATACTTCATAAAAAAATCAGCTAATTAGTTTAGAAGTAACCTTGATGAGTGATGACTTCTTTTTACTACGAAGAAAACGAGTTGTGCATCAAAATATTTGTTAAAATTACATTTAAACTTCCGCATGTTTGTACGGTTAAGGAAACAGGGAGTAGGAAGGGAATTCCAAACGCAAGATGTCAGAGGAAAAGAAGCTAACAGAGTATTAAATATTCCGGTATCTAGTGACCTCTATAGAGAAGGGTGTGCTTCTGCTGCAATTAAGAGAAAAGTGAACATTGGGAAACAAAATTTAAAAAGTGTAAAAAAAAAACTCCCGGGCAACGCCGGGTAGGTAAACTGGTATATAAAAAGTGTAGAGTGGAAGCAATAAGGTTAGATGATCTGTATATTTATAAAGTTCACATAATATAAAAACATATATCTCTAATATATTGATATGCGATCGAAGTCGTAAGAGGAACTAATTGGCATATTGCTGTGCAAAAGGACATCTCATTAATTAACTATTCGTTTCTATTGTTTTCAACATCAGCGATTGTTTTGATTTTAATATAAGACATAGTTCTATTACTTATAGAAAGCAGTAAAAATCGAATAAAACTGTTAATATGGGGTTAAGGGGTGGGAGCAGATGTTTTTTTTGGGGGGTGCGCTTTCAATTTTCCCTGGCAACTTTGTGGCACAGGTTCCGCTAATTTGAAATACCTCAATAACAGTCCTGATTCACTGTTTGAGAAATACAAAGGAGGTTGGAGTTTCTTTGTCGGGGCGATCCCACCGCACTCGCACCCCGTCGACGCCCTTCCCTCAACCTAGGGGGGTAGGGGCTCGTTCTCTTTGATTTCGTTCTATCTAATCCCGATATCCAGATCATTCATTATCATTCGGTTTTGACCTGACCTGACTCCCAATTCACCTTGTCAGAGCCCTAACCCTAACCCTAACCCCACAACGACGACATCCAGTCCGTTTGAAAGTCAAGGATCAGACATTGGCAAATTTCTTTATTTTTTTTCTTCTCATTTTTTTATTCGATGTATCTACGCAACTCTCAGAGAAGCTCTGTCCGGGAGTCCGTAATTACAAAACTTATTTTCACTTAAATTTCTGTATATTTTCCGCCATTCTTTAGACGAGTCCAATAATTTCTATAAGCGGATCTGTACGTCGGTAGGTCGATCCGTTCTGTTGTCTGTCACGCTTAACTTTGAAATCTGATTACGTGACGAATGTTGGGAGGGGGAAACTGACCATGTAGTGTCAGCCTTACGTACCAGCGCAAAGGAAAGAGAATAAATCTTCATGAAGCTCGAAATACCATTTTTTTTTTTTTACATTTTAATTTCGGTTTTGTTTACGCAATTGCATTTTATTTATTTTGAAAATACTTGATAAATAGTAAATAATAACAAGCAAAATCTAATATGCTATTATCTAAGTTACACGGACCCGGGAAACACACACACACACGATGAGAAAATCAGTACGCTGACGATTCGACTGGGTTTAGACTTTTTAAAATATAAAAAGTCAGTCCATCTGGATGAAACCGCGGTACGATTCTGAAGGATGTTACATATATTTTTTAAATAAATTATTTGTATTAGCTTTCACTCCTTTGTGATCGAGCACTTTATTGATTTCTTTTTCAATATAGCTTGACACACACACTATATATATATATATATATATATATATATATATATATATATATATATATATATATAAATCTAGTTCCGCGCGAGCGTTGAACACTGTAGGCAGCAATGACACTTTCTTCTGCCTCCCCTTGTAAGTGTATCTTAATTTCAATTACTGTCTGTGCCGATTGCCGACGGCCGTGTGGTCCTCAGCGTTTGTCTCGTGATTCTAGTCTGAATCTACTAGCTGCGTTCGATTCCACGTGATCGCCTACAACCGCCACTCCTTCACCGATTTGTGTAAAACCCAAAACGATATCGTCTGTAGGTGAAAAAACAACGCTTTGATATATATATATATATATATATATATTATATATATATATATATATATATATATATATACGTGTGTATATCATATCGAGGCAGCATTTTTTCCTCAAGACACGTATTATTAAAAATAACCGACAATTCTGGATATTTTCGTATTGATCCCTTTCAATTTTCCGGATTAAAGTCTTAATCTCGGAAGAAAATTGGCTGATGAAACTGCCGTAATTAACGTTTTGGTCCAGAGTACTTTCTGACTCATCTGGGTCCATCTTCAGTGGAGTAATGTCAAACAGGTAAAGACCTGGAGTGAGATTTATAATTAATTATGGCGGGAAAATTTATATATGAAACTATATTTATTAGGTATTATAAGCATTTAAGTATATTAGTACTAGTGTTGAAATTAATCTTGTTAATAGCCGGTTTTTTTTTGTTTTAATTAGTAAAGCTTCTAGTATGTGGAGTTTTTGTGTGTTAGTATTGTGTTCTAGGATTTTAGTATTGTCTACGAGAAGTTTTCGGATTTGCGAGCGGGGACAAGAATGTTCATTAATGAGGTGTCTGGCTATAGCGCTATTTTCTTCCGAGATTAAGACTTTAATCCGGAAAATTGAAGGGATCAATACGAAAATATCCAGACAAGAATTGTCGGTTATTTTTAATAATATATATATATATATATATATATATATATATATATATATATATATATATATATATATATATATATATATATGATCGTTTTACCTACATATGCCAGCGTTTCAAGCTTTCCGTCTCATCAGTGTAGGATGTGACAATTTCATACGGTCACAGGGCGCGAACCCGGTTCACAGAGTCAACCAAGACTCCACACGTTTTTGCTCTATCGCTAAAGTCATCCGAAATTATCACCTGATACAGGAGAAATTAAGTGCTATTTATGCCTAAATACCGCTGGCAGTAAACAGCGGACAATCTAGAGGGTTCAACAAACGTTATCGGAAACTTCCTTATAGCTAAGTGACAGTCTACTTTTAATATATATATATATATATATATATATATATATATATATATATATATATATATATACAGGGTGTCCCAAAATAATGTATACATCGTTTGAATCGTTATAACTCGTTCAATTTACCGAGTTTGATTTGCAAACAAAATTGATAAAAGAGTAGAACAGTAAGATACACATTTAAAAATACTGAAAGTAAAATTAACAAAAACATAGAAAATTAACTTTTAATAAACGTAAAGGCTACAATGTTTAAAGCAAGAAACCTGAAGTAATTGCAAACAAATGGGAGTAGTAATTGTAGTAGAATGTGCTCAAATACCGGAGTAAATGTCGCAAGACGTTTGTAGGTACAATTCTTCACGTCTTCACTATATGGAAAGTGTATTGAGCAGAACGGGTTGGAGTTAGAATGAGGGTTCATTTTATGAACATTCTGAAATTACCCTAAGTAGCCTTTATCTTTGTTAAAAGTTAATTTTCTAGGTTTTTGTTAATTTTACTGTCAGTATTTTTAAATGAATATTCTTACTCAATCTCGTTTATCAATCTTGCAAATAAAAATCAGTAAATTGAACGACTTATAACAATTCAAAGGGTGTATACATTATTTTGGGACACCCTGTATATAAAGAGAGAAAGTCACCTACAGACAGACTGTTTTGCTGTATCACAGCTCTTTAGTATGGCTAGACCAGCAAGTGCTTGCTATTGTAGGAAATAAATAACAAAATATATGTCACGAAACTCATCATTTTGTTTATTAAACCCTTCATTGTTTTCGAAGTATGATAGATAAATATTGTTTGATATATAATCTTATTCCTTTTTTTGTTTTTCTATTGCGGGATATGAAAATTTCGCAAACGCCTGTTGGCTTTTTCAACCGAATATTAAATTATGAAAATCAGTAGAGAAATTCTGTTATTTAAAAAAACAAAAACACGTTCAAGAATAGAGTTGCATTGTTTAAAAATTGGTCTGTGACAACATGCAGATTGAGTGCATTCGCTGCACTGGCCGCGATCGCCACCCCCCCCCCCCTCTTCGTTGTGCCGGCTCAAAGTTGTCGTCCGACTCAGTCCGTGCTGCAACAAGAATTCTCATTCCGAGAAAGTAACAGGTTTATTAGTTGGAGGGTCCAAATGTTCCCGGGTTGAATGGCAGACTTGCAAAATGAGTTTCTTCCCGACCAAAAAGAAAGATAAGTCCAATCAGCACAATCCTTTAGCTAACAGACCCAGTGGGTCCATCTTTTCTGGACATGCACTCAGCTCTAACCGATTGCCAGCTCTCTGAAAACCAAACTTCATGTCATCTCCAGAGGGCCAGGTCTCCCTCCTCCGATCTCTTAAGGTCCTTTATCCCTGACCGGAAATCTTGGAGTCCAGTCTTCTCATTAGTCATTAGTCACATTCGACCACCCAGAGGCTGACCGTTGGAGATATCCCTTAGAGATAACTACCAGACAGTCTACTAGAGGGGGCTTATCATAGAGACAATCTAAGAACATTACTTTCTGGGGTCAGCATGATTCTCTGTATTCAAGAGGCACTTATTTCATCTTAAAGAGAAATAAGATTCTGGGTGGCCCGATATAAAGCCAAAGACATTTTCAAGTTCCTCTATGCCCCCCCCCCATCTTGCCTGGACAGGCACACCACTTCGACTAATCGCCAGTCCTCTGAAAAAAAAACAATTCTCTCCGTCATGCCTATAGGGCCCTGTTCCCCTATCTCCTTCCAATATTCTGGAGTCTTTGCTTCCTGACCAGAAATCTTGGATTCTAGTATTTCTCACTGGCCACCATTCGACCACCCATAGGCTGACCACTGGATATATCCACTCGAAAATACTGCCAGATAGTGTATTTAAGGTTGCTTATCATGGAGACAATCTACGAACATTACTCTTTGGTCTCAGCATGATTCCCCGTTTTTGTGAAGCACTTATTTCATTTCAAAGAGAAATAAGATTCTGTGTGATCCAAAATACAAAATCAGAGATATTCTCCAATTCCTATGTGTCCCCCTTTTCTTTTGGCTGCACATCTATTATCTGCAACGTCTGCCATTCGCATGCACCACTAACACATGCATTCGCATGCACCACTAACACATGCACCACTAACACATGCACCACTAACACATGCATTCGCATGCACCACTAACACATGCATTCGCATGCACCACTAACACATGCACCACTAACACATGGATTCGAATGCACCACTAACACATGCATTCGCATGCACCACTAACACATGCATTCGCATGCACCACTAACACATGCAGGTTTACAGTCTCAACTTTTATTATTATTTGTTATTTTTCTCATCGCGTGAACATTTTTTGTGACTCGTTGACTTTTTCTTGACTTTTCTGTGACTCCTTTATCGTATAATATTAACGATGCCATCTATTTTGTGTTGTTGTTGTTGTTGCCAGGTTCATCAGTCAGTATCCACTGCACATGGTCGGTGCCCGAATGATGTGTAGCAACATCCCCGGACTGGTCGGCAAACAGAAACGCTTATGCCGTGTCCATCAGGACGTAATGATCAGTTTACGAGACGGGGTTCAACTCGGAGTCAAGGAGTGCCAGTTTCAGCTCCGCAGTCAGCGTTGGAACTGCAGTACGCTCGACCGAGACGCTTCTGTCTTTGGTAAAGTTATGCTTAGAGGTAAGCAACCACACCCTTCATTCCTGTTTAAATCTTGCATATATATATATATATATATATATATATATATATATATATATATATATATATATATATATATATATATATATATATATATATATATATATGTAGTCTCGGAAGTTTCTCAACCATTAAAACTATATAAAAAAAAAATTATATAAAAAAAAAAACTTATAGTCTCAAGTCTTCCAGTGGAAAATCACTCATGTAAGTCAATTTATTTTTTACAGTTATTATATTAGTTAATTTCTAACACTATTTTAAGGGATCATCAGTTGTTTACCATGAAAAACTGTTTCGGGAATTTAATATATATATATGTGTGTGTGTGTGTGAAAGAAGAGTGATAAACATGTACGAATGTGCAGATTTATTTCAACTTCGATTATTCAATGAAAGGTATATTCGGTTATAAAATTATGTTTATTATTCTTTCCTTAAGCCAAGGCTTTTCAAAGATCGAAATCTTAACATCAGAGGAATGACATAGATAGATAAGTTGGCAGTGGAAAAGCCAAAATTCAACATTTGAAAACTATTAAGTAGTCTTAAGGGCAATATATTATTATTTTATCATTATTATTATTATTTATTTATGTATATATTAGTGATATTTTAAGCTGAATTATTTCGACACTTGATTATTGGGGAAATGGTCGTATAATCAGTACCATTGGAGAGCCATGAATATTATAACTGTCCTGTTTTTAAATCTCCGAAACAGTTACATGGTAAACAGCTGATGATCCCCGTGTTAATATTAGACGCTTAAGGTCTCCTGTTTTTCTTTCACTCTTAGATAATTAACCCCCCCCCCCCTTTTTTTTTTACTTATATTTTTTCATTTATTAATTTTCCAACGAATGTTAAGTCTGCAATATCTTGGATTTAGTTAGTTTGTCTGGGAATTTAAACTGCATTTTACATTTTTTTTTCTTTTTTTCTTTTTTATTAATGACTCAAAGCTTCTTTAGACTATATATATATATATATATATATATATATATATATATATATATATAAAATAAAATATGAAACTAAAAGTATACAGACCCCATATCTTTTTACACGCATACTCTTACTCTCCATTACTTAATATTTTTTTCAAATTTTGAATTTTGGCTTTTCAACTGCCAACTTATCCATCTATGTAATTCCTCTGATGATAAGATTTTAATCTTTGAAAAGCCTTGGCTTAAGGAAAGAATAATAAACATGTTTTTACCGCGTACACCTTGCATTGAACAATCGAAGTTGAAATTAATTTGTCATTCGTACATGTCTATCCCTCTTCTTTCATATATATATATATATATATATATATATATATATATATATATATATATATATATATATATATAGTAGTGCGAAAATATATGTTTTAGCTCATACCTTCTATTCTTTATCTATACCAGCCTCTTCCAAATGAAAGCTCGATAATTGTCAACTTGCAACAACAGAGCATATATAAATAAACAAGATTTTGTTACATTCCAAAAGCCAAGATTTTATTTATCCTACGAAACATTTTTTTTTCAAAACAATGACTTCGCAATACATAATTCTTCGAATTGAGTATTTTTTTGTCTTTCTGATCAGTTCAGAGAGGAAAGATCCGATATTGGCATAAAAATCTTAGATTGTTCACCGCTGAACGAAACGGAACCGGAAAATTGTACAAAAAGTGATTGTTTTGAAAAAAATGTTTTGTTAAATAAACAAAATCTTGTTTATACACACACACACACACACACACACACACCCACAAACACACACACACACACACACACATATATATATATATATATATATATATATATATATATATATATATATATACATGAACATTAAGCAAAACGTGTTCAATGAATACATGAAAACAAATGTTGATGAACTGAGATTTCGTATAGTATATGAGTGTATGATATCAGACCTAAAATCAAACGGCGGATTGCTCTTGGATGGACAGCTTGTTCCAAAGTAGACAACATCATGAAGTGTAGAAAGTCCACGATGAACATTAAGCGAAAAGTGTTCACTGAATACATCATGCCTGTTATGACATATGGTAGTGAAACATGGGAAGTTAATAATGAAACGATAGAAAAGCTAAGAGTGGCACAGTACAAAATGGAACGCATTATGCTCGGCATCAGTTTACGTGATAGAAAAAGAAACAGCTGGATCAGACAGCAAACTGGAGTAAATGACACCATCATTACTATACGAATGGCAAAACATAGATCACCTTTCGAGATGTACAGACAACATGTGGCCATATAGAGCGACGGAATGGACCCTGAGTTAATGGAAAAGACTCATAGGAAGGAAAAAAAAACGGTGGAGAGCTGATCTTGATAGTCAACTAGGTCCCACTTGACCACGCCTAGCCAGGGATACACCAAGGTGGAAAGAAATAAGGGAGGTGAAATAAAAAAAAACTCTGATGATGATAATGATATATATATATATATATATATATATATATATATATATATATATATATATATATACGACGCACATTCACTAGATCAACTCGACAATCTGCCAAATCCCATCCATTCACTGTGGAGGTCCTCGGATGCCGAAGAGCTTTCTACTCCAAAAGTTTCTTTCCTCGTGCTGCTGGACTCTGGAACTCCCTTCCTGCTCCCTGTTTTCCTGACGGTACTGACATGCAGAAATTTTAAACTAATGTAAACAGACATCTCGCTGCACAGCTCCCAATTAAGGTTGACCCTCTCCCCCTAAAAAACAACCCCAAAAACTCTCACCCTTTTTCTCAGAAGCCCCTTACGTCTACGTTGGTGATCTGCCTTGTTTGGGGTGAACTATTTTATATATATATATATATATATATATATATATATATATATATATATATATATATATATATATACAGGGTGTTTCAAAAGTCTTGGGAACATAACGATTTTTAATAACTCAAAAACTATTAGGAGTTGAAAAATGAAATTGGTACCGTTGGAAAGGTTTAAGTTTCAAGTTTTGTGGGGAATCTTCAAAGTTGCTCAATATGAGCACCATTCGTCACACGGCAGACATCTAGTCGATAGTCCATTTCCTGCCAAACGCGTTCCAGCATCTTGACGTCAATGGTTCCCACAACTGCCGTTACTCGAGCCTTTAGTTCGTCAATATCTCTTGGAAGGGGCGGCACATAGACTTGTTGCTTGACAAAGCCCCAAAGGAAAAAGTCACACGGGGTAAGATCTGGAGACCTAGGAGGCCAGGGCATGAGAACGTCATCACCTCGCCCAGATCTCCCAATCCATCTACCAGGCAGCCTTGTGTTAAGAAACTGCCTTACTCTAAGACTCCAGTGTGGTGGTGCACCATCTTGTTGAAAAATGAAGTCATCAGATTCTGCTTGTTCCAACTGAGCCATTAACCAGTCTTCCAGCATGTTGAGATAGGATTCACCAGTGATAGTTGCCTCTTCAAAGAAGAACGGTCCATAGACACCTTTCTTGGAAATTGCACAAAACACGTTCACTTTTGGTGAATCTCGCTCGTGCTCAAGAAGTTCATGAGGATTCTCAGTACCCCATATGCGAGTGTTATGCTTGTTAACTTTGCCATTCAGATGGAAGGTCGCCTCATCGCTAAAAACAAGCCGGTCATCAAAGCCGTTATCTTCCAACTTCTCTTGCATTGCAATGCAAAAATCACGGCGAAGTGGCTTATCAGTGTCCTTCAACTTTTGGACCAACTTGAGCTTGTAAGGTACCATTTGCAGTCGTTTCCTTAAGACACGCCAGACAGTTGCTGGAGCAAGCTGAAGTTCCCTGCTGGCTCTTCTCACTGATTTACGGGGGCTCCGCTGAAAGGCTGTCCGAACTTGCTCAACTGCATCTTCTGAAGTTGAAGGGCGACCTGTTCGCTTACTTGGGCACAAACACCCATCTTTCACAAATTTAGCATGCCATCTGACAATGGATTTCCTTTCAGGG
>OY744546.1:60375985-60392083 GCA_963556195.1 Sepiola atlantica | reverse complement strand
GGGATAAAGATCGGACTCTACCTCTTCCTGATGAGATCTCAGTTTATAACAGCTGTTGATCGATAACATCGACATGCCAATGTCGCAGAGTTTGTACATGTCTGTCTAAATAAAAATAATCATATATATATATATATATATATATATATATATATATATATATATATATATATAACGTAAAATATAATAACACGAAATTACATGATTGTCGATGCAATAATTTATTTCAACCTTGCGGTTTTATTCAAGCATCCAATTTGACAATTACATTTTTGAGACTGACAGAAAACTGAATTCTCACCCTCGACACTTCAAACACAACCAGAGAGAGTGGTGGTCACAGCCAATCTAAATACCTATTACAGAGCGAGTAGGAATTAACATCTTATATTAAACTAAAGCAATCGAAAGAGATCTTATGTTGTTTTTTTTGTTTGTTTTTATTAAAATAATAACGTCTGAGTTAAGCGCACATATAACACTAAATATATATATATATATATATATATATATATATATATATATATGTTTGGTGGTGTATGTGAAATTGGTTAAGGAAATGTGGAAAAGCGAGTATCAAACTAGCAAAAGTAAAGACACGAACACATCATTGTAGCTAGGTCAAGATATTTCGGTCGATGGTTGCGACCATATTCGTTTGGAAAAGTTTTCACATTTTGTCTGAAACTTTCATTTCATATTTACTACTGCATATATATATATATATATATATATATATATATATATATATATATATATATATATATAGAGAGAGAGAGAGAGAGAGAGAGAGAGAGAGAGAGAGAATGGTAGTTTGCTTGAAGCATTGCTGGGAATAGTAGTAGTATGTTTTTAAAAGGCTGAGGGTCAATGCAAAGTCACGGGTAGGATGTAAGCTGGAAGGAACAAAAATAATAAATCGAATACGAAATGGTACTTACTATTTACTTCTTTCTTAAAATCTTACATAACAGCAAGTGTGGTGTTAGCTTGTGTGTTGTTCGGATGATTATTAAAAATCATTAATTTGATATTTCGGGAAAAAGAAACTTCCCTTTGTCAAAAATAATAAACACCAGAGGAAAACTCCGTCTGTGCTGCACACACACGCATATATATATATATATATATATATATATATATATATATATATATATATATATATATATATATATATGTGTTATTGTTTATTTATCTATGGACGTATACGTCTCTTTTCAATCAAAACTCATCAGCATAGAAGTATGACTATTCACTACCGGTCACACGATTCGAAACCCTGGATTACAAGTATTTTTCAACCCCAATCCAACGTCGCTAACCGATAGGCCAAGTCTGAACAGCTTATAAACAATGATAATTTTAACACATTTAAAGCGGCGAGACATACAGGCATTCAACTTCTATAAGTGAAGGAATGATGCATATAAAGCAAGTGACTATTATATATATATATATATATATATATATATATATATATATATATATAGTCTAAAGAAGCTTTGAGTTATTTTAAACAAAAAGCCAAAAAAAAAGGAAAATGCAGTTTAAATTCCCAGAGAAACTAACTAAATCCAAAATAACATTTGTTGGAAAATTCATAAATAAATAATATATAATAGTAAGTAAATAAAATAAAAAGGGGGATTAAGTATCTAACAGTGAAACAAAAGCGGGAGACCTTAACGTAAGCATCTAATATTAACACGGGGATCTTCAGCTGTTTACCATGTAACTGTTTCGGAGATTTAAAAACAGGACAGTTATATGCATGGCTCTCCAATGGTACAGATAAAACTACCATTTCCCCAATAATCACGTGCCGAAATAATTCAGCTTAAAATGTTACTCATAAATAAATAAATAAATAAATAAATAAATAAATAATAATAATAATAATAATAATAATGATAATAATGATAATAATAATAATATACTACCCTTAAGACTACCGTGTGATATGGTAATTTGCATATCAAATAAAATAATAATAATAATAATAATAATAATAATAATAATAATAATAATAATAATAATAATAATAATAATAATAATAATAATAATAATAATAATAATAATAATAATAAAATAATATCTAAACACTTCACCTACGAACCATTCTACGATATGGTAGCTAGAAATAAATATATATATATATATATATATCCATATATATCAAATATATATATTGTAATAGAGTAAGCTTCATTGGGCCAAATTCTTAAAATTAACCTGTGAATAAGGTTTGATGAAACAGTCAGAAATAGCCGTTGTTAGCTTAGAGAAGTGTAATTTTTCTTAACAAAACCTAAGTTCAGGTTTGATCAGTTTAAGAACTTGGCCTGATGAAGCGTAATACGTTGACGCGAGAAATGCACACGTTTTTCTTTGTGTCCTTTTGTGTGAGTGTATTGCAATGTCGAAAGCAGGTGCTTGTTGTAATAATTAAACTTTTAGACATCATGAGCTGCGACTGTTCCGTATTTTGTCTGCGACTGAATCGTTTTATGTTGCTTAAACGTTTTTTTAAATTTTATTTGTTGTCAATGTTTTTCTTGTCGGTACTTATATACGCGTCAGCCGGGTCCGTTGCGTTCGTGTGAGACTTACTTAATATTTCGTTCAATGCAAGTACAAGTTAACGTTACACTTCCGATCAGTTAATATTACGGTTGTTACTCACTAGGAGTTCTCTCTCATTTCTTGGCCTTTTGGCTAAGATCAAAGTGCAGTATCTGTTCCGATGGATACTGCACCCCATAGACTGGTATTGTCTTGGCCTTCGGGGCTTGATTTACGCCAGTCTATGGGTCTGTCCTGTGCAATTCTAGGAGGTCCATCCTCCCAGGCTTCGCCTCCCCTCTTTGGGGAGGAGTAAGTTTATTGCTTATTGCCTGAGGCGCCCCTACCGGGGAATGCCGACGGGGCTGCCCAGGCAATTTTTAAACCCCACTTTCTCGACCCGACCTTGGGTCACATCTTACTTGTGGGAGTAAGATAAAAACTGGCCTTGTGCCTAACTCCTGGAGAGGAATAAATCAATACTCACTAGGAGTTCTTATACATGTCGTCATCAGTGATTGCTCACTGATAACAACCGGTGGTGTCCATCCTGAAGTCCAAGTGACAACAAGTTTCACCAGATTTCCAGTACTCCATGCTTCTTTCCATAACCATTACAAACTATTTTGCTTTATCGCAACAGCCGCTTACCATTAATTTCTCGCTGACAACGGCCATTGGTCATCTGAGATTTGGTTGGCAGTAAGCCCCCCCCCCCCAAGGTCCTAGTACTATCTGAAACCTTCCAGTAGAGATCTGAAATTTCTTACAGTTTCAGTTCTCTTGGTTTCATGTGGTGGAGGTGTTCCCATATTTTCGCTTTATTTCTATTGTTACTCCCATGTGACTGGTTAATGTTCGCGATTTATGAAGGTTAGTTTCCGCACACGAGGATTTTCCTAAGGAGTTCAGCTGTTTTCACCATTGCCGTCCGTTGTATAGTCTCGGTCTTCCCTTTGATTCCAATTTCTCCCAGTCTTTTCCCAAGGTTTTTGGGGAATGTTCCTAGTGCTCCTACGATCATTAGTATTATCTTGTCTGTCTTCATGTTCCGTATCTCTTTCAGTTCTCTGCCAAGCTCCGTGTATTTGCTTCGTTCTTCTGTAACCCTGTGGTCTACTAGAACGGCAAAGTCTACGATTTGGCAGGATTTTTCCTCCTTGTTGACTATTATTAAATCCGGTCTCCTTGCTTGGATGAGTTTATCTATTTGTACCTCTATGTCCCATGTGATTTTCGTTGTCCAATACTGTCTCTGAGTGTTGCTGTTGGTAATGGTGGAGGTTTTGCTGTTGTTATTATTATTATTATTATTATTATTATTTACTCACTAGGAGTTATCACACTGGTCATCGTCAGTGGTCGCCCACTGCCGACAACCTGTGGTATTCCCTGGAGTGCGAGTGACAACAAGTCTCCTCAGGCCTCCAGTATGCTCCACCTCTTTTCGTTCATCACCGCTGATGACCTTGCGGTAATCGCAACAGCCACCTACCAACGATTTCCCGCTGATAAGGGTCATTGGTCCCCTCTGGGGCCCGAGTGGCAAATTATTATTATTATTATTATTATTATTATTATTATTATTATTATTATTATTATTATTATTATTATTATTATTATTTCCTCATCAGGGGTTCTCACACAAGATATTTTCAGTGGTCGCTCACTGGAACCAACATGTGGTGTTCATTACGGTCTGTGTAGCAACATTTCTTTTCAGATTTCTCGTACTCTCCGCTTATTTCGATACCCATCACAAACCACTGTGCGTTCTAGCCACAGCCGTTTACCACTGATTTATCGTTGACAATGGCTGTTCGCTTTTTTTTTCCTGGAATTTGAGAGACAATAAGACCTCTCAAGTTTCGATCACTATTCGTGTTCCCTGGAGTCTGAGTGACAAAACGTCTCACCAGGTTTCCAGTACTCTCAACCTTTTTCGATAACCATTGCAATTGATTATGCGTTCTCGCATTGATTTCTCGTTGGCAACTTTCAAACCGAGGTCTGGGTGGTGCTCATCTCCCTTCAGACTTTCCATCCTCTTTGATCCTTCACGGCCATTTTGTGTGGAACCAACCGATGCTGATGCCACCAGACTTTTTGACTCCCTTCAAGTTGATGATTACTTACTCACTGGCAATAACAAGTTGTGTTCCCTGGAGTCTGAGTAACAGCACGTGTTCCCAGACCTCGAATATTCTTTCGGAAACTGTTGCAAATTAGTTTGCCTAATCACAACAGCCGTTTACCATTGAATTCTTGCTGGCGACGTCCGTTTGTCTTCTTCAGAATTTGAGTAGCAACAAGTCTCTCCAACGTCTCAATGCTTTCCGCAGCCTTCCACTGGAGGTCTGGTTGGTGCTCTCTCTCCCCCCTCTCTCTCTCTCTCTCTCTCTCTTTCTCTCTCTCTCTCTTACCTCATTCTTTCCGTCTTCTATTTCCCGTCATGACTATTTTGTGTGGTGCCAGCAGAGGCTGGTGCCATTACATGTGTGTGCCTCTCCGTGTGTGATTGGTGATGTGGTAGTTGGCGGCAGTTTATGAGACGTCTGGCAGTTTCAATTCCCTTGGGCTCATGCGATGTTGTTTGAATATTTTTGTCTGATTTCTATTTCAGTGTATCGGTGGTTGATTATGTGTGTTGGTTTCTGTACAATCGAAGATTTTCCTTAATATTCCGGCTGTTTGTATCATCGCCTTGCGGTGGATGCTCTCAATCTTCCTTTTACTCTCAAGTTTTCCTAATCTTTTAACAAGTTTTTCGGGTCTGATTCCAAAATAATTCAGTGTACGAAAAGTCGGCCGATGATTGTACAACCTAAATACCAATTGAAGGTACGTTCTCGACAATCAGTCCGACAGAGACTGACCATTTCGGTGGCACTTATCTGTCGAGTTACAGTATTATGTCTAAGGTAGTCCTAGGAGGTCAACCCTCCCAGGCCTTGCCTTCCCCCTTTGGGAAGGGGTTGGTTTATTGCCAATTTCCTGAAGTGCCCCTACTGGGGAATGCCGACGAGGCTGCCCGTCTTATTTTTAGAAGCAAGCCTGGCTCTTCTGCTAGGGCGCTGGCTTTTCTCTCACCTTCCGGCTTTGTATCACATCTTCCTGTCGTGGGAAGGACCCTTTAGTGAGAAATAATATAAGCCATCTAATCTAAGCTATAAATACAAGTTACTTTCTGTTGAACACTGTTATGACGGTTGACTATGATTGTCCGCCAGCTGCTTGACATGAATAGGATATATTTTTCATCTCGTCGTGTAACGGTTCGAATTGGACTCATTGGTTAACGCATTCGGAATTGAGTTAGAGGTGACTCTTGTTCCGGGGTTCGAATCATGAGACCGGTTTGAACAGTTACATCTACATCGATGATTCCGCAAAAATAAAACTATACGTACGTAAATGATAATATTATATATATATATATATATATATATATATATATATATATATATATATATATATATATATATATGAAGCAATCCAACAAAAGATATAAGCGTCAACTAATATCTTATAATTAGTTAAACATCCGGATAAAAACTGAAGCTCAATATACTGGATAGAGCATTAATATTATAATATAAAATGAAGTAATAAAATAAGGTGCCAATCAAATTTCATTAGAATTCAAAGTTCAAGCAAAGTATCTTAAAGTCCTTAGCTCATGAGTTTCCAAAGATAATTCTTCTCTTCAGAGGACCATTACCGCAGTTATACTACTACAGGCAATAAAATTAAGCTTTGAAAATATATAAAAATTATATACACAAATACATAAAAATACATAACATCAAATATATCAACCCAAAAACATACTTTTTGTTGAATCTATACAATCCATCCAGGTCATACAAATTGCAAAACATAATGAGGAAAGACATTCAGAGGGTTAACCGAGGATTACTCCAAGTTATAAATAGCAGTCCATATACGTGAAATTGAAGGAGCTGACAAAGTTATCCAGTCGCGAAATGTGTCAATAATCGATGAAGTGAAAAGTATTCAATGTTAATGATAAATAAATCAAATAATATAGAAAGTTCAATAAACTCACTTAAAATTCTAATATATATATATATATATATATATATATATATATATATATATATATACTATAGCTTGTATTAATGTACTATTGAACCAAAATGAAAGTATAAAGACGCCCGGGCAACACCTGCCAACCCCTGTATATGTGAGAGAGCTAGAATATAAAAAGTCACAATCTATTTTCTTTTATTAAACAATAATTTTAACCGGCCTGGTTTGCTAAGTATAAAAATGAATTACGAAAATGATGCATTTCAAATCCAAAAGTATATTTTATCTAATGGAGATTTGGTATTTGTCTGTCTGAAGCCGAAACTATACTATTGCTTGTATTAATTGTACTAATGTACTTCTATTACTAATGGGTATTTGGTATTTGTCTGTCTGAAGCCGAAACTATATTATTGCTTCTATCAATGTACTATTGTACTTCTATTACTAATGGGGATTTGGTATTTGTCTGTCTGAAGCCGAAACTATACTATTGCTTCTATCAATGTACTATTGTACTTCTATTACTAATGGGTATTTGGTATTTGTCTGTCTGAAGCCGAAACTATACTATTGCTTCTATCAATGTACTATTGTACTTCTATTACTAATGGGGATTTGGTATTTGTCTGTCTGAAGCCGAAACTATATTATTGCTTCTATCAATGTACTATTGTACTTCTATTACTAATGGGGATTTGGTATTTGTCTGTCTGAAGCCGAAACTATATTATTGCTTGTATTAATTTACTATTGTTTTATCTTTTTATACGCCATTCAGTTTTTACACTATTTTAAACTAATCTACTATGTTTCAATGCAAAATTTAGGCGTAGTGTAGTATCTGTTCTGTTGTCATGAGACCACCCTCTCAGGCATTACCTATCCCTCTTATCTGTTCTGTTGTTATGAAAACATCATCCTAGATATTTCCTCTTTTTTTGAAAGGGTGGTAGTGCAGTATATGTTCGTTCATCATGATACCATTCTCCCAGGCATTACCCCTCTTTTGGGGGTATTATAATATCTGTTCTTTTGTCAGAATACGCCCCCCCCCCGACGTTACCTACACATTTGGGGTCAGTCTGTTGTCATGATATCCTTCTCCCAGGCATTACTTCCTTCTTTTAGGGCAGTGAAGTATATACAGGGTGGGCCAAAATAAGGGTCCTATCTTTAAATTTGAATAACTTGAATTTGAATAACTTCCACAAAATAAAAGTTAAACTCACCAAACTTTATGTGTGTGTAGACTGACCCTTCCGAGATTTTTTGAAATAAACAAAACAAATTTTAGCCGAAAAACACTTCTTAAAACTTACAAAAACTAAAGTATTGTTTTTTACACTGTTTTGAGTTTTTTAAGCAAAAATAATGTTTTCTAAATGAGGGTACGTTCCTTAGGGCTAATACGGCTCATGCTTGCTTCGGAAGGGGTCCTTTACTTATTCTAAAAAAAAAATTTAAAAAAATCAATAAATATAAAAGTTATGAATTTTTAAAAATAGGACCCTTATTTTTGCCCACCCTATATTTGTTCATCATGATACCATTCTCCCACGCTGGCTAATAGATGCGACCGAGAGAGGGGGGGGGGGCGTATATGTTCTAGTAGATATAACTGTGTGTATGATATCAGAAGACGCCGGCGTGTATACGCACGCTGTCCCACGTTGTGCTGATCTAAATTCTATCACCAAATCATTCGCCGAATGATGTGTACGGCAAAACACCGATTGATATTCACGGCGGGAAAAAAAAAAAAAATTCTGGATTGTCGGATTTATTTAATTATTTATTACTTAAGTTCACAATCGCACAGACAAGCGCTTAAAGGCAAGGCAGGCGCGGTCGGTCGCTGCACACAAACTGCAGACTCACTCACTCGCAGACGGAGAAACAAAATATCACAGCTCGACGCGATTCTTGGCTGTTTGTTGCGGATCGTTTGATGTTGGTGCGATGCCGGAAGCGCCATTGTGTTCGTTTTCTTGAATCGCGCTTAAAAAGCAAACGAATAAAGTGAGGACGTTTTTGGTTTTTTGATTAGACTACGTCTCGTACTTTATTACAAGCTTACAAAAAATATCGTTCTCTTAGAAGACGAGACATAAACAGATTCCGAGAAAGAGAGAGAGAGAGAGAGAGAGAGAGAGAGAGAGAGAGAGAGAGAGAGAGAGAGAGAGAGAGAGATGAGAGGGGAGGGGGTACAAGAAAGGAAAGATATAAAAAAAGTGACAACACAAAACAATAAATATCGGATAAAAATGAATATTTTCCTAAATCTACTTCCACTCTTCACGTGTTGACTCCTAATAAAATAAATTGCGCGCGGATTTTGTTTGGTTCTGTTTTTCAGCTGTTTTTTTCTCCCGCCATATGATGTCACCCGCCATTGTATACGTGATGACACGAAAATTTGCTTCTTCGTTGAAAATATCATTCCGTTTCTTCCTTTTTTCTTTTTTATTTCCTTCCTTTATTTTTCTTCCTTTTCTCTAACTTCTTTTTTTAAATTTTTTATTCATTTTTTTTTCTTTTCCTTTCTT
The DNA here is from genome assembly GCA_963556195.1 of Sepiola atlantica. NCBI lineage: Eukaryota > Metazoa > Mollusca > Cephalopoda > Sepiida > Sepiolidae > Sepiola > Sepiola atlantica. The sequence continues at coordinate 60,382,919 of OY744546.1, read as the reverse complement.
CTGTTTCTTTCTATTTTCTTTATTCTTTGTTTAAATTTTTTTCTTTTATCCTTTTTACGTTTTCTTCATCCATTTCTCTCTCTCTCTCCTTTCCTTTCCTTTCTTTTATTTTCTGTCGTTCTTTTCCCTTCTTTCTCTGATTATTTCTTCCTTCCTTTGAACTGTTTTCTTTCTTTTATGTTAATTTTATTTATTCTTTTCTTTCGTTAGTCTGCTAGGATTTTCGACAATACAAACTACGTCGCAAACTATAAAACAAACATTAAAAACAACAAACCATTTAAAAAGACGCACATCTAATGCAGGTATATAAACTATCCCATGCAATAAGTATCATCTGATATACATAGGAGAAACCTAACTAGAACTAAAGAAAAGGTTTGGTCAACATAAAATAGATATAAAAAATAACAATTCTCTGAACGCACTTTTTCCCCATGCATTACAACACAATCATTCTTTTAACTTTGAACAGGCTAAATAAATCTCGGCAAAGACTTTTTGAATCAGCACTCATTATAAACTCTAACACAATTAAACTGCTGATTAAAGGAGATAGATTGTAAAGCCATTCGTTTTTAAAAATTCTGGAGATCGATCTTCTGTATCTCAGTACAAGCAGTTGGCAATCACCTCAGCAAACGCAATCTACTTAGTATAAGCAATACGGATTTCATCCTGCAAGATCAACAGCAGACGTGCTGACTGTAATATCTTACAAGATCAGTGAATCTATCGATGTGGGATTCGTCTCTAGGCCTTTGATAGGTTTTGGCACAAAGGTTTGCTTCCCAAGCCATGAAATGTTTGGAAAGTCTTCGTTACCATTTCTCTGACAAGTCTATAAAAGTAATTGTTGATAGGCAGATTTCTGAATTTACACTGGGGTTTCTCAAGAATCAATTCTGGGTCTCAACCCTTTTTCCTGATCTTCATCGATGATCTTCTAAATCATAATCTGAGATAATTTGTTGATATCTATGCCGAGGACAGAACTATCTATGACAACACTTTGAAGAGCATTAGTGATCAGAATCTTGCTGATTCTGTCTTCCGACGCGGAGCACGTGATGCAATGAGGGGAAAGTGGCTTGTTGCCTTTAGAACCACTAAAACCAATCTTCCCTCCTTGCACCACCTCGTTTTGCCTCGGTTGCCTTGATAAACTCATAGGACTGACTTTCACTCCAGACCTGGAAGATTTGCATCAAATCTGTTGCTAAGGTCGCTGAAAAAATAGTTGGATCATTCTACCGCTCCAGAAAGTACCTGCCCCCAGATGTAATCAACTACCTATATAAGAGTCAGATATATCATTAGATGGGGAGGTACTGCTGCCACATCTGGGGAGGTGCTGCTGCCACATCTGGAGAGGTACTGCTGCCACATCTGGGGAGGTGCTGCTGCCACATCTGGAGAGGTACTGCTGCCACATCTGGGGAGGTACTGCTGCCACATCTGGAGAGGTACTGCTGCCACATCTGGGGAGGTACTGCTGCCACATCTAGAGAGGTACTGCTGCCACGTCTGGGGAGGTACTGCTGCCACATCTGGGGAGGTACTGCTGCCACATCTGGAGAGGTACTGCTGCCACATCTGGGGAGGTACTGCTGCCACATCTGGAGAGGTACTGCTGCCACATCTGGGGAGGTACTGCTGCAACATCTGGGGAGGTTCCTCTAAGGGGATTATTTGCTGTCTTGATAGATTGCAAAGTCGACATAGCAAACAAGTCTCTAGTCTTCCCTCCAGCACTTCCTTCACGAAAGAGACGTTGCCAGTCTTTTTCTGCTCTCTTTATTTCCATGGTAGGGGTTTTACTGAGCACCAATCTTTAGTCCCCCCCACCCTGTAAAACATTCACAGCAAGAACTCGTTTAGCTACCACCATTGCAAATAACTTTCCTTTCTTCCTCTGTGTACCTAAAACCAAACGGAACTTCCATGAACAGAGTTTCTTTCCAGGAACTTCCCATCTGTGGAACACAATACCACTGGGCTGCTTTCCTGCAGATTACAACATGATAATCTTCAAGTCTAATGTCAACAAATACTTGTCGATTTGTCCTTTTAAGTAGTACTAATTTTATCTCTTCCGTTCATCGTTTTCAAACCCCTCATGATGGTATTCGTCGTCGAGTCAACAATCTCATTAACCCTTATCCTCGGGTGTCTTTTGGCCTTGGGAAGTGGTGATTCATAAGTATTTAAAAACCAAACAGACAGACAGAAAACACAGCGACGTGTGCTACTCTTGAACATGTAATACTTGCCAAGATCTGTAACTTGAAATCCGATTAAAGTGTTTCCCTTGGTTTTAATATTGCAATATCTCTTATATTTTTCAGGAAGCCGAGAAGCGGCGTTTGTGTACGCCATCTCTTCGGCGGCCGTCGTGCACGCCATCACCAGGGCCTGCAGCAAGGGGATCCTGCGAAATTGCTCATGCGACCCGTCCAAGATTGGAAAGGGCCGCGACAAGAAAGGCCATTTCGAGTGGGGCGGATGTAGCGACAATGTTCAGTACGGCAGTGATTTTTCGCGGACGTTTATCGATGCGCGAGAGAAAAAAGTTCGTGACGCAAGAGCGCTGATGAACTTACACAATAATCGTGCCGGACGAAGGGTAAGACATGTGTTCTTAGATTTACAACCCCTCTTTTTTTCTGCTATGACACAGCTATCTTTCCTCTATACAACAATTGTAACCACAGCTTTTTAACTACAAATTTGGAAAGATCAAATTCAAATTAAATTCATATAGAGAGATAAGCAACTTAAACGAGACGTATGCCCCCCCCCATATATATATATATATATATATATATATATATATATATATATATATATATATATATATATATATATATATATATATAAAAGGAGATTGTAGTTTGCTTGAAGCATTGCTGGTAAATGTAAGTGCAGATTAGTCGTCCGAGGCTATAGCAATGCGATGTGGTTGCCGTAAGATGGAAAAGTGAAAAGTGCCGTATTTCGATGATCTGACACCGGTTTTTCCCGTTTTTCTTCGACCCATTCGGTCTTTTATTGTTGTCTTCTGATAATGAAAGTTTTTCTTTCGAAAATTTAAGATTATCCTTTGCCGAACTGTTACTTACCGGACAGTATTTACTATGTTGGTATTTAATCAGTTTTCGTGAAATTATTAATAAATCGTTTTGAGTTTCACTTTCTCCCTGCGTTTATTTCTTTTCACTTTTCCATCTTACGGCAACCACATCGCATTGCTATAGCCTCGGACGACTAATCTGCACTTATATATATATATATATATATATATATATATATATATATATATATATATATATATATATATATATATATATATATACCATAAATATTTATTTAATATTAAAGTTTTTCACCTACAGACGACATCGTTTCGGGCTCTCTTACTCTCATCAGTGTAGGAGTGGCAGTTGTATGTTGTCGCATGGGTTCGTAGATTCAGGCTAGAATACTATTCAGTAAAAGGTAACGGTCGCATAGCCTGGACGCGCACGAGTGTCGTTGCCGACATCGCACACTGCCCATGGCCGTAGCGGCGGTGATTTGTTAAGAATCACCGTGTCTAGGACACAGCATATGGAAGGCGGAGCCCATCCCTCTCCTTCCGCTGCCTTGAACCTTCCCTGAGTTTTAGTCAGGTACCCATTTACTGCTGGGTGGACAGAGGGAGTTTTCAGACCCGAAAATTCGCATGCCGTGAGTGGGATCGAACCCGGGTCGTCCAGAAAAATTAAATATATGTTTGCTCCCATTATTTATTTCACAACCATAACGTCTTCGAACAAGAACGGCAAGTTGTTTATTATATTTTATATATATATATATATATATATATATATATATATATATGGATGTTTCTCGGCAACGAGCTTTTTAATTTTTTCTCTGACTTTCTGTAAGACGTGTTGCTAAAGGCGCTGATGAAGACCTTTCCATGCAATACTTTAAAACTTGAACGAAAAACACACACATTATATATATATATATATATATATATATATATATATATATATATATATATATATATCAGCCTGCCATAAAAATGTTTTTTTGAACAATCCCATTGTTATTTTTAATAAAGAATTTATCTGCTGAAGATGAGATGATTATAATTGTCATTATCTTCCCCTACGGTTAAATTAAGAATGAATTTCTGAAACATATGTACACAAAGATAAATTAGATGTGTTGGTGTTGAATATACTAGAGACGTCTATTATGTTCAGAAATACTAAAGCAGTAAGAAGTGTCTTGATAATTTTGGTCGAGTTTTAGATATACTTTAAATTATATTTAATTTCTTTTTTTCTTTAAAAATATTTACAGTCTACATAGCTTCCATTCACGATTATCCCCCTTTGTTTTTTTGTTTTTTTAACCTGAAGTGTTTAAATCTAATGAAACTTTTTACGGCCATTTACCGTAAACCAAATGGGCATTTTACCGCATTGTATTTTTAATTTTCTATTTGTATTTTTCTTGTAAAAGGTCATGCTGTTCTCGATTATCCCCCTTTGTTTTTTTTTAACCGGAAGTGTTTAAATTTAATGAAACTTTTTACGGCCATTTAACGTAAACCAAATTGTCATTTTGCCGCATTGCATTTTTAATTTTCTATTTGTATTTTTCTTGTGAAATTTCATGCTGTTCTCGATTATCCCCCTTTGTTTTTTTTTTAACCGGAAGTGTTTAAATTTAATGAAACTTTTTACGGCCATTTAACGTAAACCAGATTGTCATTTGACCGCATTGCATTTTTAATTTTCTATTTGTATTTTTCTTGTGAAATTTCATGCTGTCCTTTTTCCTCTCGTCTGATTGTTTGTCTTTGTTTTTTCTTGTCTTCTGGAGGCAGTAAAACGCTTCCTGAAATTGGAATGTAAGTGCCACGGAGTATCTGGATCGTGTTCAATTCGGACATGCTGGTCAGCCATGATGGAATTTCGCCGCGTTGGGGACTACCTCAAGAACAAATACAATGGGGCCGTACAAGTGATGATGAACCAGGAAGGAACCGGCCTCATTGTGGCCAACAAAGACCACAAGCGACCGACAAGGTCCGACCTCGTCTATTTCGAGGCGTCGCCGGATTACTGTATGAGGAACTTGGAAATCGGTGAGTTACCTCCCCCTTGTATTTTTCTTCTGTTCTCCAGTAGATGGCGTGTAGCGAAAACACAGTTTTTTGTTAGAAACAGATACGAACATATTAAGAATGATGATTTGATTAACTAGGAAAAATATGTGCTCATATCTTTGCAAGTAGTTGATCATGGCAAAAATGTAATATAGTTAACAACGACAAATCCCGTAATTGAAACACTGAAATCATTAAAAAAAAAATTTTTTTTAAGTTTTGTAGAACACTAAAACTTTCAATTCAAAAGAACCCTGGCCCCCCCAAAAAAAATTTAATAAAAAAAATTATTTAGAAACAATGTAATATATATATATATATATATATATATATATATATATATATATATATATATAACAATATATATATATATATATATATATATATATATATATATATATATAACAAAATATATATATATATATATATAACAAAATATATATATATATATATATAACAATATATATATATATATATATAACAAAAAAAATATATATATATAACAATATATATATATATGTACATAAATATATATTATATTTATATATATATATATATATATATATATATACATATATATATATATATATATATATATAACAAAATATAATATATAACAAAAAACTGTATATTTATATTTTGGCTTATGAACTTTAATTTCAATTTACTGCCACTTATAGTTCTAAAATAGCAAGGCAGAGTGTGGTGAACCATCCTATCTTCACATCCTGTTCCCCCTGCCCCAGTGCAATAATAGACTGCTCCAGATTATAAATAATCCGTTTCTGTTTTATACTCACTTCACTTGTCTGGTAAGATGTTTATTACCCCCCCCCCCATTGCATATTATTTTATTTTTATAAATTGCACCAAGTGTTGATTTTAAAAATGTTTCACTTAAATACATTTTCACGCGTGCCTCAAAGATGTTGTCAATTTCCTTATTCAAAAAGCGCCAATCTGCGCATAACATCGACCGGACTTTACTTATCCTAACGTCTGTTAGAACTTGACGTGCTTTTATGCCTCTACCGTGATTCGACCCCCCAGGGTTAATACCATCAAAATAAGGAAGAAGAAGTAAAGAAAACAAACTATAAAACAGTCTCGCTAGACAACAAAAGCTTGCAAAAGAAAAATTAAATAAATAATTTTTTTTCATTTAAATTGCACCATGTGTTGATTTTCAAAAATATTCCACCCCATATATATATATATATATATATATATATATATATATATAGGTATTTAAATAATTAATGTTTATTTATAAAAATATTATTGTATATATATATATAAATATATATATATATACAATAATATTTTTATAAATAAACATTAATTATTTAAATACCTACAGACATCGATGTTTCATACTAACGCAATCTTCAGTGTAGGAACTAATTTTCAACGGTCAGTAGGCGCGAACCTCGATCACAAATCGCCACTGATTCGTAGTAGGGGATCTTACCCATCGGCCATAGCCAATTAGTTAGTAAATACAGAGGAACTTTAAATGTAAATAGCGAAAATCGGCGGCTATTTACCAGGCAGTATAGAGTGATCTACGAAAGGACGTTCGGGTCGTGCATATATATATATATATATATATATATATATATATATATATATATATATATATATATATATATATATAATATGCACTGGGGGGGTCAATAAAAATTTTAGCAGACAAGTGAAGTAAGTATAAAAAAAATTGCAAAGAAGGTAGGCTTCCTTTACCGTGCTAGAAAACTTATTAAC
>OY744546.1:60345985-60370985 GCA_963556195.1 Sepiola atlantica | reverse complement strand
CACTCCTTGGGGTAGAATCAGCCCCAATTTTCATACCTTGCCAGGAAGGCAAATACGAACGTCATTTATTGACGAATTATCTGGAACTAGAACAAATTCGACAAAACTATTACAAAGAAAAAAACTCGAGATAGGTACTTCACCAAGTAGACCCGGGTAAAAAGATAAATATTTCAAAGAAACTGGTGTTTACAAAAGAATCTAACGGAAGAGGTAATTTCTACAAACTTTCAAGGGTTGATATACCGTAAAGTAAAACAACCAAATAAAACATTAATACTTATTTGATCAGATTTTTATGAGAACATTCCACTGTTAGCATCATTTCCAGTTAGCAATGAGGGTAGAAAGCTCGACATTCGTCACACAAAAACAATAGAGCTTTAAGAACAAGAGTTCACAGATTTCAACAATATTTCAACCAGTTTTAACCTGCTAGTATTTTAAATCTCTACAAAGCCACCATGCATGGAGTATTGTTGCCACATATGGGATGGTGAATATACCACTAGTCTCTCTCTATTAGACAGGGTAAAAAAAAAAACAAGTCTGCAATCTAATAGGTCCCACACTGTCTACAAAGCTCCAGCCCCTGTCCCATCACCGCAATGTTGCATCCCTGCGCTTGTTTTACATACACTTTAATAATGGAGTGTGATCCGATGAACTCGTAGCACTGATGCCCCCTCGACGCAAATAACACCGACTAACCCAACAAACAGCAAACTCCCACCCCTTCACTGTAGAGGTCCCTAAATACCGGAAAGCTTTTTATTCTAATAGTTTCTTACCTTGAACTGCTAGACTTTGGAATTCCCTCCCTGTTTCCTGCTTTACTGACTGTACTAACATGCAGAAAGTTAAATGTAATGTGAACAGACTTCTCGCTGCTCAACTCCCTTCTTAGAGTGCCCCTGTAGGTATGATCCCTAATTCACAGTGACCCCTTACGTCCCAGTTGCAGTGTGCCTTGTTTGGGATGAATATGAATTTGAAAAAAATAATAAAAAGTTCGAACAAAGCATTTTTTTTTTTTACAATCGTTTCGAGGCGAAATTTATTACATGGATTAGCAAAAGGATAAGTTCTCAAAAAGCCATCGGTAATAAGAGAATAGCATTCACCTATCATCGAAAATTTGAAACAAGCCTTCAATAACGTTCAGCAATAGAATACATAAATTCATTGGATATAAGTAAAAGATAATAAGTAAATGAGCAACATATTCAAGAAAAGTCAAAAGTAATCTGGTTACAAAAAGATCCGGTTAATAGGTCGCCATCTTGTTTTTAGAGTTCCGAATTCAAGGGCAGGTAATTATGTCCACATCTCATCGCTGAACTTCTATGTATTAAATTAGATAGAGAATTTATGAGAAATGGCGCCATTTCTCATCGTGGTTTCACCTCATTCAGAACGCCGATGATTCCACTGGGCATAGAGATTTTTTTAAAAAGATTTTAAAAGTCAGCCCAACTGGATGAAACCGCGGTACGTTTCTGAAATATGTAACACCTAGTTTTCAAATAAATTATATATATATATATATATATATATATATATATATATATATATATATATATATATATATATATATATATATGTACCTTTAAGCAAATAACGCGTCCAAACGAGAGTGACACGTGACTGCACATTTCCGAAACAGATGAGAACATAAGCTGAAGAGAGCCGGATGTCTAAGTCCTTCTGTGCTTGAAACCGACGGTATTAATGTTTTACTAATTTTTCTGTACCAATATATATATATATATATATATATATATATATATATATATATATATATATATATTGTAAGATAGCTGGAAAAATCTCAGCAGAGTGCTCGATTAATTGAGAGATTCAAAGTTAAGAGCGTAAATATGTATTGATTATTCAGTACAGAAAATCAATACACCATCAGTACCGTCGGTTTTAAGTTCGGTAGGTGTCCGATTTTCCGGCCTTCTTCAGCGTTGTTGTTACTTTGGCTGAAGAGGGTCGGAAGGTCGGACACGTTCCGAACTTGAAACCGACGGTACTGACGTTGTACTGATTTTCTTAACTGAATAATATATATATATATATATATATATATATATATAGATGCGTATGTTTGTGTACGTAGCGTGTTTTAATTTTCGGTTTCTCTTTGTAGCATGTTAATTTGCATCAGTCATCGGCGAAGAACAAACAAAATCCAAGATTAATTTTTCTATGTAAGCGACAGTGGATCGGGGGGGGGGTAGGGGAGTTGTTTGTGCGAAGTCCTCCACCCCCACGCCGATTCCTGTAACTCCCACCCGGCCCTCGCTTCTCCTTACCCCCCACCCCATCTCCTTATTTCCAGTGATTTCTGCGTTTCGGTTCGTTTTCTGAACGATATCTATTCGGTGTAACTATGTACTTTTAAGTCATAGGCACCAAACACGGAAGTCCCCATTTGAAGGGGGCGCCCCCCTAATTGGGGCTTTTAAACTGAATGACTCTTCGTTTTCATCAAAGTGTTTTTTTTTTGTTTTATTCGCGCGTTCAGCGGATTGAAAGGCACCGAGGCGACTGATCGCCGCCGCGTGCGTGCGTGCGTGCGTGCGTGCGTGCGTGCGTGCGTGTATACGTGTGTACGTGTGTGTACGTGCGTGCGTGCGTGCAGGCACATATGCGCACACCGACTTAGACATAAAAAGAAAAAAGAAAAAAAAGTGATTAAGATAAAGAGGCGATGTAAGAGGAGGAGACGAAATGAAAGGAAGATAGATTAAAGGTGATTAAGATGAAACGGAAGAGAGAGAGAGAGAGAGAGAGAGAGAGAGAGAGAGAGAGAGAGAGAGAGAAGAAAGATATATAGAGATAGATATATAGAGACACGGAGAGAGGATATATATATATATATATATATATATATATATACATATATATATATATATATATGAGAGATAGATAGATAGAGAGAGAGAGAGAGAGTGAGAGAGAGAAAGAAAAGAGAGAGAGTAAGACGGAGAGAGTGAGAAAAAGAGAGAGAAAGAGTGAAAGAGAGAGAGAGATGGAGAAAGAGAGGAAAAAGAAAGAGAGCGAGAGGGGGGGGGGCAGAGAAAAATACAGACATGGGAAAGGAACAAAGCAGGAGCGGGGGGAGAGAGAGAGAGAGAGAGAGAGAGAGAGAGAGAGAGAGAGTGAGAGGAAGACAGAGAAAGAGAGAAAGAGTAGAAATGTAAGAGATAGGGAGAGAAGAGGTAGATAAAGAGTGAGAAGGAGGGGGAAGGTCAGAAACTAATATATATTGAGAGAAGTGGATGGATTGAGAATTACGGATAGAAAGAGAGAAAATGGGGCCGAGAGAGAGAGAGAGAGAGAGAGAGGGGGGGGGAATAGAGGGAGGAGGAGTGATGCAGCGAGAGAGGCAGATAAAGAGGGAAGGAGGATGCTGGAGAGCAGATAGAGGCAGAGAGAAAGAGAGAGAGAGGGGGTAGAGGTGAGGAGGAGGGATGCTGGGAGGGTAGAGAGAGAGGGAGGGAGAGAGTGGAGGAGGATGCAGTGAGAGGACGAGAGAGAGGGAGGGAGAGAGTGGAGGAGGATGCAGTGAGAGGACGAGAGAGAGGGATAAAGGGGAGGAGGAGGGGTGCAGGGAAAGGCAAAGAAAGAGAGAGGGGGGAGGGAAAGAGGAGGAATGCATGTAGAGGCATAGAAAGAGAGAGACGCAGGGAGAGGAAGAAAGAGAGGTGGTAGAGGGGAGAAGAAGGGATGCAGGGAAAGGCAAAGAAAGAGGGAGATGATAGAGGGGAGGAGGAAGGAGGCAGGTAGAAGCATATAGAGAGGGGTAGAGGGGAGGGGGGATGCAGGTAGAGGCAGAGAAAGAGAGAGGTGATAGAGGGAGGGAAGGAGGCAGGTAGAGGCAGAGAGAGAGGGGGTAGAGGGGAGGAGGAGGGATGCAGAGAGAGGAAGAAAGAGGGGAGGAGAAGGGATGCAGGAAAAGGCAGATAGAGGAGAGGAGGATGGATCTAGGGAAAGACAGAGAGAAAGAGAGGCATAGAGGTGGAGCAGGAAGTATGTAGGGCGAATCACAGAGAGATAGGGAGAGATAGAGAACAGGAGAGAGAGAGAGAGAGAAAGAGAGAGAGAGAGAGAGAGGGGGGCAGAGACAGAAACAGAAACAGATAGAGAAACAAAAAGAGAGAGGACAGGGAGAAAGAGTTTATTCATCTTAAAATATTATACATTTATTTGAAGTAAAAATACGAAAAACGCGTGAGTGTAAATTTTTTTTTAAATCAATTAATTAATTAAAAAATAGTTAATTTAAAACAAAAATGTAATCGATTAACTCATTTCACATTCAGACATTCCTAGTAGACATATTCAAACAACTCTCCCATACCTTAATTAGCATTTTGTTTTTGTTTTAATGTCTAAATACGTAAGTTATTCAACCTATCCTATCTATATTAACATTAAAACGGCTTATGCTTATTTGATTCTGTGATACAACATATTATTTACCTGTTTGCGAGGAAGTAAGACACAAGGTCAAGTGTGGATTTGAGAAACAGGAGCAGTAGAATAAGCGTACTCTGGCCTACAAAAAATACCTGAGCAGCCCCGTCGGCATTTCCCGGTGTGAGCGCCTCAAACCGGTTAGCAATAAACTAACTTCTTCTCAGAAAAAACGATAATCCGGGAAAGTGGGACTTGAAAAGCCAGCGCCCGAGAAGGTGAGCACTCTGGCCATTAAAAATTGCCTGGGCAGCCCCGTCGCCATTCCCCGGTAGGGGCGCCCCAAGCAGTAAGCAATAAACTTACTCCTCCCCAAAGAGGGGAGGCAGAGCCTGGGAGGGTGAACCTCCTAGAACTGCACAGGACAGTACCTCAGACCGGCGGAATCAAGGCCCGAAGGCCAAGACAACACCGGTCTACAGAGTGAGCATCCATCGGAACAGATACTACACTTTTTCTTTTTTTTTTTTTTTACTCCTCCCCAGGAGTTAGGCACAAGGCCAGTTTTATCTTACTCCCACAAGTAAGATGTGACCCAAGATCGGGTCGAGAAAGTGGGACTTGAAAAGCCAGCGCTCGAGAGGTGAGCACTCTGGCCATTTAAAAATTGCCTGGGCAGGCCCGTCGGCATTCCCCGGTAGCGGCGCCTCAGACAGTAAGCAATAAACTTACTCCTCTTCAAAGAGGGGAGACAAAGATGGGAGGGTGGACCTCCTAGAACTGCACAGGACAATCCCATAGACCGGCAGAATCAAGCCCTGAAGGCCAAGACGATACCGGTCTATGGGGTGCAGTATCCATCGGAACAGATACTACACTTTGATCCCGGCCAAAAGGCCGATGTTATTTATCTACCTCCCACAAGGTAAGATGTGACACAAGGTCGGGAAAGTGGGATTTGATAAACCAGCGCTCGAGAATTTGAGCACTCTGGCCGTTAAAAATTGCCTGAGCAGCCCCGTCGGCATTCCCCGGCAGGGGCGCCTCAGACGATTAGCAATAAACTAACCCCTTCTCAAAGGATGAGAAGGCAAAGCCTGGGAGGGTGGACCTCCTAGAACTGCACAGGACGGACAACCGATAATTTATTTAGATGGATGCATCCTGGAAAACATTAACTCCTAGAGTTAAGATTACATTCCCAGAATGCATACCACCTTAGGCATAAAAGCCCACTGTGGAAGGGGGGAAGGTGGGGGTCGGGGGTCATTGTGACATTTAAAAAACAACAGTTTGACATTTTTTATTTCAAACAAAGACAAAACAAAGACATTTTTTATTTGACAAAAAGCAAAGAAAATGCACAATGACAAAAACCTACTCTACCCTAAGCTAGACATTCACACTAAAAAATTCACAGTCACTCTATGGCTTAACCCTACTTAAAATATCCCCAAAATGATACATGAAACCATGAAATAACGTGGGATTGGGATACACATTAAAAACACCCAAAAAGAAAGAAAAATAAAGAACCAAATAAAATGATAAGGGGTGGTTAGTAGGACCCTTCCCTACCCTCTTGCTAAGTGCGGACCGCCCACTGTTTTCCGGCTCAAAGCCGAAAACAAGCAGGTCGACCCCTAAATGGGAGTGGGAATAAAGCGGGGCGTTCTGAAAATAAATTAATCGGGATCTGGGTACGGGAATGGATGGCGTCTTCCAAGATAATATTGCCAAGGGTTTCATCAGCCGGGGACAAAATAAATATGTGGAGTGGGCATCTTTGGAAGCTCTCTAGTGCCTGCAGAAAAAACAAAGTTGGGACAGGACATCATTTACTCCTACTAGCTTATAGTTCGACTAGGCTAATAAAAAATAATTTTGTTTTATACTGGGCTGGGTTCCATAGGACCCAGTACCGTCTGCGCCATGCTAAGGCGGGAAAACGTATTCAAACCTGGACCCTCGTCGAATGCACAAACTAGTGTTGTGCACCCATCTTCTATTGAACTCCATGCGATGTAGTCGTTTCCAATCGCATCTGATTTTCACTTTAAGCTGATGCTTAAAGTAAACAACCAGATCACGATCCGAAACAGACCCAACCCCATGAACCTCATCTAGACGTGTAACCCACGTCACTAACCTAGCTACGGCCAGGATCACAAGAAACACCATTCGCTTCTCTCTAGACCACGGCGGCGCTACGTTGTTGATGACGAATGCTACATCCAGGACCAGCGGCTGCTCGGCGTCGATGCGAGCCGTTACCTCTCTGACATACTCCCAGAGAAGACGTAATTTTCTGCAAGTGAAGAAGGCGTGCTCGGCCGTTTCTTCCTCATTGTCCTCACAGCGCGGGCACAAGGGGACGTCCCTTATGCCATCCCTGCATAATCTGCCATAGAGGGGCAGTGCGTTCCGAACAAGTCGCCAGGTCAGAGAGTACTCAGAATTGTTGAGATAACTCTGGCCTGGCGCCCAACTCCACTGGGAGCGAGCCTCCTCCGTCGACAATCCAAGCCGTCTCCCAAGTGGATCCGAAGCGGACCCCTCCACTAGATCCCGATACAGTCTCTTCCTAGACCGGGCAAGGTCACTGAACCCCGGCAACGCCTTAAGCGCGGCTCGGCATTCGGTGACGAACAGCGACTCTCCTCTTGGCCTACGTCGACCTTCGACCGAGTGGTCGGGTATGAGGTTGGGAAAGGCGTCCTCAACCGCAGGGACCCACGGAGCGTCTTCCGTCAAAGTACGACTCAGGAAAGCCAGTCTCTCAGCATGTCTATGACTTGCCAAGTCAGGCATCCCCAAGCCTCCATCACACGGACGTTGCGTACAGACCTGTCTGCGGACGTATGCTTTCCGCCCATTCCACAGAAGTGAAAAGAGCAAGCGCGTGAAAGCAAGAAGGCGGTCCGCAGGCAGCGGGAGTACAGACAGTCGGTAAAGGATGAGAGGAAAGACGTAAGTGGCGCACGCCTCCGCTCTCCCCTTCAAGGAAAGTTTCCTTCGAATCCAAGTCCTCACAGACGATTCGACCTTTGCCTGTACTTCCGACCAATTCTTCTCCAGCTGGAGACCCGGTCCGAACCAAACGCCAAGGATCCGAACCGGGCCATCGGTCCAGTTGAAGTCACCTGGAAGTGCGGTCTCTCCGCTCCAGGCAGCCAACCGCAGGCCATTGGACTTGCTGCGGTTGACAATGGCCCCTGTCACTTCTTCGTACCGAGCGAGCGCCTTAATCACCGCTTCTATGTCTTCACGGCTGGACACAAAAACGGTGACATCATCGGCATACGCGGAAACCCTGGCTCGCGCATAGTGAGGAGGGATAGCGATTCCGCGCAGGACTGGTGTTGCCGCCCCGTCCCTTAATTTGCGAAGGAAGGGCTCCAACGCCAGGACATAAAGCAGGGGCGACAGCGGACAACCCTGACGTACCGAACGAGAAACCACGAACGACTCCGAAAGCCTACCGTTTACTTGCACCGCTACCGTCGGCAGACGGTACAGAATCGAGACCCACTTGCGGAAGTCCGGATTAAAACTGGCAGCCTCTAGAACAGATTCCAAGAAACCATGGTCGACAGGACGGACAACCGATAAGACCGGCGTAAATCCAGACCCGAAGGCCCGGACAATACCGGTAGGGGGGGGAGTAAAAAAAACCCTGGTTGAAGGCCGAGAACGGCCGACCATACCGTATGTATATTAATCTGCAATCACTCATCAACAGCTATAGATATTCTTAATTTGCATCGTTGTTATGAATAGTTTCTAATAAAATAATATTCTGTAATATATATGTGCAATTTGTATTGTCATATTTTTCTTGTATATACGCAATATCAATATTATTATAAGTATTAATAATATTGCTTAAAGCGATTTAATAAAAAAATACATGATGCCTCAAAAGGGGAGGTAACTTACACAAAACCTTCCAGTTTATTTTACGGCATTAGTTAAACGTCTGATGTCGCTGCGATGCTGAGAACAGAGGCTACACTTTGAATTATTTATTTGCATGAAGTGTAAAAAAAATGACACCCGAAAAAAATTATGCAAAAAGTGATCAAATGGGTGGGGTAAATGGGTGCCGTTGGTCATTTTTGGTCTAACATGACAAAAGTTTCTATCCTACTTTTAGCTAGGACGATCTCAGTCACCGCAATACTACATTTAATCTAGTGGTGGTGTAGAGTGTCGGTTCTATATATTCTATCATTTTTTTTCATATTTCGGGAGGAAAACACCCCTTCTCAAAAAACAAACGTTCTTTCCGTTTTCAGAAAAGAAACGTTGCTGTTATATTTGGATGCTTAGTTCGCAGCAAAGGTTTCGTTCAGCCGAAAACTGAGTCTTAAATATTTTATTTATTTATTAATGGTTGTCTTATTATTTATTTATTTATTTATTTATTTGATTATTAATGTTTTTTTATTATTTCGTTTTTTGGATCATAATGTTTTTTATTAATATATTTCTTTTATATTAATTTTAAAAAAAAATTATTTGTTTATTTTATTTATTTATTAATGATTGTCTTATTATTTATTTATTTATTTATTTATTTATTTGATTATTAATGTTTTTTTATTATTTCGTTTTTGGGTCATAATGTTTTTTATTAATATATTTCTTTTATATTAATTTTAAAAAAAATTTATTTGTTTATTTTATTTATTTATTTTTTTCTAATTTTTACAAATTATTAGTTTTTGTTGATCTCTTCTTTTCACCGTTCCGGTTTTTTTTTTTCAAACTGCAAACGACCTTATCAAATACCTATATACATGTTTACCAGAAATACTTCAATAAAACTACTATACCATTATATATATTGTTTGCTTTTCTTCAGACAATCATCCTGAGGAAGGCTTGAAATAAAGACGAAACGTTGATGAATACATAAATAATATTTTTTTGGTTTTCTTGTTTTCAATTTCCATTTATATATATATATATATATATATATATATATATATATATATATATATATATATATATATATATATATATATGTATTCATCAACGTTTCGTCTTTATTTCAAGATTTACTTTATATATATATATATATATATATATATATATATACATATATATATATATATACATATATATATATATATATATATACATATATATATATACATATATATATATATATACATATATATATATATATATATATACATATATATATATATATACATATATATATATATATATATATTATAATCGATTGTTGATGCATTTCGCGACTGGATAACTTTGTCAGCTCTTTCAATTTCTCGTATTTGGACTGGTACTCATCACCTGGATTAATCTTCAGTCACCCCTCTGGATGCCTGTCCTGATTATGTTTTTCAAATTGTATAGCTTAGATGGATTATATAGATTTAACAAAAAAGTATGTTTTTGGGTTGATATATTTGATATTATATATTTTTATGTATTTTTGTATATTTTATATATTTTCAAAGTTTAATTTTATTACCTGTAGTGGTATAACTGCGGTAATGGTCCTCTGAAGAGAAGAATTATCTTTGAAAACTCATGAGCTAAGGACTTTAAGATACTTGTTTTGAACTTTGAATTCTAATAAAATTTGATTGACAGCTTATTTTACTACTTCATTTTATATTATAATATTAATGCTCTATCCAGTATATTGAGCTGCAGATTTATCCGGATGTTTCACTAATTATAAGATATTAGTTGACGCTTATATCTTTTGTTGGATTGCTTCATACACACACACACACACACACACACACACACACACACACACACACACACACACACACACACACACACATATATATATATATATATATATATACATATATATATATATATATATATATATATATACATATATATATATATACATATATATATATATACATATATATATATATATACATATATATACATATATATATATATATATATATATACATATATACACACACACACACATATATATATATATATATATATATATATATATATATATATGTGTGTGTGCACGTGATCACGTCCCGCATACGGACTCTCATCACTCCTGCGTACATTAAAAAAGACATACATTGCCGCACCGTTCGACGAACTCAGCAGATATGAACAAACCAGTTTAATACCCTACCTGAAGACGATTGAATGAACCAATCAAAAGAACTTGCGAAGAATGGAACATAAAACCTACGGATCCTACATATGACAATTTCACAAAGATACTCGATGGACCATCCCAAAAATCGAATAAATAAATAAATACAAAAACGTATTAAGCAGAAGCATTCCGAGTTGTTTATAACGTTTGTCTTGATATATATATATATATATATATATATATATATATATATATATATTGCAGAATGGTTCTTGGATGTAGTGTTTAGATAGTATTATTATTATTTGTATTTTTATATATATATTTTTTTTTATTGTTTTAATTAATGTTATTTGATATGCAAATTATTATATCATACGGTAGTCTTAAGGGTAATATATTAGTATTATTATTTTATCATTATTATTATTTATTTATGTATATATTAGTGATATTTTAAGCTGAATTATTTCGACACTTGATTATTGGGGAAATGGTCGTATAATCAGTACCATTGGAGAGCCATGAATATTATAACTGTCCTGTTTTTAAATCTCCGAAACAGTTACATGGTAAACAGATGATGATCCCCGTGTTAATATTAGACGCTTAAGGTCTCCTGTTTTTGTTTCACTCTTAGATAATTAACCTCCCCCCGCCCTTTTTTTTTTTTACTTATATTTTTTCATTTATTAATTTTCCAACGAATGTATGTTAAGTCTGCAATATCTTGGATTTAGTTAGTTTGTCTGGGGATTTAAACTGCATTTTACATTTTTTTAATGACTCAGAGCTTCTTTAGACTATATATATGTATACATATATATATATATATATATATATATATATATATATATATATATATATATATATATATATATATATATGTGAGCGGGTGGAAAAAAAGAAAATTGCTAAAATTTTCCTTAACTCCTTATCGTCTGACCCTCTAAGAATGATAAATTAAAAACTAAGAAAATCGAATGAGATACGAGGGGAAAATTGTTTAAGTTGAAGAAAACGATTTAGAGAGGGAAAGAAAAAATAACAAAAACAAACGTAAATTTCTCAACGTTATGAATCATTAAAGATCTCCATATATATATATATATATATATATATATATATATATATATAGAATGACATAATAAAATGAGAAATTTATCAGATTTTATTAAAGTTCAAAAACAAGGAGTGATACTGCGTCCTTAACTCATGAGTTTTCAAAGAAAATCTTCTCTTAAGAAGACCATTATCGCAATGAAATTACTGCAGGTAATAAAAGTTAAGCTTTGAAAATATATATTTAATTTTTCATTTTATTATGTCATTCAATTAATATTATTGCTCTATAAACTATATTGAGCTTTATTTTTTATCCTGATAGTCTACTGGTTAAATATATTATTTATATCTTTAAAGTATTATCTCTCTCTCTCTCTCTCTCTCTCTCTATATATATATATATATATATATATATATATATATATATATATATATATATATATATATATATAGCTTCAATGTGATGTTCCTTTCATAAGTTTCGTATGTAGATAATAATAAATATTTATAATTAATTAATTAAAGTTTCGACCCCAAACTAGGCTGGGCTCTGTAGCAAGTAGTATTGACACAGCTGTAATCGTGACTTCAATGCGACCTTCCTTTCATAAGTCGAACTCTTTTACGACAGCTGCCTTTAAATAGGATTACTCCTTCGCTGATTTACCTAGTTGTTGACAACGGCCGTGTGGGCCAAGACGTTGGAATTGGAGTTTGAAATAAAACTCGTGTTTCGGAGTTCGAGTCCGGCGACCGGGGTGAATAATTCTGCTCTACGCTGACGATTCACGTAAGGATTAAACGTATACGTATGTAGATAACACACTTATTTATAAGTAATTAATTCTCTCTCTTTATATATATATATATATATATATATATATATATATATATATATATATATAGCATGTAGCACAGATTAGTTGTCGAACAATGAAGTGCTCCATCGAAGATTCGATAAAGTATTTTATTAAAATATCCGTTGGGTGTACTGGCGTTTGTCAATTTGACCATTCATGGCATGGTCATGGCAAGGCATGGTCAGATTGATGAAACCCTAGTACACCCAACATACGCTGTAATGTATAGTTTTTAAATAATATATATATATATATATATATATATATATATATATATATGAATGTTTTTTATTAAAACATGTACAAAATCTGCTACACTGCCATGTCGATGTTATCGATCTACAGTTATCAAGAAATGAGGTCTCATCAGGCAGAAGGTTTTTATGTGATGAGACCTCAGCTCTTGATAACTGTAGATCGATAACATCGACATGCCAGTGTAGCAGACTTTGTACATGTTTGAATAAAAAAAACATTCACAATACAGCTCTATATTTTTATTGAGCACTCTTTTATAAGCCCGGTTTGTTTCCTTTTGGATTTCTACCCTGTGGATTTTTACACTACCTGGATTACTATATATATATATATATATATATATATATATATATATATATATATATATATATATATATATATATATATAAATGTATGTGTGGGGGGGGGGGGTATGTCGGGTACATTATTATCTTACGCCTGGTGTGAAGGAATTCCTTTTAAGAAACAAATCCCTTTTCTTCCTGTCTTGGCGAAAACCATTCAAAAAATCGAGACCCATCGTAAATTATAATGAGTGACGGGATCAGTAGAAACTGTTTTTCCACACAACTGATCCTCGCCATGATTTTCCGACGATTAAACCATGGTCGGGATCACTTAAACAAACTTGCGCTTTTCCTACCCGGGGACCTTTCGCCTTTATCCACGTTTTTCTTTTTGCCGCTTAGTTGGTATTCGTACCCCTACCCCATTTGAAAAAGAGAAAAGAGAAATGTTCGTAAATGTGCCCCCCACCCACCGTATTCTTTTTTTATTTTCATTCTCGTGAACTATGAACCCTGGTTGCTATCAAGAACCACCCGAGCATGGATCTGGGTATCTGGGTATCTGGGTATTTATAAACATGGGAGTTAAGGCACTTTTCCGCATACAAGGTTGACGACCTCGGCGAATGGAGTTGGCTTTAATGCCAACAATGCTTTTATTCGGGTAGAACTAATTAATTCACAAAGCCATTTAAGTGATACCCCCGCATATCTATCTAGGTACTTTCTCAACTAAGACACCGAACACTTTTTCTTAAATTACTTGTTAACTCGTGGAAAAATAAACACAGCAAATAACAAAGACCACCGAAGGTAATGGAAAACATTTTTATACTAATTTGTCACCGTCTATCAAGGCCCGAATGCCACTCAAGGATAAGGGTTTAAAACACTTCTTTTTTTACTCATATTCACCCCAAATAAGGGGGAACATCGCTACTGGGACGTAAGGATTTACTATTAGGTACCATGCCTACCGGGACACTGTGTAGGGAGTTGAGCAGAGAGATATCTGGTCACATTACATTTACATTTATGCATGATAGTAGAGTCATGGAAGCAGGGAACAGGGAGGGAATTCCAAAGTCTAGCAGTTCCAGAGAAGAAACTATTGGAGTATAAAGTTTTCCGACATCTAGGGACCTCTACAGTGAAGGGGTGGGATTTTGCTGCTTGTCGGGTTAGATGAACAACGCACTGAGAACATTCGAAACGATGGTCGAAACTGGACAGAATTTGATTATTAAAGTGGGCTGCACGACAAGAACTTGTTAACATCGGACTTAAAAACGACCATGTTGTAGTCAGCTGGGAAGCAGCCACGTGGTATTGTTTTTTACAGACGTGAAGTTATGTGGAAAAAAACTTTGTCCATGGAAGTTCCGTTTAGGGGATTCTTTACGGTGGATCCATTTTTTCTGTGAATCAAGATACTATCCCGTAACGCAAAAGTTAGAGAGTAAAACACGTACTTTTTACTAGTCTCCGGAGGAAACCATTTCAAGTGGTGAGAGTAAGCGAGAAAGCAAATAGCAAGTCAGACAATCATCTCAGATTTACCCCGCTTTACACTATGATAAAAAATTAACGGTCGGTGTTTTTTTCTTTATGTCATCAGAAATGATAATATTAATTCATACCTGAAAAATTAAATTTCTGACGTAATTGTATGCTTTAATATTACTATGGAGATTTAGTATCTGCTTGTCTGAAGCCGAAACTATGCAATTACAATCTTACAATTCTCAATTAAGTGGTAGTGTAGCATAAGATCGGTTGCCATGATATCATCCTTCCAGGCATTACCTCTCCCGTTTTGTTTGCGTAGTCAATTGAATCTGTACATGTACACCCATGCACAAATATGATATATAAAAATACCGTCTTTGTTTTAAAAATCCCCATATGTATAATCAACACACACAAACACACACACACACATATATATATATATATATATATATATATATATATATATATATATATATATATATATCCAAATATATATATATATATCCAAATATATATATATATCCAAATATATATATATATATATATATATATATATATATATATATATATATATATATATATATATATATATATATATATCCAAATATATATATATATATATATATATATATATATATATATATATATATATATATATATATATATATATATATATATTTCCAAATATGATCTAAGGTTAAAATCGAATTCTAACTCTGCCTGATGAGACCTCAGTTTATAATAGCTGTTGATCGATAACATCGACATGCCAGTGTCGCAGATTTTGTACATGTCTGTGTAAATAAAAATAGTCATATATATATATATATATATATATATATATATATATATATATATATATATATATATATATATA
Organism: Sepiola atlantica; assembly: GCA_963556195.1. Taxonomy (NCBI): domain Eukaryota; kingdom Metazoa; phylum Mollusca; class Cephalopoda; order Sepiida; family Sepiolidae; genus Sepiola; species Sepiola atlantica. Next base: position 60,355,574 of record OY744546.1, on the reverse strand, counting down.
TATATATATATATATATTTATCTCTCTCTATATATATCGATCTCTTTCTTTCTCTATCTATCTTTCTCTCTCTATTTCTCTCGATATCTCTCTATCTCTATCTCAAACTCTCTTTCTCTCTCTCTCTCTCTCTCTCTCTCTCTCTCTCTCTCTATATATATATATATATATATATATATATATATAGCTCTCTCTCTCTATCTCTCTCCTTCTCTCTCTCTCTCTCCTTCTCTCTCTCTCTCTCTATATATATATATCTTATTCTTTCTATATCTATCTCTCCTGTTCTCTTTCTCTCTCTCTCTCTCTCTCTCTCTCTCTCTCTCTATATATATATATATATATATATATATATATATATATATATATATATATATATATATATATATATGTATATATATATATATTTTTTTTTTCTCCTTCTCTCTCTCTGTACCAAAAAACCAGACGGAACTTCCATGAACAAAGTTTCTTACGTAGAACACCCAATCCCAACTGTAGAACAAAATATCACAAGGCTGCTTCCCAACCGACTACAACATGGCTGTCTTCAAGTCCAATGTAAACAAATACTTATGGAGCCGTCCTCTTGGACAATAATTTCCTCTAAGTAATCTTCTGCTTATTCCACACATTTTCCCCTTATCTTCGCGTGATGACGATCATCGTCCAACTGAGAATCTCTTAAACTCTTCTTCTCGAGTTGACACCGATCCAGTGTTGCCAATTTAGCTGTTTTACCGCTAGATCTAAAGATTTAGCTTGGGATCTAGCTAGTAAAAATTGGATCTAGCGGCTAGCGTTTAAAAAAATTTTTTTTAATGATATTTCACTCCCAAACAAGCCAAGTCGCCACTGTAGACGTAGGAGGCTACTGAGAATTAGGGAGTAGGTTTAGGGTGTCATTCTAAGTTGAGAGCTGTGCAGCGAGATGTCTGTTTACATTAGTTTTAAACCTCTGCAGGTCGGTACAGTCGGGGAAACATGAAGCAGGGAGGGAGTTCCAGAGGTCAACAACACGAGGAAAGAAGCTGCTGGAGTAGAAGGCTCTCTGACATCTGGAGACTTCCACAGTGAATGGATGTGATTTAACTGATTGTCGAGTTGGTCTAGTGAATTTACGTCGAGGGGCACCAGAGTATTGATCTACTCCTCTCCAGGAGTTAGGCATAAGGCCAGTTTTTATCCTACTCTCACAAGTAAGATGTGACCCAAGGTCGGGTCGGGAAAGTGGGGTTTGAAAAGCCAGCGCTCGAGAGGTGAGCACTCTGGCCATTTAAAAATTGCCTGGGCAGCCCCGTCGGCATTCCCCGGTAGAGGCGCCTCAGACAGTAAGCAATAAACTTATTCCTCCCCAAAGAGGGGAGGCAAAGCCTGGGAGGGTGGACATCCTAGAACTGCACAGGACAAACCCATTGACCGGCGTAAGTCAAGCCCCGAAGGCCAAGACAATACCCGTATGGGGTGCAGTATCCATCGGAACAGATACTAGGGGGCACCAGAGTAGCCAGTTCATCGGAGCATAATTAATTGAAGCATTTGTAAAGCACGCACAAGGATGCTACATTGTGGCGATGGGACAGGGGCTGGAGCTTGGTTGACAGTGAGGGACTGGAGATTTTGTTTATCGCATGAGACTATTTCTGAAGCTAGATTTTATACATGATACAGGCAGAAGGATGGTAGGTGTACATTTCAATAAAACTTTTCAATATTTGAAAATTTCCCCGGGATCCCACGGACCTATGACCCCTAATCCACGACGGCTTATGAATCTTTTGGGTTAGGGTTTCCATTATTCGATTAGCCAGAGACGCAACTCGTTTATCAATTACGTCATTTGATTTTTGTTTGTTTGTTTTTGTAACACTTAAATTAACACACAAATAAAATTAAAGTAAAAAAAATAACAATTTCAGTGACATTAAAATAAAATATGTGTACAGCAAACATTAAATATTATGTACATTTGTAATATTTTTATAAAAAGTACGAAAAGTTAAAATCTAGCGGTTTTCTGGCGATTTTTTTTCTTCCGATCTAGCGGGTTTTGAAAATCTCAGTTGGCAACACTGCCCCGAAACGCTGATAAGTGGTGATCCATCAGTAAAAGAATATATAAAGGGAATTGCAGGTTCATGCCTTTCCGAGTAGTATTACATTTTTAAATCGTTGCGAGAGGCAATTTTTTTCAAAAGCGATATCTTTGTTCGATTGTTTTGAATCTGGGTTTAATAACTTACATTCATTCGGGAAACTTTTAGTGCCGCTAAGACAAAGCTACTTTCCTTCAATAACTACAAAGAACCTCTCCAACCACCGATTGTCATGGCTAATAACATCCTACCTGAGAGTTCATCATTCAAACTCCTCGGCCTAACCTTCACAGGTAACATGAATTGGAACACATACATTGAAGACATTGCCAAGGCTGCCGCAAAGAAGGTTGGCTCCCTTTACCGTGCTAGTAAACTCCTCTCACCTGACATTATCCTGTATTTCTACAAAGCCACCATTCGCCCATGCATGGAGTATTGTTGTCACATCTGGGCTGGTGCATCATCTACTAGTCTCTCCCTCCTTGACAAGGTCCAAAAAAGAATCGCCAACCTAATAGGTCCCTCGCTGTCAACCAAGCTTCAGCCTCTGTCCCATCGCCGCAATGTAGCATCCTTGTGCTTGTTTTACAAATACTTCAATGGATTATGCTCCGATGAACTGGCTACTCTGGTGCCCCCTCGACGTAAATTCACTAGACTAACTCGACAATCAACTAAATCTCATTCATTCACTGTGGAGGTCCCCAGATGTCGGAGAGCCTTCTACTCAAATAGCTTCTTTCCTCGTGCTGCTGGCCTCTGGAACTCCCTTCCTGCCCCCTGTTTCCCCGACAGTACAGACATGCAGAAGTTTAAAACTAATGTAAACAGACATCTCGCTGCACAGATCCCAATCTAGGTTGACGGCCCCCTACCTTCTCCCCTCTTCTTTTTTCTCAGTGGCCCCTTACATCTACAGTGGCGTCCTGCCTTGTTTGGGGTGAACTATGTTAAAAAAAAATTTTTTTTAAAAAGGCCAAAATTTACGCCACATTTAAAAAAAAGCCAAACAGAATTTTTGAAGGCCAAACTGCATAAAAAAAAGGCAAAATACGCGAAATTTGGCCTTAAAACGGCAATTCCAATCAGGGTTGCCAATTGACTGCGATTGATTGGTTAATGTGAGTCACGTGAGCCAAATGCGTCTCCTTATTTAGAGCCCTACCAGGAGCGGGTGTTCTAGCTAGTATTCTAAATGCTCTTGTTATTGGGTTTAATGCCGCACTGAGATCAAACCGGAATAAAAGCGATTAAACTTGATCGAATAGCGTTTAAGTGCTTTCCTGAGTCAGCCAATACGAAAAATCGGGGAAGATTAGAGGCTCCTTCCTTTTTCGATTAGTATCGACTATCCCTTTTTTTGCATTGTAACGCCTCCCCACGCCGTTAAAAATGAAATGAAAATTGCACTGAATGGTGCGTTTTGCAAGCGATCTTCAGAAGTCGTGTCCGACTGACAACAAAAATATCGAAAACTTCTCAAAAACCGATAGGAATAATTAAAACAGGGAAAGGGGTGGGGGGAGAGATATAAGGAAAAACCGTCGCTTCAGGGACGTCCGGAGTTCCTCTCCTTCCTCATACTTTGTTTTTTTCATGGTCGCCATCTTGTCGATCTGTTTGCCGCTTCTTTTGCTGTCGACCGGCATCACCCCACCACCGCCCATACACACTTTTCTTCTGCGCGTTCTCCATGTTCCGTGGGTTTTTATTGGGTCTGTTTATTTTATCAGCGGATGCCTTTCATGTATTCATTTGAAAATTTGAAAAGGGTTCTTTAAGCGGAGGAGGGAGTTTTCCCCCCCCCTTTCTCTCTCTTTCTCTCTTTTTATTTTCTCTCTCTCTCTCTCTTCCTGTCTTTCCCCCCCTCTCTCTCGCTCTCTCTCTCTCTCTGTTGGCTGTGTCTCTGTCTGTCTTTTTAACTCACTTTCTGCCTTCTCTCTCTCTTTCTGTCAGTCTTTCTCGATATATATCGTCTTCTCTCCGCTCTCTCTGCTTGTCTGTCTCCCTGTTTCTCTATCTCTCTTTCTTTCTCTCTCTCTCTATCTCTCTTATTTTCTCTTTCTTTCTTTCTCGTCTCTCTTTTTTCATTTCACTCACTCTCTCTCTCTCTCTCTCTCTCTTTCTCTCTCTTTCATTTTCTCTCGCCGAACTTTCTATCTCCTCGTCCCCCCTTCTATCTCTCTCTCTCTCTCTCTCTCTAGTTGTCTCTCTATCTCACCCTACCTCTCTCCTTTGCTTTCTTTCTCTTCTCGCTGCCTCTCTCTGTCTGTCTGTGTTTCCCCATCCCTCTCTCTCTCATATATATATATATATATATATATATATATATATATATATATATATATATATATACTTAGGCAGCAAGTCATCATCCAAAAGGTCGAAAACACTAGAAAAAAAAATGGCCGAATAAAGAACAATCGGCGAAATACTCTATAGACTGCCACCTGAAACCTCACGAAGAAGATTTAAAAACGCGAAAGTTCCGTGACGTTAAACAACGCTTGCTCGTTTTTTTCGACCGTTAGTTTGTAAGTTTTGGTCTTTTGAGAATGAAAGTTTTTCTTTCGAAAATTTAAGATTACATTGTGTCGGAACTTTTTATTTACCTGACAGTATTTACTGTCCTGATATTTAATCTGTTTTTACGTGAATATTAATAAATTGTTTTGAGATTCGTTCTCTCTCCTCGTTTGTTTCTGTTCACCCTCTCCACCTTCCGGTACCTACATCGCGTTGCTACAGCCTCGGATTACAAACCTGCACTATATATATATATATATATATATATATATATATATATATATATATATATATATATATATATATATACAAGAACATTACTTTTCCCTTTCTCAATTGACCAGTTGATTATGTTATATCTTTCTTTTAGTCTCTTGGTTTTACCGGATTCCAGGACAAGAATTTATCTAGTCTGGTGGAGTATTCAGTTAAGTGTTGTTACTTGAGGTATCATCACTAGGAAAAATGGTGCACCATTCCTCGTATAAGCTGGTGTATAGCACAACGTCGGAGATCTTATTTGGCCTTAGAATACTATGTTATTTTGAATATTTGGTCAGGGTTTACTTGTAGGGAAAAGTATCGTCATGTCAGGTTTCCTTAGAAACCCTTTTACAGAGAGACCAAAGACAATCGAGGATGGTGTCTAGTAGGTAATTCAATCTCTCTCACTCGCCATCTCCCTCTCTCTCTCCCCTTCTCTCTCTTTATATATATATATATATATATATATATATATATATATATATATATATGCAGGGTGATTCATAAGTCACTTAGCTATTTATTTTTGAAATTCTAAAGTTAAAAAATATGGTAATACAAAACAGAAAGTTTATTCAACAAATTCATTTATGGGAGTTTTAAATTACAGCTAATTCTCAAAATTTCCACCTTCGTTCTGCATGCATAGCTCCATTCTTTTTTGCAAGGAATTTACGACTCTTTGTAGCATATTTGATTGATTATGAAATAAATATATATAGAAACAACAAATTTAAAATAACAAATAGCAGTAATTAGAGAGTAAGATAACAATCATCAAAAGTTCATAGTATGTTTGTGCTTCATATGGTAATCATTTTAAATAGCTAAGTGAAGTGACTTATGAATCACCCTATATATATATATATATATATATATATATATATATATATATATATATATATATATAATCCATGCAAGGAAAACATCCACAGGATAGTAATCCAAAGAATTTCAACTGGGCTTATAAAAAGTACTCAATATCAAATAGAGCTTTTATATATGATTAATTTTATTTACACAGACATGTACGAAATCTGCGACACTAGCATGTCGATGTTATCGATCAACAGCTGTTATAAACGGAGATCTCATCAGGAAGAGTTAAAATCCGATCTTAACGTTAGATCATATTTGCAAATATGATCTACGGTTAAGATCGGATTTTTACTCAAACTCCTCGACCTGACTTTCACAGAAAACATGAATTGGAATAAATACATTGAAGACATTGCCAAGGCTGCTGCAAAGAAGGTGGGCTCCCTCTACCGTGCCACTAAACTTCTCACACCTGATATTATCCTATATCACTACAAAGCCACCATCCGCCATTGCATGGAGTATTGTTGCCACATCTGGGCTGCGGCATCATCCATTAGTCTCTCCCTCTTAGACAAGGTCCAAAAAAGAATCGCTAACTTGATAGGTCCTTCACTATTCACCAAGCTCCAGCCCTTGTCCCATCGCCGCAATGTTGATTCATTGTGTCTGTTTTACAAGTACTTCAATGGAATGTGCTCCGATGAACTTGCTGCTTTAGTACCCCCACGATGTAAATTCACTAGACCAACCCGACAATCTGCCAAATCCCATCCATTCACTGTGGAGGTCCTCAGATGCCGAAGAGCTTTCTACTCCAAAAGCTTCTTTTCTCGAGCTGCTTGACTTTGGAACTCCTTCCCTGCTCCCTGTTTTACTGACGGTACTCACATGCATAAATTTAAAACTAATGTAAACAGACACCTCGCTGCGCAGCTCCTAATTTAGGTTGACCCCCCAAAGGTTCAATCTTTTTCTCAGTAGCCCCTTACATCTACAGTGGCGGACTGCCTTGTTTGGGGTGAACTATGTTAAAAAAAAAAAACTAACTTTAACCCCTAACCATATAAATAAACCTTTTTGTTGTTTTTCTAATTAATAACATCTGACTATAGTATTTTTTGTAAACACAGGAATATATCAAATAACACTATTACAATCATCTTTTCTGTTGTGTTTCTCCAAATTACTAAATATGTGACATGAACATTTTTTAGTTTGTTTTTCTGTTAAAAATTAATTAATTGCTATCCAGAGTGTGGGTAGTTTTTGCTAGTGATTAATAAAATATTGATCAGGATTTAATATTGAAATCAATTGAAAATAGATGTTTTATCTAGGTTGTAGTAAAAATGATATTACTAACAAAAGTACGGGAATAAAATCCTCTTTAATTCATATCAAAGATTTGTGGTGTCTATGTCTCTCTAGGGATGAATAGTTTAATATTATTTATACTATTATGTTTTACGTTAAATTGTGACGTATGTCTTTATATAAATTCATCTATTTTACAGGATCGCTGGGTACGTCTGGTCGCCAATGTAATAAGACCTCCCTCGGGACAGATGGCTGTGATATCATGTGCTGCGGCCGGGGTTACGATACGGAAACTGTGAAACAAACGAGGAAATGCCAGTGCAAATTCCATTGGTGTTGCCAGGTGAAATGCAAGGAATGCGTTGAATATGTCGACGTGCACACGTGCAAGGGACTCAGCCCATTAGAGACGAATTGAGCTGATCGACACCCACAACGAATTTCAACGAACAACAAAAAAAAATGATTAAAAATTAACCAAACGTGAAACCCAGCAAAAATCAGGACCAGAACGAGGTCTGTTAGAAAACTACGGAGGCACATACGTTCCACATTCACTCTTTTTTTAAATTTTTTTTTTTTTTAATTAAAAAAAAATTTCAATTAGAAAATGATTACAGAATTTAACCAAAGAAAAAAATGGAAACATAAGTAAAAACAAAAGAACAGTTGCTAATATATGTAATTGAAAAACAAAACTGTTTGATTTAAAAAAAAAAAACTTTCTGTATTTTTTTCTTTAGAAATTAAAAAAAAAATACTTGCCAATTTTTACAATCGAATAATACATAATTTAAACAAATTTTATGGATTTACAAACATTTTTCATAGAAAACAGAAAGTAACTCAGATTTGTAAAAATATCCCGAGAGACGATCTTTTTTCAACTAACATTCATTAGAGACTTGAAGAAAGCAAATTGTCTGAACATTATCGATGTTTTATTTCTGTTGATTAAAAACAAAAATGACTTTTGGCTGTATAGATTGAAAGAATCCAATTAAATTTACATTTGGCTTCAATGATTTAAAGATTAAAAACTAGAATTTACTTTAAGCTTTATCAATTAAATGTATCAAAATAGAATTCACTGTTAGCTTTATTTATTTATAGGAACCAAAATAGAACTTACTTTTAGCTTTATTGATTTAAAATACTAAACTAGAATTTACTTTTAGCTTTATAGATTTAAACGAACCAAAATAGAATTTACTTAAAGCTTTATTAATTAAATGTATCAAAATAGAATTTACTTTTAGCTTTATTTATTTAAAGGAACCAAAATGAAATTTACATTTAGCTTTATTGATTTGAAAGAACCAAAATAGAATTTTGTTTTAGCTTTATTGATTTAAAGGAACGAAAATAGAATTTACTTTTAGCTTTATTTATTTAAAGAAACAAAAATAGAATTTACTTTTAGCTTTATTTATTTAAAAGAAACCAAAATAAGATTTACTTTTAGCTTTATTGATTTAAAGGAATCAAACTAGAATTTACTTTTAGCTTTATTGATTTAAAGGCCCCAAAATAGAATTTACTTTTAGCTTTATTGATTTAAAGGAACCAAAATAGAATTTACTTTTAGCTTTATTTATTTAAAGGAACCAAAACAGAATTTACTTTTAGCTTTATTGATTTAAAGGAACCAAAACAGAATTTACTTTTAGCTTTATTGATTTAAACGAAACCAACACAGAATTTACTTTTAGCTTTATTGATTTAAAGGAACCAAAACAGAATTTACTTTTAGCTTTATTGATTTAAAGGAACCAAAACAGAATTTACTTTTAACTTTATTGATTTTAATGAACCAAAATAGAATTTACTTTTAGCTTTATTGATTTTAATGAACCAAAATAGAATTTACTTTTAGCTTTATTGATTTAAAGGAACCAAAATAGAATTTACTTTTAGCTTCATTGATTTAAAGGCAGCAACACAGAATTTACTTTTAGCTTTATTGATTTTAATGAACCAAAACATAATTTACTTTTAGCTTTATTGATTTAAAGGAACCAAAACAGAATTTACTTTTAGCTTTATTGATTTAAAGGAACCAAAACAGAATTTACTTTTAGCTTTATTGATTTAAAGGAACCAACACAGAATTTACTTTTAGCTTTATTGATTTAAAGGAACCAAAGTAGAATTTACTTTTAGCTTTATTTATTTAAAGGAACCAAAACAGAATTTACTTTTAGCTTTATTGATTTAAAGGAACCAAAACAGAATTTACTTTTAGCTTTATTGATTTAAAGGAACAAACACAGAATTTACTTTTAGCTTTATTGATTTAAAGGAACCAAAACAGAATTTACTTTTAGCTTTATTGATTTTAATGAACCAAAATAGAATTTACTTTTAGCTTTATTGATTTTAATGAACCAAAACAGAATTTACTTTTAGCTTCATTGATTTAAAGGAACCAAAACAGAATTTACTTTTAGCTTTATTGATTTAAAGGAACCAAAACAGAATTTACTTTTAGCTTTATTTATTTAAAGGAACCAAACTAGAATTTACTTTTAGCTTTATTTATTTAAAGGAACCAAAATAGA
>OY744546.1:60305985-60333485 GCA_963556195.1 Sepiola atlantica | reverse complement strand
TCCACTTCGTGACGTTGTAATGTTTCGTAGCCCTATGGTTATGACTCTTACTTGCGGAGTGTATGTTGATTCTGTAGCAGGGGTTCGAACCTTGCGACCGTCTGAGATTATCATTCTCTGATGAGAGCGAAAGCTTGAAACGCTGGCGTATATAAATAAAAATAATTTAATATTATATACTTAAAAAAATTTTATATATATATATATATATATATATATATATATATATATATATATATATATATATATAGTTATTAACATATATATGTGTATATATATATATATATATATATATATATATATATATATAGTAAGCTATGAAAATATATTTATGGCAATTAAGCTACACAGAGGCTTCCGCATAAATCGTACACTTTGTCAACTACAAAATAAATGCCTAACCAAAAGTAGCGTATACCAAGCAACAATATTAGTTAAGGAAAGACCAAATAACAAGAAATACTATGTGGGTATGACCTCCCTAGACTTTAAAACCAGATATTATGACCACAAAAGCACATTTAAAAACAGAGAACGTCGAATTAAAACCACTATTGGGAGCTCAAAGAAAATGGACGCTCACCAATAATTGAATGGAAAATAATACGACACGCCAGTACATGTAGAAATTTAGACGACCCGTGTAGTTCATGCCTGAATGAAAAATTTGAAATCCTAAATTTTAAAGATCCCCGAAATCTATTAAACTGTAGAAGTGAGATAGCAAACAGCTGCTTACACAGAAATAAATTTACCCTAACCCTAACGATAAATAAATAAATGAACAAATAAGTAAAATAAAAAACTAAACAAAAACTTAACAATTTAAAAGTTAAAACCTAAAATAAAAATACAAGGAACCACGTGTTGAAATAAATTCACCCATTATATTGACACAACAAAGGAAACAGGATATAGGCAAATCTATAGAAAACAGAACAATAGAACAGGATATAGGAAGTAACACCAACAAGACCTTTGTTCGCACGAAGCCCAACGATTGGCTGAGAGAACAGCAAAGAATCTGATTGGTTAACTAGCTTACCGTGTATATAAACACATCCGGCAAAAATAATTTTATGCATTTTAGCCTGAAGATCTCCACCGGGGATGAAACGCGGGAACCTCTGTGTAGCTTAATTGCAATGAATATATTTTCATAGCTTACTACCTGGCTCTACTTACGTATCGAGCACTGTTGAAGTAAATACTGAAAATTGATACATAAAAAATTATATCTCCTTATAAAATTTAATGTGGATACATGAAATACTATTTTTATATATATATATATATATATATATATGTGATTTTATGAAGGCTTACCAAAGCATTCCTTTCAAGACACCAATGATCACCATTAAAGATATTTTTTTTTCTTACAAATACTATTTATTCAAATTAAATGTTTTTTCCTACACGTGTTTCACTACCAAGCAGTTACTTGCTTGGCAGATCATCAGGGAAATTAAATGTCTGGAATACTGGTTTCAACTGCCGACAAAACACAATGTGGCGTTGTATTAGTTGAAGTCACTTAAGAAAAGAAGAGGAAAAAAATAAAAATAAAAATAAAAGTCAAACTTAAAAAGCAAGGAAGAACAACGATAAGAAAAGAAAGTCCTAGAAAAGACTTAGAAAAGTAGCTTGTGCATTATTTCTTCCACCAAGCCAACAAGCAAGTAGTCGGTCCCAAATACATTCAATAAAACCACAAAACCGGAACAATGTGCGATAATACACTTTCACGTTAGCCGATACAATGATGAATAAATCCCCCCCCCACAATAAAACAAAAGAACTAAATCATTCAAGATACCGCTCACAAGTTACCATTCCAATCCAATGATAGTATGGGAATTCTAAATCCAACTTCTCACAAAGAAAAGTCAACACAAATGTTCGTCCGAGTTCAAAGAGTCTTATTTCAATTGTTGATTTATTACCCTTCGAAATAAACACACGACGAGTTGAATGTCAATCCCGCAGAAAACTCCCTTCCATCAAGAAAAAATCTTAATATAGAAACTATTTATTCAAAATACTGTTTCTAAAAATATTTATTATTAAACCTATTCCTTATAGAAATTAATCATCTAGTGTCTGGGACGTCATTTTACATTTTGGGAAAATATCCTTCATTTAATTAACTGCCGAATTATTATCGTTTTGTTGTTTAACGAAGCGAAAAAAACCTATCCCGTAGAATTTGTTTTTAAAAAAATTATTCATATATCAAAAATAAACTGTTATTATAAAAAGGCCTTCTACAAAAATCTAGTTATTATTTTAAATCATTTAAAATATTTCCTTAACGGCTGTGTCTGTTTGTAACTCTCTGTGGAGAATATTATTCTATATTCCATAAATAAATGTTACAACGGAATATCGTTATCAGAAATCTATTTTCTATTTTGAAAAAAAAACAAACTTTTTTATATGGACCGGTTTATTTTTTTGTCAACTTTACGGGAAAATATCACTCTTACTCGTTAAATGACAGGAGACTTTATTATTACTAATTTAAAATCCCGTACAAAATACTTTTTTTATAAAATTCAATTGTTTCTATTTTTAGAAATTAAGTCCGTGTCGGCATGCATGTTTTTAAAATTATTTTTTCCTTAATTACTTTTCCCCATTCCTGCCACCAAATTGTTTTATTTATTTTAATCTAATTAAAAACTAATTTAATTTAACCTAATTTAATTAAATAGTGATAGAATCCAGGTTGCTATTTCCTATTTTTCACTTAAAATTACTTGAAATCCCCAATGCATTTCGTATAATATATCTATTTCTGAGAATAAATTGTGATTTATTATTTATTATTCCACTATCTTTTTATATGTAACACAATTTCCCTCCTCTATTCCGCTGAATAAGTATTTACTATAGTTGACTATCACTGGGCCTTATTCCAATAGAATATTCCTACCTTATCACCCCCAACCTAAGTCTCGAGTATCCGCTAATAATTGAATTAAGACATATCTTAGCATAAGTACGTGTTACTAATTCTCATCCTCCCTATTATACACTAATTATTGCCCCAGATTGCCTCAGGAAGTGTCCATCCTGCCTATCTCTGCTGTAAGTTTATACTTCCCCCAATTCCCCTCCTATCCAGGTTTTAGGCTTGATAACAGGTAACGGTTTCTATGCAGACAGCATTGTAGTATTTCCTGCCTAGCGTTCAGTAAATTATCTCTAGATGTCATGATGTGGTACGACTCCAATGCACATAGGTTGCATCTCTTCTTTTTGTTCGGTTTATATTTGTTAGCCCTCCCCAAAATTGACCATTTCAGTTCGAAAGGGTCTTGCCTAGCAATGAGGCCATTATTCCTGCAATATCGAGTAGGATATCTAAGCTGTCCAAGAATCAACAAATATTCGACAGCAGTAAGCAATTCTACAATGAAGCTTTAAACAGATCAGGATACAAGGAAAAAATTAATTACCTTGTGCCTCCTTCGGTTGGGAATGGGGGACTAAACGGGAGACCGATTGCCTCTCGATCAATGGTTTCATATAATAGGGCAATGGGCAAGGCTAGATATAGGAGACCTGGTGTATCCCACGGTAATGTAAACCAGGTAGGGTGGGAACCGGTTGATGATAATATTCGTGAAGTTGGAAGTAACGAATTGAACTCACATGCTACCCAAACCGGGGGGGGAAGGTAGGAAGAAAAATAGGAGAAGGACCACTACATGGTTCAACCCCCCTATAGCCAGCATATTAAGACTAATATCCCAAAGATTTTTTATAGCATAGTGGAAAAAAACTTTCCAAGGGATAGCAGATTGGGGGGAATCATTAACAAAAATACTGTAAAACTCTCTTATTCAACCTGTAGAAATATAGCCACATCCATCATAGGATATAATAATTCTAAGATAACTAAAACAAGGGAAGCCATGTTCCCTTCTGGTGTTGATCCCAGTAACACCAGTTCAGTGAGAACCTCCATTATAAATAACCATAGTAGTAGAACATCCAGCAACGGCCCAGCACACAACTGTAACTGCAGAGCTTCTAACATCTGTCCACTGGGGGGGGAACTGTAGAGTTTCAAGCATTGTCTACAAATGCGATGTGATAACAGAGAGTAGTAGGAAATCATATATCGGTTCAACCGGGGGTGAGTTCAAAGATAGATTCAGAAACCACATGAGTTCCTTCAGGCGAGGCCAAAGGGAAGACATAGATAGGCCTAACACTTCTGTTGGCCGTTTTGTGAGAAACCTCATTGCTAGGCAAGACCCTTTCGAACTGAAATGGTCAATTTTGGGGAGGGCTAACAAATATAAACCGAACAAAAAGAAGAGATGCAACCTATGTGCATTGGAGTCGTACCACATCATGACATCTAGAGATAATTTACTGAACGCTAGGCAGGAAATACTACAATGCTGTCTGCATAGAAACCGTTACCTGTTATCAAGCCTAAAACCTGGATAGGAGGGGAATTGGGGGAAGTATAAACTTACAGCAGAGATAGGCAGGATGGACACTTCCTGAGGCAATCTGGGGCAATAATTAGTGTATAATAGGGAGGATGAGAATTAGTAACACGTACTTATGCTAAGATATGTCTTAATTCAATTATTAGCGGATACTCGAGACTTAGGTTGGGGGTGATAAGGTAGGAATATTCTATTGGAATAAGGCCCAGTGATAGTCAACTATAGTAAATACTTATTCAGCGGAATAGAGGAGGGAAATTGTGTTACATATAAAAAGATAGTGGAATAATAAATAATAAATCACAATTTATTCTCAGAAATAGATATATTATACGAAATGCATTGGGGATTTCAAGTAATTTTAAGTGAAAAATAAGAAATAGCAACATGGAAGCTATCACTATTTAATTAAAGTAGGTTAAATTAAATTAGTTTTTAATTAGATTAAAATAAATAAAACAATTTGGTGGCAGGAATGGGGAAAAGTAATTAAGGAAAAAATAATTTTAAAAACATGCATGCCGACACGGACTTAATTTCTAAAAATAGAAACAATTGAATTTTATAAAAAAAGTATTTTGTACGGGATTTTAAATTAGTAATAATAAAGTCTCCTGTCATTTAACGAGTAAGAGTGATATTTTCCCGTAAAGTTGACAAAAAAATAAACCGGTCCATATAAAAAAGTTTGTTTTTTTTCAAAATAGAAAATAGATTTCTGATAACGATATTCCGTTGTAACATTTATTTATGGAATATAGAATAATATTCTCCACAGAGAGTTACAAACAGACACAGCCGTTAAGGAAATATTTTAAATGATTTAAAATAATAACTAGATTTTTGTAGAAGGCCTTTTTATAATAACAGTTTATTTTTGATATATGAATAATTTTTTTAAAAACAAATTCTACGGGATAGGTATTTTTCGCTTCGTTAAACAACAAAACGATAATAATTCGGCAGTTAATTAAATGAAGGATATTTTCCCAAAATGTAAAATGACGTCCCAGACACTAGATGATTAATTTCTATAAGGAATAGGTTTAATAATAAATATTTTTAGAAACAGTATTTTGAATAAATAGTTTCTATATTAAGATTTTTTCTTGATGGAAGGGAGTTTTCTGCGGGATTGACATTCAACTCGTCGTGTGTTTATTTCGAAGGGTAATAAATCAACAATTGAAATAAGACTCTTTGAACTCGGACGAACATTTGTGTTGACTTTTCTTTGTGAGAAGTTGGATTTAGAATTCCCATACTATCATTGGATTGGAATGGTAACTTGTGAGCGGTATCTTGAATGATTTAGTTCTTTTGTTTTATTGTGGGGGGGGATTTATTCATCATTGTATCGGCTAACGTGAAAGTGTATTATCGCACATTGTTCCGGTTTTGTGGTTTTATTGAATGTATTTGGGACCGACTACTTGCTTGTTGGCTTGGTGGAAGAAATAATGCACAAGCTACTTTTCTAAGTCTTTTCTAGGACTTTCTTTTCTTATCGTTGTTCTTCCTTGCTTTTTAAGTTTGACTTTTATTTTTATTTTTATTTTTTTCCTCTTCTTTTCTTAAGTGACTTCAACTAATACAACGCCACATTGTGTTTTGTCGGCAGTTGAAACCAGTATTCCAGACATTTAATTTCCCTGATGATCTGCCAAGCAAGTAACTGCTTGGTAGTGAAACACGTGTAGGAAAAAACATTTAATTTGAATAAATAGTATTTGTAAGAAAAAAAAAATATCTTTAATGGTGATCATTGGTGTCTTGAAAGGAATGCTTTGGTAAGCCTTCATAAAATCACATATAAATGCTCTGTACTCTGTAATCGAGTATCATCGAGCTTGTTTTTTATTGGAACAACCCCGGTCTTCACTGAATGATCTATTTTATAAGTGATAAATCTAAATCTATATATATATATATATATATATATATATATATATATATATATATATATATATATATATATATATATATAGTAATTAACATAAGCGCATTAGTAAGTCAGCATATAAGTATGGCTTATCCTAATTACTGTTAGTTTAGCTAACCAAATCACATGTTCAATCTCTTGGGGGGGGGCATAGTAGAATGCGAAATACAAGATTTGATCCAATTCGAACTACTATTCTCATGTTTGTTGGTATTTTACAACGTTTCAGCCGATATAACCCCCCCCCCTATCTTGTCCAGGCGCATCTTTTTGAGCTAAGCTGTCTTTATGTAGAAATTAGGCACCTATGCGGGATGTCGAACTAAACACTTTATTTAATCCACGATGGTAGATTGTTCCCCTTTCTGTCGGCCATGGCTACAGGATAGGAGTGTTAATTATTAAAGGCGTCGGGTTTTTTTAAAGATATATTTTTAAAATTATTTAGATCATTTGAACTACTATTCTAATCTTAGATGTTATGTTTACAACGTTTCGGCCGATGTACCATTTTTTCGAACTTGAGAAGAGCGAAGAGATAAGTTTAACAAAGAACAAAGGGATGAATAAAGTACTTACTGTATTTGGTAAAATATTAATACCAGCTGTTCTTTAGGCGTCTTATTCCGGAACCTATACGCAATTTTAAACGAAACTCTTTATTTAATCGACGGGGTAGATTGTTCTTGTTCCGTCGGCCATGGCCGGATACAAGTTTTCATTACTTATTATGTCATTCTTAGTAATTATCGCATGTAGCATAGACCCAACCTGGACCATTTATTTAATGCATATGGACCCGTGACGTAACGGTGAATGACATTGGTTTAATAATAAGTTCTAAGTGACAGTCTTCTGGAGGCTGGGGGTTAAATCCTTATTATACGCGATAATAACTAAGAAATAGAAATTACTTCAAACTTCTTCCCGGTCATGGCTGACGAAACAAGAAAAATCTACCTCTGTGGATTAAATAAAAGGTGCAGTTCGACATTGTGTATAGGTTCCCTGGTTCAAAACAAACATCTGAAGAAGATCGTTGGTTACATCGGTCGAAACTTTGTGAATACCTCAACCGAAATGAGAATAGTAGTCCGAATGATCCAAATAATCCAAATCATCCGAATAATCCAAATAATCTTAACAATTCAAATAATCCAAATAATCCAAATAATCCAAATACTGTTAATAATTCAAATAATACAAATAATACAAATAATACAAATAATACAAATAATCTTAACAATTCAAATAATCCAAATAATACAAATAATACAAATAATACAAATACTGTTAATAATTCAAATAATCCAAATAATCCAAATAATCTTAACAATTCAAATAATCCAAATAATCCAAATAATTCAAATAATCCAAATACTGTTAATAATTCAAATAATACAAATAATACAAATAATACAAATAATACAAATAATACAAATAATACAAATACTGTTAATAATTCAAATAATCCAAATAATCCTAATAATCTGGCAATTCAAATAATCCAAATAATAAAAATAATCCAAATAATCCAAATAATGTTAATAATTCAAATAATCCAAATAATCTGAATAATCAAAATAATCTTAATAATCCAAATAACTCAAATTATTCAAATATTCCAAATAATCCAAGTAATCCAAATAATCTGAACAATCGAAATAATACGAACAATCTGAATGATCCAAATAATCGGAATAATCAAAATAAACTAAGTAATCGGAATAATCAAAATAATCTAAATAATCCGACAATCCGAATAATCCGAATAATTCAAATAATCCAAATAATCCAAATTATTCTAACAATCCAAATAATCCGTATAATCCACATATTCCAAATAATTGAAATAATTCCAATTATCTAAATAATCGAAATAATCGAAATAATCTGAACAATCCGAATAATCGAAATAATCCGAATAATTCAAATAATTCAAATATCAAAATAATCGAATAATCCAAATGATTCAAATTATCCAAATAATCCACAACGTCCGAATTGCCAATCCTGATTTAACATAATGAGAATTGTAACCCGAATAATTAAAATAATCCAAATAATCCGAATAATCCAAATGATACAAATTATCCAAATAATCGAAACAATTGAAATAATCGAAATAATCCAAAAAATCCAAATAATCCAAATAATCTAAAAACATCCGAATAATCCAACTCACATATTGCATTAGAAACAAGGCGATCCATAATACAGGCCTAGCTAACATGCGACTGGGGTCCACGACTGGGGGCGGGCATGTAAAGACCAAAATTATTACTAAATAATAATTACAGAGAAACGTTTTAGTAAGAAATTTCTTAGTAATGTCCAGTAATTAGCAATTATACATATTATTAGGAAGCAGCTTACAATAATTGATTTATTTCCATCAAATCAAATGTAAAAAGTACAAAAATATAAAAGAACTAAATTCACAAAAAAACTACTTTATTCACCATGAATTAGACACATTTTAGATATTTCAAAAAATCATGCGTCAATTTGTTTATATTGATTAATTGATTAAATAAAATATAATGACATAATACAATCAGAAAGCAATTTCAACACTTTATGAACAAAATCAAATACTTTATGAACAAAATAATGTTCGGGAAAACAATTTTGATAAGTTTTACAAAATTTGTTATGTTTGTTACATATACAATTTGTTTTTTACAGACGATGAAGAAAATTCTTATTCCTTCATATGATAATGCATATAATACAAGTCTTAATTAAAAAAATCAACTTACATTAAAAAGAACATAAAACCAATAAAAAATATGTAAAAAAAAAGGGAAATGTAAAACATATCTGAGAACTGCTTGGAAAATTATGTATTATTAATACCAATAAAAAATATGTAAAAAAAAAAGGAAATGTAAAACATATCTGAGAACTGCTTGGAAAATTATGTATTATTAATACTGATTATGTGTCATGAGAATTGTATAAACATTTTTATTTCATAAATCATATTTTAAGATAATTTCAAAACTTATTTTGGGCAGCTTCGAGTTTGGGATAGCGCACAACCTGAATAGCAACATTTACAAAAAATAATTTGCCCATGTTACTCGCCGGCTTTCCGAGAATATATCTTCCCAAAATTCATAATGATCCGTCAATTAGTTTGGGAGATAAAAAGGTTTTTTTGTTGGCGGGTGCGAGTTTGGGTAATCGTAAAGTTTATCTAAACATATAGTGTGCCCATGTTACTCGCCGGCTTTCCGAGAATATATCTCCACAACATTCATAATGGCCAGTTCATGAAACTAAATAAAAGCTTCATATATATTCACCACCTAAATGTTAATATTTACAAAAAAGTATAACGTGCCATGTTACATATTGTATGTTTTAGAATATATATTCAAAAATTAATAATGATCCGTCAATTAGTTTAGGAGATTAACAGTTCTTTTGTGGGCGGGTGCGAGTTTGGGTAAGCGCAACGCCATATCTGTAAAGTTTACCTAAAAAAATAATGTGCTTGTGTTACTCATCGGTATTCAAAATTCATAATGATCGGTTCATTAAAAAACCTTTACATATATGTACATCCTAAATATTAATAAACAAAAAATAATGTGCCCACGTAACTCACCGTATTTTTATGAATATATATTCCAAAATTCATAATGATCCGTTCATTAGTTTAGGAGGTTATCCTACACACACACACACACACACATATATATATATATATATATATATATATATATATATATATACAGGGTGGGCAAAAATAAGGGTCCTATTTTTAAAAATTCATAACTTTTTTATTTATTGATTTAAAAAAATTTTTTTTTAGAATAAGTAAAGGACCCCTTCCGAAGCAAGCATGAGCCGTATTAGCCCTAAGGAACGTACCCTCATTTAGAAAACATTATTTTTGCTTAAAAAACTCGAAACAGTGTAAAAAACAATACTTTAGTTTTTGTAAGTTTTAAGAAGTGTTTTTCGGCTAAAATTTGTTTTGTTTATTTCAAAAAATCTCGGAAGGGTCAGTCTACACACACACATAAAGTTTGGTGAGTTTAACTTTTATTTTGTGGAAGTTATTCAAATTCAAGTTATTCAAATTTAAAGATAGGACCCTTATTTTGGCCCACCCTGTATATATATATATATATATATATATATATATATATATATATATATATATATATATATATAGGTGCCATACTCTACCGGTTTATACCCGATAACCGAAGAATCTGTGGTCTTTAATTAAGCTTGCATAAAAACGACATGCTGCCGAACTATATATATATATATATATATATATATATATATATATATATATATATATATATGAGAAAGAGAGAGAGAGAGAGAGAGAGAGAGAGAGAAAGAGATAGAGAGAAGTTAAGTTGACAATAGATAACGCTAAGCCCCGCTTATATATATATATATATATATATATATATATATATATATATATATATATATATATATATATATATATATATATATATATAATTAACTTGTTACAAATATCCAGGGGGTATAAATCCGAAGGAAGTTGAAACCGGGTTTATGAGAGTGCTCAATGAAAATTCAGAGCAAAATATATATTTTTTTTTTGGTGGTGATTTTATTATTCCATTAATTGCGACAAAATATATGCTGTTTCATTAGCGCCCACAATGAACGCCAACTTTTCAAGCGACAATGGAATCCAAATGCCTAAGATATTAAATTCAACCCCAACCGGAAATTGAAGATGCATAAGAGGGAGGGGGGACGGAGATGGGGCTCAGCCTATAGCGAGGATATGAAAGGGGATGGGGGGAGACCCCAGCAAGTGATATTTCAGAAAGTTGAGTGGGATGATCTCTAGTGTCTGGGCCATCGTGACCTCAATTCCAACCAGGGCGGGGGGGGGGGGCAGGGGGGGTTTAATTTAATAATGAGAATAGAATTATAATCATAAAGTTATAACTGTCATTTCTGTTGTAATAGGTGATTATCGTGTAGATAAAAATGTTTGATAAATTTAATTTAGGGTATTAATTGCTACTTTTGCATTCTATTTTAATATAATTATTTATGGCTTGCTCAGTAACGGTAGTGAATTTTGTTGTGATAATATTTTTTAATTGTGATTATATCATACTAAAATTAATACTAGTGAAATCATTATATAAAAGAAGTTTAATGGTGTTACTATTTTTAGTATTAATAAAATCGATTATAATAACAATAATAATAATAATGCCAATCATACCTACGATAGTCGCAGTGACAATAACATTATTAATAATAATAATAATAATAATAATAATAATAATAATAATAATAATAATAATAATAATAATAATAATAATTATTATTATTATTATTATTATTATTATTATTATTATTATTATTATTATCCTGTTACTTGTGAAGTCATTGGGCGAAATAAGTCTACAAGTGATGGTAGGCTTTTATAGTTCTACTACCAATAATAAGGACTAAGCACCAGTCAATAATTAAGTGTTCAAGATAGTAATTGAAGGATTAAGTAATTGAGATTAGATTAGTCTAAGTGATATTAGAATTAATAGCTATCCCAGTTGTGGGTTTAGGTGGGAGATGATTTTGGTAGAATTGGTAGTATGACTGAGAGGCTATTGAGGCTGAGAATTATAGGTAATACTTAGAGATTTGATGTTATTGATAGTTTAGTGGGTGGTTATATATTTATAGATTCATCGGGGCTTGTTGGGGTGGAGTTAGGTGGTAAATTTGGGTGGGTGGGTAGGGGGTTATGATGTGTTTCGAAGTAGTGTATAATGGGGGGTTAATGTAATCATTCATTTAAAAAAAATTTCCATTTTAAATATGTGGGGAGTTGGTGTGGGGTTAAGGTGGGGTATGTGGGTTGCTAAGGAGGTAGAGTCTACTATGTTTACAGTTGATAGACGTCTCTTGTTTTCTATTTAGGAGTTTATTTCTGTCTTTAAAACGGATAATTTCCAGTTTTTCATTTAAACATAATCTACATGGTGAGTTTATTCATTTGCAGGTGCTAGATTTTTTAAAGATTTTCCACTTTATTATGGGAGTTTCTTTTTTTGTTTTTATTTTGTGGTAGTGTAGTGAAATCCAGTTTGGCCAGGATGGTCAGGGTTGTTGAAGGAGAGTTTATGGTTGTAGAATCTTTCCTTGAAGTTGTTACCTGCCAGACCAATATAATAGTTAGTCTGGGATGGGTTTTCGGTTGAGGAGATAGATGCCTCATAGACCACTTGGGTTGATAGGCACTTTTGGTTTAGGGGGCAGTTTGATTTGTTAGTACAGTTACATGTTCTTCTAGGATTTGAGGTTACTGAGGTGTTTAGTATTTTCATGTTGTGCTTTTTTATGATTTTTTCCAGGTTGTCACCACAACAATAGCTGAGTTTTAGTGTATTCTTATTAAACATTTTATGGAGTATGTTGTTATTGGGAAAATGAGTGTTTATTAAGTTCAGGAATTTATTCCCTAATTTGGTTTTAGTTGAATTGTTAAATGGAGGTGTATACCAGATAATTTTCCTATTTCTATTTTTGTTCCTACTAGGGTTATTTAGTGTAGTTGAAATATACTCTATTTTGGTATTTTTATATCCACTCTCCTTTAGTGCTTTTTCATAAAATTCTTATGTTTATTGAATATATCTATATTAGAGGAGTTGATGCTAATCCTTCGACTAATTGATTCAGGGATGTGTTTACTTACAGATCCAGGGTGGTTAGATAGTGGGTTGACATAAAGGGGGTAAGAATTATCTTTAGCATAGGGCTCATAAGTATCCCTAGTGAGGTTGAAGGTAATATCGAGGAAGTTGACCTGTTTAACAAATAAAACGTATAGGCCTAAAGGCTGAAATAACATCAAATGTTAAATTTCCGGTTGGGGTTGAATTTAATATCTTAGGCATTTGGATTCCATTGTCGCTTGAAAAGTTGGCGTTCATTGTGGGCGCTAATGAAACAGCATATATTTTGTCGCAATTAATGGAATAATAAAATCACCAACAATATATATATATATATATATATATATATATATATATATATTATAATATAAAATTCAAGCAAAGTATCTTAACGTCTTTAGCTCATGAGTTTTCAAAGATCCTTTGTTTGAACTTTGAATTTTAATAAAATTTGATTGACACCTTATTTTATTATTTCATCTCATATTATAATATTAAAGCTCTATCCAGTATATTGAGCTTCAGTTTTTATCCGGATTTTTTGACTAATTATAAGATATTATTTGACGCTTATATCTTTTGTTGGATTACTTTATATATATATATATATATATATATATATATATATATATATATATATATATATATATATATATATATATATTGGGGTATGTGTGTAATCTGCTTTTTTGTTGAGGCTATTGTCAGTTTCTTTATTGTTTTTTGTCATCGATAGCTTTTTTTCCTACAATATCAATATTTGATTTAGGTTCATCAATTTGTCTTGTGGATCGGTGTCGAGAAAAATGAAATGTAATTTTATTTAATTTTTTCTAACAAAAATACTTTGTCCGGTACTGAATTATTTTCATGTGAACCGCATCTTTTAAAAAAAAAGTGTCGTAACTCTGTATTAGTCTATATATTTTGGAACAAAAAAATTTTTTTTTAAAAACTTTCGAAAAAAAAAAAACTTTACCCCCCCCCCCCGCATTATTTAAAAAATAAAAGCGAAACAAATTCCCAGTTAATACGCTACCGGGCAACGCCGGTATAGGCCAGCTTGTATTTAATACAAATGCATGTTTTCATTGTTTTCTCTTGACTCACGATATCCAACCAAGCTTGAGGAATGTAATGAGTTGAATTGGGTACATTAAGTTGTATATATGATTTTCATATATATATATATATATATATATATATATATATATATATATATATATATTAAAGCTATGCTATTATTTGGAAGAGTGTCAGAAAAGGTTCAACCATCTACCTGAATAAGTAAATGACGGGTAGAGATGAATAAATCAGAGGAAACCGGGTAGGTTACGGGTGAGAAAGACGGAATAAAATAACCCGTACAATAAAACCAGCTCCAAACATCAATGGTCACGCCCTCTACCCGGAGGCCGCCCTCCATCGCCCACGCGCATTTGAGAATGTAAAAATCATAGAAGAGACGATTATATCGCACTAGTTTGAATACCCGTCCCCGGACAGGTTCATCATATTGAGACATTCTTGGACCCCTTGAATATGTGCGTAGCCTTTTCGTCTGTGTTACGGAATATCAACCCTTTTTGAGGTTATTTTATGCCGATATGAAATGCCAGTTTCTTTGTATACGATGATCTGAATGCGTTGCTATTCTATTCATATCCGGGGCGTGTCGATTCATGCCTTCGTGTGAGTCTTCTTCTACTCTGTACAATGGATACTCATTCTAAGGGCGCCTTACACCAAACGGAACTTCCATGAACAGAGTTACTTTCCAATATCGATTTCCGGCTGATTACGATATGCTCGTTTTCAAGTCCAATATAAACAAATACTTAATCCTCTTAAATCATCGAATTCTACCCATTCCGTTCATCGCTTTTCGATCCTCTCATAATGTTATTCATCATCCAACTGACAGTCTTATTACACCTTATCCTCGAGTTGCTTTGGTCCTCGTATGTGGTGACCTATTTGTGTAAGTTCAGGAATTTATTCCAAACTTATATTGTGATCGATTTAGTCTTTGAAATCTTTCCTGCGAGGAGAAATTCTAGAAAATTGTCTTCCACATTTGAAATCCCAATAATTCTTTTGAAGCTATCAATTAAATCACACCTAATTCTTATTTTTTTTTTTGGTAAATTATTAGATCGTTACAAAAATAATGGCCGCCTGAAGCGCTTGGTTTTCAAAGGTCATTTTAACGCATAATTTATAGTTTATTTCTGTTAAATGTTAACATCTATAATAATTAATGTGTTCTTAATAATAAGCTGTAACCCTTTTTTCAGATAGAAAGTATTTTTGAAGCGTAGAAGACTCTCAATGATGAACATGCCAAAATATGAACTTCGCTTTCTTATGTTTTACAAGAATTAAAACTTGGGCACAATGGCTCCGAAACTTTTACCAATACCAATAGAGCATGGGGGAGATGGATCCGCAAGCGATCGGACAGTACGAAGGTGATTCCAGAAATTCTGTAATTGAGATGAGAGCCTTAAAGATGAAGAAGGTAGGGGACGCCCGTGTAATCTTGACAAATGAACAATGTCAAGCACTTGCTGAGCAAAATCCACGTGTCAAAGAACTTGCTGTCAGCACTACAACAGTTTCACACCATATATATATATATATATATATATATATATATTGTTTGTTTATTATCTATGTACGTATATGTTTCATCCTTTATAATCGAGACTCATCAGCATAGAGATATAAATATTCACTACTGGTCATGCGATTCGAAACCCAGGATTCCAAGTATTTTACAACTCAAATCTTGACATCTAGAACCACTAAGCCACCACTGAATAGCGAATAAACAGTGATAAGTTTAACACTTTATCCAGCGGCTTGACGTCATAAGAGCGTTCAACTTAATGAAAGGAACGATACATTTATATATATATATATAAATTTAGGTATTTATATATATATATATATATATATATATATATATATATATATATATATATATAGGTATTTTTATATGTTTATATATTTTTATATACAGGATTCACTCCTAAACTAATTAACCGATCATTATTAATTTACAGAGTATTGGAAAGAGAACAAAATGTTCATGAATAAATGTGTTTCTGAAATCGGCCATTATTTTTGTAACGATCTGATAGTTAAACCTACGGATTCGAATCGATGTATATAATTGAGATTCCTTAACCATTTTATTAGTTCAGTCACTTTTATTTGTAGACCATCTAATGCTAATATTATTTGTAGACCATCTAATGTTAATATTATATCCCAATTGCCATGTCTAGCAAAGTGGTTAAGCCCAAGCATCCGAATCGAATGGTCCGTGACAGTTCTCGCTTATACAACTGACCATTTTTAACACCAAATATGTATATGTTACATACCTTTAATTTCTGGTACCTTCTCTTCTTCCTCGTCGCGTGAAGGGGTGTGTCGTCTAGTGGTTAAATTCTTTATTCGTTTCTGTACCTGCCGTAAACATCGCCGCGACAACAAAAAACTTCATGACCGACTCAGGAGACAAACAATCTTTTACACCTTCATTTGTTTATTTCAGGCGTTAGATTTCTGTCGATGGAGATGCCTCACTGACGCCGAGGAAGAGACCAAATTCCTACTTTATCGTAGTTAATTTCTACTTAAGTCCTTAGCCATTCGAGGAGGGGGGGGATGAAGAAATCTCTGCCTGTATTCTCTTAGGGAATTTAAATCCCCTAATCATGTTGAAGACGTCATAGTGAAACACGTCCGTTCGGCTTGCTTCCAAAACCCAGACTGGCAAAACTCTGTTTCCCACACAAAAACCCTTTTTTTTTGTACACCTTCTAATTTTGATAGTAAATCCCGGTTCCCATGTTTAACTACTGGTGCCCAGGTTTATTATTGAGTACAATATTTAAGATGGGGTTTTGTAAGTCTTAAATATTCAAACAATAAACAACATTTCCTTTTCTTTTTTAATTGTTGGCATCAGTTTGTCTCAGGAGACAATGGAGTTCTGCGCCTCAGATTAGTACGTGGCCGAATTGCAGCGTCTGCTGTGACAGTGCAGCCCTATTCTGGATCGGCAGGCTCTGCTGCAGTTGCAACATATATAAGTGACGTCTGACCCTGAGAGCTCTGTTGCAGCCCTTCGCCGTCTGTGCCCTCTCTTCTCCCTTCACTGCTGGTCTCTGCTATCCCCCCCCCTTGTATTGGAGCATACCTTTACGGCACTTCTCCAACGACTGCGGGCTTAAGCCACTGTCCCAGCATGCTGGGGCACAGCCACCTGCTCTTTTAAATAAAGATATAATAATAGAAACAGTCATTTTATTTGTCTTTGAGGTAATACTTAAAATAAGATTTAAAGATTTCAATGTATTATTCTTTTTAAAAAACATAGTTCACCCCAAACAAGGCAGGCCGCCACTGTAGACGTAAGGAGCTACTGAGAAAAAGGGTGAGAGTTTATTTTAGGGGCGGGGTCAACCTCAATTGGGAGCTGTGCAGCGAGATGTCTGTTTACATTAGTTTTAAATTTCTGCATGTCAGTACCGTCAGGAAAACAGGGAGCAGGGAGGGAGTTACGAGGAAAGAAGCTTTTGGAGTTGAAAGCTCTTCGGCATCTGGGGACCTCCACAGTGAATGGGTGGGATTTGGCAGATTGTCGGGTTGGTCTAGTGAATTTACGTCGTGGGGGGCACCAGAGCAGCAAGCTCATAAGAGCACAATCTATTGAAGTACTTGTAAAACAAGCACAAGGAAGCTACATTGCGGTGATGGGACAGGGACTTGAGCTTGGTGGATAGTGAGAGACCTATCAAGTTGGCGACTCTTTTTGGGACCTTTGAGACTAGTGAATGATGCACCAGCCCATATGTGGCAACAATACTCCATGCATGTGTGGATGGTGGCTTTGTAGAGATACAGGATAATGTTAGGTGTGAGAAGTTTACTAGCACGGTAGAGGGAGCCAACCTTCTTTGCAGCAGCCCTGGCAATGTCTTCAATGTATTTGTTCCAATTCATGTTATCTGTGAAAGTTAGGCCGAGGAGTTTGAATGATGAACTCTCAGGTAGGGTGTTATTTGCCATGACAATCGTTGCAGAGCCGGCAGGACAGTTATGTAAGTGGGGGGCTTCTCCTAAAAAGTGTGGGGGGGGCGGTTAAACATATGCATATCAACTTAACTATTGATGACCGTAAAGTGGGGGGCCCAAGTCGAAAAGTGAGTAGGCTTGAGCCCCATACCACCCCCCACCCCCACACACACACCCGGTGCCGCCGTCCATGTGTTGGTTGAAGAGGTTTCTTGTAGATATTGAAGGAAAGTAGCTTTGTCTTTGCGGCATTAAAAGTTACCACCCATTTTTTGACCCGAATCCACTACAAACTAGAGGTCATTTCCTAAAGATTCAGCCATTGCCTATATTATATTAGAGCTGAGTTAATCAATGTCTGTTTCATTAAGGCTTTTTCCTATATATTTTAATTATAAAAAATATATGTTAAAATATTCCTTAGTTTTAGTCTTGAAAAATAATCGATTGTAATTGTTCTAATAAAACACAATTTTCAATGGACACATTTTTTACTAAATTTCCGTCTATCACTGTCACCCTTTCTTACTGTATTTTTTTGACCGCCCCACATCCACCGCTCTTATTTTATACGGTCTCTTTCGCTCAAGTTTCTCTATCTATCTATCTATCTATCTATCTATCTATCTATCTATCTATCTATCTATCTATCTATCTATCTATCTATCTATCTATCTATCTCTCTCCCTATCTCTTCCTGTTTATTAACAGTACGAGGGTAATAAACTCACAATAAATCATTATGCAGATAAAACAAGCATCTATGGCAACACTTCGAAGAACATTGGTAATCAAGATCTTGCAGATTCTCTTCTTCTGATCTGGAGTATGTGGTTCAATGGGGGAGTGGCTTGTTTATACGGTCTCTTTCGCTCACGTTTCTGTCTGTCTATGTGTCTGTTTCTCTCTCTCTCTCCCTCTCCCTCTCCCTCTCTCTCTCTTTGTTAACAGTACGACAGTAATAAACTCACTATAAAGCAGAAGATTGGAATAGCCAATTATGAATATGGCCCTAAGGGGTGTTGCTTCTGTTGTGGGAAACGTTTTTTTGAAGAAGTACTTTCAGCGAAAATCCCTTCAGTGAAACACATTGCGATGAGACTGCTTCCCTTCAGACGACAATATAGTAGCCTTCAAACACATTGCGATGAGACTGCTTCCCTTCAGACGACAATATGGTAGTCTTCAAACACATTGCGATGAGACTGCTTCCCTTCAGACGACAATATGGTAGTCTTCAAACACATTGCGATGAGACTGCTTCCCTTCAGACGACAATATGGTAGTCTTCAAACACATTGCGATGAAACTGCTTCCCTTCAGACGACAATATGGTAGTCTTCAAACACATTGCGATGAGACTGCTTCCCTTCAGACGACAATATGGTAGTCTTCAAACACATTGCGATGAGACTGCTTCCCTTCAGACGACAATATGGTAGTCTTCAAACACATTGCGATGAAACTGCTTCCCTTCAGACGACAATATGGTAGTCTTCAAACACATTGCGATGAGTCTGCTTCCCTTCAGACGACAATATGTTAGTCTTCAAACACATTGCGATGAGACTGCTTCCCTTCAGACGACAATATGGTAGTCTTCAAACACATTGCGATGAAACTGCTTCCCTTCAGACGACAATATGGTTGTCTTCAAACACATTGCGATGAGACTGCTTCCCTTCAGACGACAATATGGTAGTCTTCAAACACATTGCGATGAAACTGCTTCCCTTCAGACGACAATATGGTAGTCTTCAAACATATTGCGATGAAACTGCTTCCCTTCAGACGACAATATGTTAGTCTTCAAACACATTGCGATGAAACTGCTTCCCTTCAGACGACAATATGGTAGTCTTCAAACACATTGCGATGAAACTGCTTCCCTTCAGACGACAATATGGTAGTCTTCAAACACATTGCGATGAGACTGCTTCCCTTCAGACGACAATATGGTAGTCTTCAAACACATTGCGATGAAACTGCTTCCTTCAGACGACAATATGGTAGTCTTCAAACACATTGCGATAAGACTGCTTTCCTTCAGACGACAATATGGTAGTCTTCAAACACGTTGCGATGGGACTGCTTTCCTTCAGACGACAATATGGTAGTCTTCAAACCCATTGCGATGAGACTGCTTCCCTTCAGACGACAATATGGTAGTCTTAAAACACATTGCGATAAGACTGCTTCCCTTAAGACGACAATATGGTAGTCTTCAAACACATTGCGATAAGACCGCTTCCCTTCAGACGACAATATGGTAGTCTTCAAGTCGAATGTCTACAAACATTTGTCGAGCCGTCCTCTTAAGTAATCGAATAGATCCAATCCTCTCATAGTATTGTTGATAATCTCATTAATCCTTATCCTTGAGTTGCTTCTTGGTCTTGCTTAGTGGTGATTTATTAGTTTAAAGAGATTCATCAATTATCTCATTCTAAGATCATTATGCAGATGGCACTTCGAAAGATCTTTCTGATTCTCTCCCTTCCGACCCAATAAAAGGGGGTGGGGGGTAACTGATTACGTTTAATACATCAAAAACCAAGATTCTCTCCTTTAACTACCAACGCTCGGATATTCTCTTTGTCCCAGTTGAAACGGATTGCTCTCTCTCTCTCCATGGGTAGGCTCCGTGCTTTGATAAGCTTCTAGGAATGACTTTCAGTGGAAGACATGCATCATGTATATATATATATATATATATATATATATATATATATATATATATATATATATATATATATATAGATAGATAGATAGATAGAGAGAGAGAGAGAGAGAGAGAGATACATATTTATAATCAAATATAAACTAAAAGTAAACTTTTAGTAGATAGAACCTATAGTGAAATGGTTTAAGCTCAATATACGAGATAGAGCAATTATAAAGATAGAAGAAAGAAGAGTGATAAACATGTACGAAAGTCCAGATTTATTTCAAATTTCGATTGTTCAATGACACGTATATACTGTAATAAACTAATGTTTATTTTTCTTTCCTTAAGCCAAGGCTTTTCAAAGATCGAAATCTTATCATAAGAGGAGATATACAGATAGATAAGTTGGCTGTGGAAAAGCCAAAGTTCAAACATTTGAAAAAATATTATTAAAAATGGAGTTAAAAGAGTTCGTGTAAAAAAGATATGTGGTTTGTCCAGATGGTAATTGTCCGTTGAAAAAGTGTCCAATAAAAAGATTTTGAAGAAAACGAAAAAAGTTTTTCGTAGAGGCAGTATGGAGAAAGTGTTCATATATATATATATATATATATATATATATATATATATATATATATATATATATATATATATATATATATATATATATATATAGTATGAGAAGGATTAAACGAAGAAAGAAGAGGAAAAAATATGCTTATACTTTTGACAATAGTGTAAATCACCGAAAGTACTCAAATTTTTTAAGTAAATAAATAATTTATTTAAAAAAAACCATAATTAAATGCGTTGTCTAGGTTTTCAAAATATTTTTCAAAATATTATCTTTATTATATATATATATATATATATATATATATATATATATATGACCACAGAAGCTGAAGAGAGCCGGATGGCTAAGTCCTTCTGTGTTTGAAACCGACGGTACGAATGTTGCACGAATTTTTCTGTACCAAAATAAATAAATATTATGCTCTTAATTTTTTATTTTAATTCTCAATTAATAGAGCACTCTGCTGGGATTTTTCCTGCTATATTACAAAGCAGTTAAATATATATATATATATATATATATATATATATATATATATATATATATATATATACAGGGTGGGCAAAAATAAGGGTCCTATTTTTTTAAATTCATAACTTTTTTATTTATTGATTTTAAAAAAAAAATTTTTTTAGAATAAGTAAAGGACCCCTTCCGAAGCAAGCATGAGCCGTATTAGCCCTAAGGAACGTACCCTCATTTAGAAAACATTATTTTTGCTTAAAAAACTCAAAACAGTGTAAAAAACAATACTTTAGTTTTTGTAAGTTTTAAGAAGTGTTTTTCGGCTAAAATTTGTTTTGTTTATTTCAAAAAATCTCGGAAGGGTCAGTCTACACACACATAAAGTTTGGTGAGTTTAACTTTTATTTTGTGGAAGTTATTCAAATTCAAGTTATTCAAATTTAAAGATAGGACCCTTATTTTGGCCCACCCTGTATATATATATATATATATATATATATATATATATATATATATATATATATATATATATATATATATATATATATATATATATATATATATATATATACTCATTCCACTGGCTCAATTCACATGCTTTTATTTCACTTTTCGCTATATTGTTTTTGTTGTTTAAGTGGTCCCAATGTTTATTCTGACTGCTCCCCGAACAGCCCCCCAGCATCCTCGCTCCACACCCGTTCTGGTCCGTCACAACAGGTAAATGATATTCCACTAGTTGACTCTTAGTCAGCCCTTCTTACCCTGCGGGTGGAAATGGGGTGTTTTGAGTCAACAATAGGGAAGGGCCCGATATATATTTGATAGCGGGTGTAACGTTGTATCTCAGGGTGGGGGGGGGGGGCCTTTTTTCTTTCTCTCTTTTTCTTTTTTAGAGTTGAAAAGAAGGATGTAAAAGAAGTGGCAAAGAGCTGTGAGTGTAGAGAAGAAGAAGAAGAAGAAGAAGAAGAAGAAGAAAGCAAAAAAGAAGGCAAATAAGTAGGCAAAGAAAAAGAAGATGATGAAGAAGAAGAAGAAAATGAAGAAAATGAAGACGTAGAAGAAAAGAAGAAGAAGAAGAAGAAGAAGAAGAAGAAGAAGAAGAAGAAGAAGAAAAAGAAGAAAGAGGAGAAAAGGAAGAAGACGAAGAGGAAGAAGAAGAAGAAGAAGAAGAAGAAGAAAATGAAGAAGCATTATTCTTACTAATAATTATCATATTCTCACTATGAGTTCTCACAGGAGTCATATCGATCAAGGATAAAAACAGATGGCATTCCCCGGTGTCTGAGTGACAGCAAGTCTCCTCAGATTCCTAGCACTCTCCGCAAATCGCTTTACAGTCCTGTATCATCTGTTTACAATTAGGTCTTCGCCTATAACGGCCTATAGCTTTCGTTTTTCTGGGATTTAAATAACAATAAGCTTTCCCAGGATTCCAATACACTCTCAGTGGAGTCTGGATGGTGTTATCCCTCCTCGCCCCTTGACTCTTCACGACTATTTATGTGGTACCAATTGGTATTATTGCGACCGCGTTTTTTATATTCCATTTCAATTTCCATGTCGAACCACTAAAGCTCAAGCCTGAGTATAATATTATACATGAGGTTTCATTATGGTCATATATTTTGGCTTCCTCCGAATAATATTTTAACCGTCCGTCCAATCATTACATTTGCTATCGATACAATCGACAAAATGTGATTGTATGCTTCAAATGTGTCATCAAAATAAACTCCCAAATCAATTTCTTCATTTACTTTCTAAATTTTATATTCTTAAATATTCTCAGTATCAAATTTCTTAGTTTTTGAGATTTTTTTTGTGTTAAATTTTAATTTCCAAGAATCTTTTCAATGTAACAATTTAGATGTATCTGTATTATTTCTTTTGATAATAGTCTAACAAGTAGTTTAAACAATTTTCATGAATTTTTATTTTTACTGAAATTACACTTACCTCATCTTAACTTGTTTTTGTACTACGTGTCTTCACGCTGAGCTGACTTCCGAAAAAGCCTCTCACGACTAATAATGGAGGCAAAAGATATTCCCCTATGTCCCTGACTCTCTCAAAAACGCATTCCTCGATATACCTGACTCTCTCAAAAACGCATTTCCCGATGTCCCTGACTCTCTCAAAAACGCATTCCTCGATATACCTGACTCTCTCAAAAACGCATTTCCCGATGTCCCTGACTCTCTCAAAAACGTATTCCTCGATATACCTGACTCTCTCAAAAACGCATTCCTCGATATACCTGACTCTCTCAAAAACGCATTCCTCGATATACCTGACTCTCTCAAAAACGCATTCCCGATGTCCCTGACTCTCTCAAAAACAAATATGATTTATGATAATTTATGACAACTTTTCTATTCGCTGTTGGGGAACAACTGTATGGATGATATCGATGATCAGTAAATAGTTCGATTTATGGATTTATAGCGTTAAGTAAATACTTCACGAACATCAAATACAACAACGGTTCTTACGCTGAACTATTACGAACACTTGTTTAGCAGGCAAATATTTTATAGATAAATAGTCTGTTTTATTTAACCTATAGATAGAACCGTAATAAGTACTATCGCTTCAGGTCAAAATGGACCAAGGGTAATAAAAACTAAGGGGTGACCCTACCCCCCCTAAAGCTCCCTATTTGGGGCTTCACCCCTAAATGCAGATGTTTGTTATGCAAGACAGTCTACTTTGTTCAATTTATTGAGTATGACTGATACATAAAGATGGCCGGAAGCTACACACAACGGCGTAGTGATGACAACAGAAATAAAGACAACTATTAGACTGTAAATAACATAATCATTCTATTCCATTGTTACCTGCTTATGTGGCTTGGTTGCCGCACTCAAGGATTTTTTCTCTCAATATTTCAGAAGTTTGATCAGTGATATGTTTTGTATCATCATAATCCTCCATTTGATTCCAATTTATACTGCCTTTTTATTCGAGGATTTTCGGAAGAGAAAGGAAACAAAATCCCACTTTTTTCTTCTTCTGTTTCTTCTTTTTTCTTTTTTTCCACTTCATTCTTTCCGAATATGGTCTGAGGAAAGGACTATATTTTTTTCCGCCTGATGAGATCTCAGTTTCTACCAGCTGTTCATCGATAACATCGACATGCCGGTGTCGCGAATTATGTAGATGTCTGTATAGATAAAACATTAATTATATATAAAAGCTCTATTTGATATTGAGTACACTTTATGAAATTCTTTGAATTTTTATCCTGTGGATGTTTATTTCACTTTACCTGGATTTATATATATATATATATATATATATATATATATATATATATATATATATATATATATATATATATATATATATATATATATATAGTAGAATCAAATATAGAAACTAAAAGAAAACTTTTATTGCTTAAATATTTAACTACCTAAGTCATTTGTATACAATTCAGCTCCGGCCCAGGAAGTATTTTTAAAATGGCCCGATTTCTCATATTAATTCCGATTAAGTACGCTCCACCTACGATCTGAACTCAACATCTCACTATTGGAGTTACTTCATTTTTGAACGCTTTCCCATGCTGCCTTCACGAAAAACTTTTCTTCACCATCTAAATCTCCTTTTATTGGACACCTTATCAACGGACAATTACCAACTGGACAAACCCCATATCTTTTTTACATGAACTATTTTTCACTCTCCATTTCTTAATAGTTTTTCAAATGTTGAATTTTGGCTTTTCCACTGCCAACTTATCTATCTACATAATTCCTCTGATGATAAGATTTCGATCTTTGAAAAGCCTTGGCTTAAGGAAAGAATAATAAACATAATTTTACTACAGAAGATACCTTGCATTGAACAATTGAAGTTTGAAATAAAGCTGGACATTCGTACATGTTTATCACTCTTCTTTCATCTATCTTTATATATATATATATATATATATATATATATATATATAATTATTAATGACAATATATGTATTAGCATATACTATCAGTTCCTTTTACTTTGTAGTCTCCTTAAAAGATTCAGCTCAATGATTGTCAATTATTGATAACAGAGCAAATATAAGTCAGTTCATATTATATTCCAATAACCATGGTTTTATTTTATTACTTTTATTTTTTTCACATTTCCAAAAAATATCAAATTTCTTCGAGATATACTTTTTACGGTCCGTTTCATTTGTCTTGTGCCAAACAACATTTTTATGTCAATATCGTCTCCGCAACACTACAAAATCATCAGAAAAAATTCACAAAGAGTAAAAGGTTCTTGGATTAAAGCGTCTTGAAAAAACCTACACTCTACAGTAGTTCATTTTTGGGTGAAAAAAAAATAAATAAATAAATATATATATATATATATATATATATATATATATATATATATATATATATATATATATCAGAGACGCTACGAATGGAAGGGCATTCAATATGAGTTTGTTTAGATTTTTGAACTTTTATATTTTGTCTTGCAATATATAATTTTTCGAATTGAGAACTTTTTTTGTCTTTCTGATGAATTCAAAGAAGAAAGATCCGATATTGACAGATAAATGTTGGTTGGTCCACCGCTAAACGAAACGAACTGTAAAACTGTACCATA
The DNA here is from genome assembly GCA_963556195.1 of Sepiola atlantica. NCBI lineage: Eukaryota > Metazoa > Mollusca > Cephalopoda > Sepiida > Sepiolidae > Sepiola > Sepiola atlantica. The sequence goes on along the minus strand of OY744546.1, from coordinate 60,306,958 downwards.
AGTGTTGGTTTTGAAAAAAAAATGTTTTGTAAGATAAATAAAATCTTGCTCTTTGGAATGTAACAAAATCTTGTTTATTTATATATGCTCTGTTGTTACAAGTGGCCGAATGGTTCTAGGTGTCGGGATTTGAGTTGTAAAATACTCATAGCCCGGAGTTTCGAATCGCGCGACCAGTAGTGCATAGTTATATTACTATGCTGACGAGTCCCCATTAAAAACTGGACGAAATGTATACGTACATAGATAATAAACAATAAACAAAAAACAAATATTATATATATATATATATATATATATATATATATATATAGAGGGTGATTCATAAGTCACTTAGCTATTTAAAATGATTACCATACGAAGCACAAACATACTATGAACTTTTGATAACTGTTATCTTACTCTCTAATTACTGCTATTTGTTATTTTTAATTTGTTCGTTTATATATTTGTTTCTATATATCTTTATTTGTATTTATTTAAATTTGTGTAAATCATCATATGTGCTTTTTTTTCAGGCAGTATGTCATTTACAATTGAAGAGCGAATTTTTATTGTTATTCATATGGCCAAATTTGATGAATCTCCCACACTTGTTGAAAGGCAATGGAAACGTGATGTGAACAGAAAGCCTCCTTCGCACAACACTCAATCAATCAAATATGCTACAAAGAGTCGTAATTTCATTGCAAAAAAGAATGGAGCTATGCATGCAGAACGACGGTGGAAATTTTGTAAATTTGCTGTAATTTGAAACTCTCATAAATGAATTTGTTGAATAAACTTTCTGTTTTGTATTACCGTATTTTTTAACTTTAGAATTTCAAAAATAAATAGCTAAGTGACTTATGAATCACCCTATATATATATATATATATATTTATATATATATATATATATATTTATATGTATATATATATATATATTTATATGTATATATATATATATATATATATATATATATATATATATA
>OY744546.1:60288485-60293485 GCA_963556195.1 Sepiola atlantica | reverse complement strand
GTAATGCCCCCAAAATGCTACCCCTCTGAGATAGAAGAAAACATATTCCATCCTGTTAAGTATGTTTAATTTATTATACACTGCATTTACAATCTATGAAATTATCATAATAATTTAAAGTTTCTACCACCTCTCTTTCTTTTTCTTTCTTTCTTCCTTCACATCTGTCTGTCTGTCTGTTTGTCTGTCTGTCTGTCTATCTGTCTATATGTCTATTGTCTTTGTATGTCTGTCTGTCTGTCTGTATGTATGTATGTCTCTGTCTTTGTATGTATGTCTGTCTGTATGTATGTCTCTGTCTTTGTATGTCTGTCTATCTGTATGTATGTATGTATGTATGTATGTCTCTCTTCTTCTTCCACATCTGTCTGTCTGTCTCTGTCTGTCTGTCTGTCTGTGCCTGCCTGCCTGCCTGCCTGCCTGTGTCTCTGTCTGTCTCTCTGTCTGTCTGTCTGTCTGTCTGTCTGTCTCTCTTCTTCCTCCACATCTGTCTGTCTGTCTGTATGTCTGTATGTATGTATGTCTCTATTTCTGTCTGTCTGTCTGTATGTATGTCTCTATTTCTGGCTGTCTGTATGTATGTATGTCTCTATTTCTGTCTGTCTGTCTGTATGTATGTATGTCTCTATTTCTGTCTGTCTGTATGTATGCCTCTATTTCTGTCTGTCTGTATGTATGCATGTATGTCTCTATTTCTGTCTGTATGTATGTATGTCTCTAGTTCTGTCTGTCTGTCTGTATGTATGTCTCTATTTCTGTCTGTCTGTCTGTATGTATGTAAAGCTCTATTTCTGTCTGTCTGTATGTATGCCTCTATTTCTGTCTGTCTGTATGTATGCATCTCTCTATTTCTGTCTGTCTGTCTGTATGTATGTCTCTATTTCTGTCTGTCTGTATGTATGTATGTCGCTATTTCTGTCTGTCTTTCTGTCTGTATGTATGTCTCTATTTCTGTCTGTCTGTATGTATGTATGTCGCTATTTCTGTCTGTCTTTCTGTCTGTATCTGTCTCTATTTCTGTCTGTCTGTCTGTATGTCTCTATTTCTGTCTGTCTGTATGTATGCCTCTATTTCTGTCTGTCTGTATGTATGCATGTCTCTATTTCTGTCTGTCTGTCTGTATGTATGTCGCTATTTCTGTCTGTCTTTCTGTCTGTATGTATGTCTCTATTTCTGTCTGTCTGTATGTATGTATGTCGCTATTTCTGTCTGTCTTTCTGTCTGTATCTATGTCTCTATTTCTGTCTGTCTGTCTGTATGTCTCTATTTCTGTCTGTCTGTATGTATGCCTCTATTTCTGTCTGTCTGTATGTATGCATGTCTCTATTTCTGTCTGTCTGTCTGTATGTATGTCTCTATTTCTGTCTGTCTGTATGTATGTATGTCTCTATTTCTGTCTGTCTGTATGTATGCCTCTATTTCTGTCTGTATGTATGCATGTCTCTATTTCTGTCTGTCTGTCTGTATGTATGTTTCTATTTCTGTCTGTCTGTATGTATGTATGTCGCTATTTCTGTCTGTCTGTATGTATGTCTCTATTTCGGTCTGTCTGTATGTATGTATGTATGTCTGTTTCTCTCTCTCTCTCTCTCTCTCTCTCTCTCTCTCTCTCTCTCTCTCTCTCTCTCTCTCTGCAGCCGACAGTTAATATCGAAATACGTCAGTGTTGACGTAACCATTCAATAAAGGTAAACACTCTTCCGTTAACATTTTCTTGCTTATTAATCACAAAAATTCAATCTCTGGTGGACGTTTTTGGGGATGGTTACAGGGTTAAGATGTTGAAGCGCTGTATATTCTGAAATACGATGTAACTCTTAATATTAATACATTTTGAATTATTTTTCTCTAAACCCTTCATCCTCCGGCATGATGTCTTCTTCAGTGCAAAGCCGGCTAGGGACAGCCACCCTCTGTCGTTAATAATATCGCCTGTTACTACTTTAGCGTAATACAAAGTTCTTTGTAAATAAACAAATAGATCACTGTCAAGTGGCGGTCAATGTTTATATAAAAACATTGTAGATAACATTTACCAACTAGCGGCGGCTGTCCCGTAGCCTGGTGGTTAGAGCTACTAACTGGATGGTTGTTGGTTCGATCCCAAGTCCGACGGCCAAGCTCTGCGTTTATTTTAAACTCTTCTAATATTCACACTATCTGTTTATTCTTCGGAGATCAAAAAAATCTTTCTATGACTCCGACACCTAACATTCTTTTTTTAATGGTAATCGCATCAGACAAGGCATCAAGCCACTTGATGTAAGGAGCTAACAAGAATGAAAGATGATTATCGCAAAGCCAGGAGATGCCTATTGGTCTTAGTCTTGAAAAGACCAAGCCTATAGGTAGGAGGAAAACAGTCAGCAGGAAGAGAGTTCTACAAGTCTGCAGTTCTTGGAAAGAAGCTACTTGAATAGGAAGCTGTATTAAATAAGGTATCAAAACAAACAAAAATTGATGAAGACCACTAGACCAACGAGTCAAACGAGCTGTAACAAAAGAAGCGGGGAACAGATCACATAATTTTGAAGAACACATACCATAACATTAGGTTGGTGCAAAAACAATGGCGTTTTTTCACATATGTTATATTTATATATGATTTTGAATTAATTTATTGATAAATATAGCGTTGTTATAGGCCATTTTAAAGCGCGAGTTTCGCTCTATCGAATCGTGTAATTCGTTTTCTATTTTTAATTTCTTCATTTATTGTTTTGGCAGGTTTTTCGACAGTATGGGCAAAATTGAAATTCGCACGATATTCTTGTTCCAGTTAAAACTAGGCCGAAAAGCTGCCGATACAGCTCGTGACAGCAATGATGCGTTTGACCCAGGAACCCCTAACGAACGTACGGCACAAAGGTGGTTCAAGAAATTTCGCAATGGTGACGAGAGCCTCGAAGATGAAGACGGTCAAGGCCGGCCGACTGTGGTTAATAATGAAAATCTGAAAGCCTTAATTGAAGCCGATCTTCGCAGAACCACACGAGGGTTGTTGACATGGACGGCGGCACCGGGGGGGGGGCAGGGGGGCTACAGCCCCCCCTCTCCCACTTTTTGACTTGGCCCCCCACTTTACGGTCATCAATAATGAAGTTATATATGCATGTGTTTAACCGGGCCCCACCCACTTTTTATGAGAGCCCCCCCCCTTTTATAACTGTGTCGCCGGTCCTGGTCGATGAACTCGAGGTCGACCACTCAACAGTCGTTCGCCATTTGAGGCAAATAGGGAAGTAAAAAAAAAGCTGGATAAATGGGTGTCGCACGAATTGAACGATAATCCAAAAAATCGTCGTTTTGAGGTGTCTACTACGCTCTTGCTAGGCAACAGAAACTGCCCATTTCTCAAGCGAATTGTGACGTGTGATGAGATGTGGATCCTCTATGACAATCGGCGACGTTCGGCACAGTGGTTGGATGCCAGCGAAGCTCCAAAACACTTCCCGAAGCCGAAATTGCACCAAAAAAGATTATGGTGACTGTTTGGTGGTCTGCAACCGGTCTCATCCATCACAGCTTCTTGAATCCGGGCGAAACGCTTACGGCGGAGAACTACTGCCAATAAATTGACGAAGTGCACCAGAAGCTCCAACGTATGCGCCCGAGATTGGTCAATATGCAGGGACCAATTCTCCTCCATGACAACGCTCGCCCGCATGTTGCACAACTGACCCTGCAGCTGAACGAATCGGGCTACGAGACTCTGCCTCATCCGCCATATTCACCGGACCTCTCGCCCACCGATTATCACTTTTTTAAGCATCTCTACAACTTCCTGCGCGAGAAATGCTTCAACAGCCGAGATGATGCCGAATCGGCCTTCAATGACTTCATCGCTTCCAGAACTCCGGATTTTTAAGATAATGGAATAAGTAAACTTGTTTCCCGTTGGCAAAAATGTGTTGATTCTAATGGTTTTTTATTTTGATTAATAAAGTTTGGTATAAAATAAGTTATAGTATGTATAGAAAAGACTGAGACTAGCAACATCACATATGTGAGAGAGAGAGAGGGTGCAGACAAGAAGAAAAGGTATGGCCAATCAAATTATAGATATGTTTCTGCACCTTATCAAGAACCCTCAAATGGGACACAGATTCACCAGCCGAAATACGAACAGTACGACTCCAACTCCTGACAAAACATGCTACTTCCACCAACCCCGACTCCCAACCCCTCGAATAAAACTAAAGAATTCTGTCAGCTCAACCGAAATAATATCCCATTTTTTCTGCGGACCATCGATCGGCGACCACTGTTCTAAATCAGAACCTCTACCGTCTAAAGCCAGGCAGCTTTAAAATTCCCACGTGGTTGTGAGCGGCAACTCGTTCAATATTAATGACACAGCGATTAACGGAAATTGTTCTTTCTATTTTCTTTCAATTCGGAGTCTTTTCTTTTCTTTTCTTTTTTTATTTGTTTGCTTGTTTGTTTAGCCCCCCAAAAGCCTCGCCGACCGATTGCTGCTAAGGGGAGTCTAATTGTGTGTGTAGACAGGTCCGGGTGGAGGTCGGGTAGCCACCCATCGTTTTGCGAGCGCCCTCCGAAATGCGGGTTCAAAGACGTTAATTAGGGGTATCAGTTCGTCTATTGAAAGCGATACCAGAAATTGACGTCTATCCACGCGGAACGAAACACATTAAACCCAATATCTATCTCTTTGTATAAATACCACCACGCGTATATATATATATATATATATATATATATATATATATATATATATATATATATATATATATATATATATATATATATATTGAGAGAGAAAAAGGGTGGGGGAAAGAGGGAGGGAGATAAGGAGAGGGAGAAAGAAAGTGAGAGAGAAATATATATATATATATATATATATATATATATATATATATATATATATATATATATATATATATATATATATATATATATATATATATATATATACTGATAGCTGTGTGGATCGGCTTTATTGCCGGTTCAGAGATTTTGATTTGCACTTGTATACAGTG
>OY744546.1:60278485-60283485 GCA_963556195.1 Sepiola atlantica | reverse complement strand
AAAAGAGTCTCTAATCTGATAGGTCCCTCACTATGCACCAAGCTCCATCCCCTGTCCCATCGCCACAATGTTGCATCTTTGTGCTTGTTTTACAAGTATTTTAATGGAATGTACTCCGATCAACTTGCTGAACTTGTGCTCCCTCGGTGTAGATGTTCCTGACCTACCCGAAAATCAGCAAAATCCCACCCCTCCACTGTAGAGGTTCCAAATGCTCGAGAGCTTTCTACTGTAAAAGCTTTTTTTCCTCGAAATGGTAGCCTTTGGAATTCCCTCCATGCTTCCTGTTTCCCTGACTGTACTAACATGCATACATTTAAATATAATGTGAACAGACATTTCGCTTTTGGCCTTTTGGCTAAGATCAAAGTGTAGTATCTGTTCCGATGGATACTGCACGCCTGTCCTGTGCACTTCTAGGAGGTCCACCCTCCCAGGCTTTGCCTCCCCTCTTTTGGGGAGGAGTAAGTTTATTGCTTACTGTCTGAGGCGCCCCTACCGGGGAATGCCGACGGGGCTGCCCAGGCAATTTTTAGGATGCCCCTGAAAATATGGCCCTTACACCAAAGATGCAATGTGCCTTGTTTGGGGGTGAATCAAAGTTAAAAAAAAAGAGGTCCCCTTACTTTTAGACACTAATTAATAAGATACCCCCCCCCACACCACCAAATTCGAACACTTTCCCGCCATCTATAAATCGTTGATTTTAAACAGTCGAACGTGTTTCCTTAACAATAAACATCCGAGCACCGCGAAAATATTATCCGGTTAATAAGCGTCGGAAAAAACACTGATACTGTTGATGTGCGATCTACAGACAACGTCGGGTGGGCGGACTTTGATGCGTGGTGGTCGAGGGAAATCTGGGGCGTTTTAGCACAGATTTCAACAACCCCCTACCAAACCACATTTTTTTAAATTTTTTTTTTTTTGTCGGTTTTAGTTTCCTGTTTTCTGAGGTCTTTTTCTTATCTTATATATATATATATATATATATATATATATATATATATATATATATATATATATATATATATAACCCCACCCCCCTCTTCCAAACCCCGGGATCGTTGTTTCATCAGTCATTTAAGGCATCTTATACATATGCCCCACTTTATAATCTATAATAAAGACCAATGCGCACTTATTTGTATATTTAAATATGTTGATAAACATGTGTACTTCCATACTGTCACGCAAAAGTTAGCGCGTAACACACGTGACGTTTTCTAGCCGAAACAGTTTCGGGTGGTGAAGCGGAGGGACAAAGCAAATAGCAAGTCAGACAACCATCTCAGACTCGCCCCGCCGCTTGAAATGAATTCGGAAAGAAATCCTCTCATTTTGGTGATAACAAAACGGAAAATTGGAGAGAATAAAAGCAGTAAAGAAACAAAAGAATATTGCTTTATGGTATAATGCATGCAGTGTATGCATAGTTATTTATCTACCTCCCACAAGGCAAGATGTGACACAAGGTCGGGAAAGTGGGATTAGATAAGCCAGCGCTCGAAAGGTGAGCCCTCTGGCCATTTAAAAATTGCCTGGGCAGCCCCGTCGGCATTCCCCGGTAGAGGCGCCTCAGACAGTAAGCAATAAACTTACTCCTCCCCAAAGAGGGGAGGCAAAGCCTGGGAGGGTGCACCTCCTAGAACTGCACAGGACCGGCAACCTCCAATAGACCGGCGTAAATCCAGACCCAAAGGCCCGGACGATACCGGTATGTATAGTCAGATCGTTTTCCGGTGCAAAATCAGGTAAAAACAAAGGAATCGAAATGAAAGAGAAAAGAAAGATGGACGATAACCGATGGTTAGAATGCAATTCATCAAAATAAAGTATCAAATCACGGTTATATCTAACGACAATTCTAGAATAAAATAACTTTCATGCCAGTCTGCCGTCATCTAGTTGGATTGATATAATCAAATACATTTTTGTAGGTACAAAAGTTCGCTATAAACTTTAATAAGATGGGCGACCATAATTGCTGAAAACAGGGAGACATTTTATCACAAAAATAAAATAAAAAGTTAAAAAAAACACAGGTAGTTAAAAGAAAAAATTGGAGGAGAAAAAGGTCTTGTTATTTTTTGTTGTTTTTTTTTTAACTATGTTACTTGAGTAAATAAAAAAAATTCTTTTTTTTTCGATCTAAAGAAACAGATTACTTATCCCCTCTTCCTGTGTTTATTTTTTAATTTTAAATTTTGCTTTAGTAATAAAATGTCTCCATCTTCTCAGTAAGTATGGCTACTTCGCCGATATTATTTAAGTTTATATAATTAAATATAAATTAAAACGCCAAAATCAGGTAAAAACTGACCAAAAAATCCAAATGAAAGAAAAAAAAAAGATGTACGATCAGTGGTTGTTACACACAAATACAATAAAGTTGGAGGGCTTTTAAAGTTTAAAAATCTGATGAAAACAAAAACAGTAAAGATTCCAATAAAATATACCTTAGTTAAGGATTGAGTTATGTTTGAAAAAACAACTTATTTTAATTATCCGTAATTTATAATTAACTCTTAGTTATCTGTGTATTTCTCTCCTCCCCTCTCACTCTATGTTGATTCAAACACTCTCTAATATTGCTTTAATGATGTCTCTGTCAACATTTAGAGAAAGACGGACTTTCGTTTTCCAGCATCGTCATCTAATTTACATCTGTGTGTCTGTACACAATACAAAAATCCAGGTGAATTAGATGGCAAAATAATAAGTCGCATTACTTTTATATAACAATAATAAAGAAACATAATACTTATATACTACTACTACTACTACTAATATTACTACTACTACTACTAATAAGGAAGTAAAGAGGCATATTAATTTTAGTTATGCAAGTAGAATACTTTAAAGGATATTTCACATTTTATGAATTTTCGAATGAAATTACATTAGGAGTAATAGTAAGTTAATACCCAACGGTCGGCGGGCGCGAACCCCGACCAGAAATCGCCACTGATTTGTAGTCAAGGCCGTTACACGTTGGCCAGCTTGGAAGTTAGGAGGAATTTAACATTGTAAATGCCAAGTCGGCGGGTATTTACAACAAGCAGCGAAGAGTGATCAACAACAACAAACCGTGTGACCGTGTTCCATAAAATATTTCGATATATATATATATATATATATATATATATATAATAATGGTAATAATCCAGGTGAAAACACCCACAGGGTAGTAATCCAAAGAATTTCAACCCGGTTTATAAAAAGTGCTCAATATCAAATAGAGCTTTATATATGATTATTTTTATTTACACAGACATGTACAAAATCTGCGACACTGGCATGTCGATGTTATCGATCAACAGTTATTATAAACTGAGATCTCATCAGGCAGAGTTAGAATCCGATCTTAACCTCAGATCATATTTGGAGATTCATTCTCTCCATATATATATATATATATATATATATATATATATATATATATATATATATATATATATATATCGAAATATATTATGGAACACGGTCACACACGTTACATCACAGTGTTGAAGTCTTGCTTAATCAAGTAAGATTTGCAATAAAAAAATATAAACATTTTTAAAAATACATATGATACAAAAAAATGTTTAAATTAAAAAATCACTTGTTTTTGTCTTACTTCTCAACGCCGACATATTTCCATTTCTTGCATTGTGATAGCCTTCTAATACTCCTCTCTCTCTCTCTCTCTCTCTCATATATATATATATATATATATATATATATATATATATATATATATATATATATATATATATATATATATATATAATAATGGTAATAATCCAGGTGAAAAATATCTACAGGGTGGTAATCCAGAGAATTTTAACCGGGTTTATAAAAAGTGCTCAATATCAAAATAGAGCTTTATGTATGATAATTTTATTTACACAGACATGTACAAAATCTGCGACACTGGCATGTCGATGTTATCGATCAACAGTTACTATAAACTGAGATCTCATCAGGCAGAGTTAGAATCCGATCTTAACCTCAGATCATATATGGATTCTCTCCAAATATGATCTGAGGTTAAGATCGGATTCTAACTCTGCCTGATGAGATCTCAGTTTATAGTAACTGTTGATCGATAACATTGACATGCCAGTGTCGCAGATTTTGTACATGTCTGTGTAAATAAAATTATCATATATATATATATATATATATATATATATATAGTCTCGGAAGTTTTTCAACGATTAAAACTATATGGTGGAAAAAACACTTTTGTCCCAAGTCCTTCGGTGGAAAATTACTTTTTTTGCAAGTCAATTTACTTTTTACAATAACTATATTAGTTTGCTTATAAGAATTTACACTAGTTATAACATTATGTAAGGGAAATCAGTTGTTTACAATGAAAAACTGTTTCGGGAATATTTATATATATATGAGCTGGCTCCCATTTTTTTGTGACCCCCCTTAAAATTAGAGAGAACAAAACAAGGGTCTATCAGTCTATGGGAATCAGCGTAAAGAAAAGTAATTCACCGATTTTTTTTTTATGTGAATGCATTGATTAAAATTTGAATAAACTTCAGTACAAATCATCTATGAAAGCAATTAATCCAAACAGCATACATCATTTTATTAGTCATTCATTTAGGCTACTTGGATTGTGATTCACTTCGACAATAAAATCATTGCTGTATTTGATTACAATGGTCAATGCAAACAAATAAATAAATTGATGAGAAAAAAACTAAAATTAGTGCACATTATTTTATTTGAGTATTGATCTACTCCTCTCCAGGAGTTAGGCACAAGGCCAGTTTTTATCTTACTCCCACAAGTAAAATGTGACCCAAAGTCGGGTCGGGAAAGTGGGGTTTGAAAATCCAACGCCCGAGAGGTGAGCACTCTGGACATTAAAAATTGCCTGGGCAGCCCCGTCGGAATTCCCCGGTAGGGGCGCCTCAGGCAGTAAGCAATAAACTTACTCCTTTCTTGACCTTTTGGCTAAGATCAAAGTGTAGTATCTGTTCCGATGG
>OY744546.1:60268485-60273485 GCA_963556195.1 Sepiola atlantica | reverse complement strand
TATATATATATATATATATATATATATATATATATATATATATGTGTGTGTGTGTGTGAAGACATAAATCTCAATTTCAATTACTCTATCGGCACTGAAGGCCTCACATCAAACAAGATCGGCCGAGAACACTTCGCCCGTGCGTGCCTTCTCTCCCGCCCTGGGAGTAACGAGGGTACGGTTAGGGTTAGGGTTAGGGTAACGAGGGTACGTGTGCAGCCCACAAGTCTTATAACACCCCAAGTTTATGCAGTGACAAGCAAGGCGGTATCCTCTTTTTCCCTGGGTTAAATAATTGCTTTTTTGCGAACAAAACGCTTAAGAAATATATTATCATTTTCCCTTTTGATTTCGTTTTATATTTAAAAATAAATGTTGTTTCTTTCACTTACTTAAAAGAAAGTGGACTTAGAGATACCAGAGGCTCTGATTGGTTGAGTATGCACTAGCAAAGATGGCATCTTTGAAATAGGGAGACTTGAGTAGCACTTGGTTAAGACCAGAAACGTGTGGCATTGGTAGCAGTAATATGACAGTGTTGTTAGAGGGTTTGCTACTCCCACTCCCCTCATGATATTGATATTAGTAATCAAAACAAAAACTTTTGATCGGATTAAATATAAAATTTGATTAAATCGATTGCAAGTAAAAGTTTTGTTTTTAAGAACACAGACCAATATTTGCCAAAAAAACGGACTGACTAAACAGTTTAAGGTTTATATCTTTTGTTTGAAAAGCTACCAACATTAAATAGACGAACATTTGCCTTTACTCTTCCTCCCTATCTCTCTTTTTTTCTGTATATATATATATATATATATATATATATATATATATATATATATATATAATATTTATAAATAAATATTAAATTATTAATACCTACAGACGCTAGCGTTTCAAGCTTATTGCTCTCATCAGTGCAGGAAAGTAACAATTTCAGACGGTCGGGAGGCGCGAACCCGCAATAGAATCTGCAATCGGTCGCCATATCCACTCGGCCACCGGAAACTGTCACGTAATTAAGGTAAATTAAGATCTATATGTACCTAGAAGCGGGCACAGATAGAAAACTAGTCGAGAGTGTTCTACGAACGTATTCGGAACTTTGCATTAGAGCTTTTTGACAGTCTATTTTTAACATCTCCAAGAGTGCTCAACTTTAATTTCTTAAAGGGGCCTAGTATAATATTTATAAATAAATATTAAATTATTAATACCTACAGACGCTATATATATATATATATATATATATATATATATATATATATATATATATATATATATATATATATATATATATAAATGTTTTGAGGTACAAAACTTATAAATACATTTAAAAAGGATGCGCGGAAATCTCTCAAAGGCCCTTTCGACTATCATCTCGTCAGGAGAAAATCGATAGTTTTTTTTAAATTAATAATATCGTCAAAAGAAAGAGCAAACGGGGAATTGAATGTGCCAAAATTAACGATAGAGCGATTAAAAGTCAATTTAATTATTTCGTTAAAGACCGATTAAAAGGCACTACGTTAGGGCAAAAAAAAGGGAGGGAGTTAAAAGTTCCCCAAAGAGATTTAGCGATTTGAACTCCCTCCCTTTTTTTTTCTTTTTTCCCCTAACGTAGTGCCTTTTAATCGTTTTTTTAACGAAATCATTAAATTGACTTTTAATCGCTCTATCGTTAATTTTGGCACATTCAATTCCCCGTTTGCTCTTTCTTTCGACGATATTATTAATTAAAAAAAACTATCGATTTCCTCCTGACGAGATGATAGTCGAAAGGGCCTTTGAGAGATTTCCGCGCATCCTTTTTAAATATGCAAATTATCATATCATACGGTAGTCTTAAGGGTAATATATTATTATTATTTTATCATTATTATTATTATTATTAATTTATGTATATATTTGTGAAATTTTAAGCTGAATTATTTCGACACTTGATTATTGGGGAAATGGTAGTTTAATCAGTACTATTGGAGAGCCATGAATATTATAACTGTCCTGTTTTTAAATCTCCGAAACAGTTACATGGTAAACAGCTGATGATCCCCGTGTTAATATTAGACGCTTAAGGTCTCCTGTTTTTGTTTCACTGTTAGATACTTAACCCCCCTTTTTATTTTATTTACTTATTTATTTATTTATGAATTTTCCAACGAATGTTAAGTCTGCAATATCTTGGATTTAGTTAGTTTCTCTGGGAATTTAAACTGCATTTTACTTCTTTTTTTTTTTTAAATGACTCAAAGCTTCTTTAGACTATATATATATATATATATATATATATATATATATATATATATATATATATATATATATATATATATATATATATACATTTTTATTTATACAAACATTATTGGTTACATATGTGCATACATTTTTCAGTTATTCTCTCCAATTTCTTCAGACCGAAAGAAAAATTCAATTGAGCCCATTTGAATTTCTCTTTCACATTGTATAGTAGTCGTCCCCCAGTAGAGCCATACACGTTCGGTGTTTAGAGTGTCTTAAAAATGATCGAAATTTGTTTTAATTATATATTAAGTCTTTTTTCCTTACTTTTTTGTCCTTCTCTCTTTTAACTATTATCTTGTCAAGATTTATTTTCCTGTTGTGGGAGTTTGTTCTCAAACAGGAAGCGGAAGTAGTCGCATCGGAGTCGGGCATGTGTTTGACTGTATTGATGTAATTTCCTTTCTCTTTTATGACATTGAAAATCGGTGGGTCCTTCACGAGACTAAAATAAGCAGTGGTTTTTTTTTCATGAGGCAATTAGTCAACGCACACCAAGCAGATGGCGGACAGAAACGAGTTCTATGGCAATTTCTTCTTTATTTTTCTTCTTGTTCAATACTATTATTCTCTCTCTCTCTCTCTCTCTCTCTCTCTCTCTCTTCGCTCTCTCTCTCTCAATGTAACCAACTAAAAATTAGATTAAGTGGACCAATCTACAGCATATCCGTTGTTTTTCTTTGTTTTGTAAATCTAATAAATAAAGTAGAGTCAGTCCCTTTATTGTTTCTTTTGCAAAGCCTATGCTGTTCTTCAATTTTAATATAAAATATTCCCCATTTCTATTTATTTAGGTGATAATTTAAAAAAAAGATTGTTTAATTCGTCGTTTTACAGCCAAAATGGCGGACAATGAATCGACGAGTTTTCTGATATTTTTCGACCTCACAAATGAGTAAATAAACCCAAATAAATTGTTTTGGACTAATTTCCCAACTGTATTTCCTTTAAGATAATTTAAGGTTGATTTAGAAATTATTCCAAAACAATTTATTTGAGTTTACCTACTCATTTGTGCGATCGGAAAAATGCAGACGGTTCATTGTCCGCCATTTTGACTGTGAAACGACGAATCACCCAAATGATTCATATTAGCAGTCGACTGCCAGAAATAAGTAATTTTGAAAATCAATTGTGGCAAAGTACGTTATGATATTACCAATAACACGGTACAACAATAACAAATGAAAATTGGCTAGTCGGAAGCAAAGTTTGATTTAATGAGCTAAGATAACTTTATATCGTCGAAAACTTTTGAAATTTGTCGGCCTGTGCCAGATCGACACTTACCTCTGTCTGAAGTAGCCATAGGGCACGGTAAAAATAACTTGTAATTCGATTTAATTCTTTCTAGAAAATAATTTTACCCAGCCAGAATTATTTTTAAATGGTCATCATCTGTAAAAAAGGGGGCGTAACTCAATATTCGTCAATACAGAGTTACTTCGTTTTGATTGAAACAAAAAAATACTATTTTGGAAAAAAAACGGCATAGTTAAAAAAAATAAAAATAAATAAAAGCAGATTGCAAGTAAATAAACTCCCGGGCAACGCCGGATAGTTATAGCTAGTGTCCAATAATTTCTACATAATATTTCTAAATTATATTTTTGTTCATTTGTTTGACCGGTAGAGCCACATAAACCGAAGCTGCATATACAATTCTGCTTCTTAGTCCAATTATTGTTACGTGCTTCTAAAAAATATTGTACACTCGTTCAAATCCCCTGATTTCAATATTCTATCCACACATTTTATTCGCACAGGTGTTTTCTATTTACTTACTGATTTCAGAGCAGGAGTAGGAGTGACTTCCCCACTCTAAGCAAAAAGTCCTCATCCTTCGACCCAAAACACCGTAATAAAAATACAAATAGAAATTAAATTCAATTAAGTTGGTAAACAATAAAACAAGCATGTTTCAGTTGCCATGTATGAAAAGGATGGTAGGAATTTACACAGAAGAGGATACAGTAGCCCAGCACCTATACAAATTCACCTTTAATTGCTGCGTTTTGGCGCATTTATTACCTCTCTTGGAAGTCTATTCCAAGGTCCAGGGATTTTGATTTAGAAAACGGCCCTTCCCCGGTTCAATCAAAATCGGCAGTGAAATAGTTTCTTGTAGTGTCCGCGTAGACCTCTTTCTGGTGCAGGAGTAAATAATAGGCCCTGAGGTGCATCGTAATGACAATTGAGGAGATTTTAAGCCAAAATGAGATAACTGCATAATCGTCGGCGCTTAACTGGTATGCAGATACAGTAAAAAATAGGAACAAAATTGCTAAACAAATTGAGTGTAGCGGTTCGTGTCATGATAATCGAAAAAAAGACAAGTGTTCATCAAAGACTGAAACTGTAAATATTGTATTTATCTGCGTATTGATACAGGGCAGTCATTTTCTGGAGACAATTAGACGCCTAGTAATTACACTTACCATCTGCTTCTTTAGTTATTCTGCTTCTGGGGCTTCTTTAAAATTCGCACCGTAATCTTGCACTGTGTCGCCCTCTTCCGGTTGATTTCTCAACTAAGGGGAGGTAACCTATATGTTTTCTATACATATACGCAGTTACATTTTTTTTTGTTTTTTCTTGGCATCATGTTACTGCTTTTAGCGACTATATACATTTTTTTTCTTATGACCTTTTCAGTTAGGGTTCGCAAATTAAAACTAAGGAAACCTCTAGGAGGGTAC
>OY744546.1:60260985-60263485 GCA_963556195.1 Sepiola atlantica | reverse complement strand
AATATTTATTGATTTATTATTCGGTACAGAAAATCAGTACACTATCTGACTTACGCGATGTAAACTATTATTTCCTAAATTATTATTTTCTAAATAAAACTTTTTTGAATTTTTAAATTTAAATGTCGAATTTAAATTTTTAAATTAATTTCTGAATTTTTAATTTTTATAAATGTAATCCTTAACCTCACATATCTTTCGTTAACACATAATTTAGACTAAACTAATTTAACCTTTTAAAACAAATAACGGCTCAGATAAACTCAGCAGTTGGCAAATACTGGCTAACGAGATTCGCAAAAAAAATATTTTTAATTTAAAAAAAATCTTTACTTTTAAAGTTCATTCCTCTTTTTTTTCTGGACTTTATTAAGCTTTTTAATCCCACATATATTTCCCTAACACAAAATTTAAACGATACTAATTTAACAATTCAAAGCAAATCGCGTATTCAAGTGTGACGTACACGAGATCAGCCATTTATGGAGGCATAATCCCCTTTTTTTTCTTCACTCAATTGTTGGTACACCACAAAGGCGCCGCCTGTTAAACGCATAGGAATTATGCATTCTATCTTCTTTACAGAACACAACCGACACACAAGCTCAACCTTCTCAATCTATTCAATAATGGATTGGCTGGGGTCCGAACCACTAAACACCGGTATAAGCTTCAGATCAATCTTATCTCCCATCATGATGCCGAAATAGCTTGTAAGAAAGCAACGCGCAAAACAAAATGAAAAATGCACGACAATCGTTTAACAATCAACCGTAGTTCCTGCCACCTTTCTGTTCCTTTTTAACCCCTTTCGTTTTATCAATTCACCTGGACGCTATGCAAAGTTCATGCACGGCACAGGTTATTTTCTCGTCGTTTATGTCAGGGGGAGGGGGGATTGGCTCAGTCCATTACATGTAACCTATCGTTTTGTTTATTAAATCTCTCCGGTTTTATTGGACTTTTTTTTTTTAGAAGTATGGTAGATATATTATTAAATATATAGTTTTATTTCTGTTTTTCTTTGATCATTGCAGGATTGGAAAATTTCGCCAAATCCTGTCGGCTTTTTCAACTAACTGTGAATTCATGAAAATTGGTAGCGAAATTGGGTTATTTGAAAAAGACGTGCAAAAATGACGCTGCAATTCTTCTTTTTTTATTTGCATCAACCATTTTATGTTTGGTTCTTTCTTCCTTATTGCGTTTAATGTTTTTGCGTCCATGTGGATTTGAAAATACATTTTAATAAGGCTTGTTCACGTGAACAATAATAAATTTAAAAAATATCTGCATCTAACACATGGTTTCTTATGAAGGCATTTTGCCTCTATCTTTATGTTGTAAGATGTTATTGTTGGAAATAAATAACAAAAACAAGTCACTTAACGATAGCTTACAGTCACAGATTCAACGCAAGAAGAAATAAGAACCAAACATGAAACGATTGAGACCAATTGTTAAACAATGCAGCGTAATGCACGTGTTTCAAAACCACAGCTCATTCGCTTTGGGGGTCGGAGGTCGGAGGTCGGAGGTCGGCGGTCAGCGGGGTCGCTGGCATAGTTATACACCATTTCTCCTACTAATCTTGACAGGCAAAATGTTACTTTGGTTCTGCAAATTTCAAATAAATACACTATTCAGTGATTGCTGATCTTAGGAAAACAGAAAAATTTGCCGAACTTTGCAGAAGTTGAAAAATACATAAAGATATTTTATATATGGTGGAATTAATGTAAAAAAATCATATAAAGGTTGTCAGCTTCGCAATAAATATGCTAATTTTAATAAAACGAAAAAAAATTTCTCTCTATTTTGTGACTGGTTAGAAACTTGGAATAGCATTCCTTAAAAAAACTAGGAAATTAACAAAAGAAATATACACTACTTTACATCATACCACATATGAAATTCTAGAATTGACTAAGTGTTGCATAAAAACGAAATGAACATGACGTATATATTACCTGACAAGTTTCAAACAGATCACCTTGAGGCAAGGTTTGGCCAGTACCGGCTACTTAGCGAGGATCGGTATAATATCTCCATACGTCAAGTGTTTGAATGTAAAAAAAACTCAGAATGTTGTCAGAATTAAAACTGAGCCTGCCACTTAATAACCGAACTATTGGCTTGAAGAATTTACGAGAAGCAAACTGGGAATAGACAAACGGTTAGAGGTTTTTTTTTAAATTTAACATAGATGTAACAGATGATGATGATGTTTATCAGTACATAGATGTAACAGATGATGATGATGTTTATCAGTACATAGATGTAACAGATGATGATGTTTATCAGTACATAGATGTAACAGATGATGATGATGTTTATCAGTACATAGATGTAACAGATGATGATGTTTATCAGTACATAGATGTAACAGATGATGATGATGTTTATCAGTACATAGATGTAACAGATGATGATGATGTTTATCAGTACATAGATGTAACAGATGATGATGATGTTTATCAGTAGAGATAAGTTCTTCCTG
>OY744546.1:60203485-60255985 GCA_963556195.1 Sepiola atlantica | reverse complement strand
GCTGATTAGCCTTTCTGTGTTCTGGGTTATGTATTTTCCCAATTTTTTTTGTGTCAGTCACACAGTTTTCAATACTTACCAGTCCTCTTCCTCCGTCTTATCTTTTTAAATGGAGTCTGTAAGTATAATACTTCGGGTACATGGTCATTAGTTTCCTAGTTTTCTTCTTTGGTCCAGCCTATGAATGGTCTAGAATATCTTACTAATGATACTGCCCAGATGTTTATTCCTTTTTGCTAGATCCCTGTTATATATACTTAAGTTGTTTAGTTCTACACAGCCATTTTCCAATCTCTTTCATTTATGTTCATTGGATGGTGTCTGCTTCCAGAACTGCTAAATAATTGTAGGTGCCATGTTTTTCTAGTGTCCTCATCTCCTCTTGGTTAGGCAGTTCCATAAGCTCTGCTGTCTTTAGATTTCCCCTTCACGTCTCTAGTAGTGCACACTTTTCCATTCCAAAGTTTTTGCAAATAGTCTCAGGTCGTCCATATAAATGAGGTAGTTTATTCTTTCTTCTATGTCAGTAAACCTGTATGCGGCATCACATTTTCTGGGTATGATGGAAGACAGAGGAGGTTTATTCAATTTGATCTTCGTCCCAAATCATTGACCAGTGATTGGGGGGGGGACAGAAATAAAAATCAGCCCATATAATTTTTTCACGCCTATACATTGCGTGCGCCCAAACGGACTAACTTCTTGTCTCTCACACTCTCCCTTTGAGCCATGTGACGTAGTATTCGTTTCTATTGATTCCCATAGTCTAGAAATCCTCACCTCGAGTTCAGCAAGTTGACCTCGGATGACCTTTCATTTCCTATTATTCTCAACTGCCCCTTTATATACTAGTGTGTCTATTTTTCTAATATCTAACATCATCCAATAATCGAACTGTTCATACATTTGCATGCAAATTCAAACACATTTGTTTTCAAAGGCGTAAAAAACGTTCGAAAGTTTATTAATGAACTTACGATGAAACTGCAGTAAATTAAGTCACATTTGTTATTTATTATTGTTATAAAGCTCTATCAAAACGAGTATTGAACACTTTGTGTGCGTGGGGTCTGCTGTCCTGATTGGGGTTGGACACGATCATTTTCATGCTATTGCACAACTAAAGTCGTTTTGCTTTCTAGACAGACCGTATCTCGCAAATAGCTTTTAGGCATGTTTGCCAACCTGCATGTGGTCCCATCTGTGAATACATGATTCAAACAATTGGGGAAAACAATAATAGCAAAACAGTCTTGCAGGCAAAAAAAAACATACTTATTCATTCGAGTTACGTCTTTATATCCATGGCAGTTGACGGGCGATCCCGTTTCCTTTATCAGCTGTCCCCCGCGCAACCATCTTCACGATCGTTGCTATTTTAATCACTCTTTTGTTCTTAATTTATTCATTTTGTGTGCTTATTTTTCCGGTTTTTTTTTCATTATTTGTGTTGGGGAGGGGGGTCGACTCTGGACCGGTTGGATTCGGAGGAGAAAGGGAAGGGAAAATGGAAAGTGTGCATGGGAGTGGGGCGGAGGGGCTAATCTTGCGGTTATATAGTCTTGTAATTATAAACAGCTACTTAGCGTCAATGGAAGTTAAGTAAGTGGCTCTCCTGGTTGCCCACAGAAGCAGAAATGAAAACACAGACAGTAAATAAACGTGTAAGACGATTCAATTGCTCGGCGATTTCTGCGTCACTGTGCAGGGAGCCCTCCACCCCGCCTCATTTCCCCACACACCCTCAGCTAAGCGCGGACCACCCGTACCCCAGTGAGTGCCTTGCACACACACACACACACACACACACACACACACACACACACACACACACATACACACACACACACATGATCAGACAGAGGCACACACTTTTACACTCCCAAAGAAACACCCCCGCCTCCACGTGCTATTCGGAGAATGGAGAGGCGTCCTGGGGGGGGGGAGCAACGGGAACTCGTACAGGAAAAAATGGTTGGAATGGGTTGGAATGGAAGACAGTTGATAAGCCTATTGAGAGAGAAGCGAAGCCACTCACGATGATTATGTAAATAAGTCTATGAGTACAACAATATATATATATATATATATATATATATATATATATATATATATATATATATATATATATATATATATATGAGAAAGGAAAAACCAAGAGATATTTTTTATGTATTCATCAACGTTTCGTCTTTATTGTAAGACTTCCTCAGGATGATAATTTTAAGAAAAATGTCATGCAAGTACATCGAAATATTGGGTTGACATGATGGGTTGATAAGGAAAAGCAGTGGCCGTGGCTACTAAGAGCGTTGGACGAGAGTCCAGGCTGCGAGAAGTCAGTCAGTGGCAAAGAGTGAAATAACGTCGGATTACTATCATCGTTCCTTTCACACACACACACACACACACACACATATATATATATATATATATATATATATATATATATATATATATATATATATATATATATATATATATATATATATATATATATCTTCCGTAAAATTGACCCCTATGGTTTATCAGCATCGTAAAAAGTGTAAGATAAGCCCCTTTTATATATTATATATATAAGTAAAAATATTATATATATATATATATATATATATATATATATATATATATATATATATATATAAATTACAAATTTAAAAGTTTTACAGTGACTCAATAGTGTTGGACTAGAGCTGTGATAAAAATATTTATTGTAATTCTCACTAATTCCCCAAAATTTCGGGTTTTATTTGCATACAATACGAAGATATATTCAATGTTAAACACGTATAAGTCATTTATTTTTCTTGAAGAGGCTATCATCAGTGCTCGTAAAAAAGGGCAACCCTCCGGACAGGAAAAAACTGTATTGCATTCCGCATGGATTTATTTTTTTCTATTTTGTTTCACTATATATTATTTCTATAAAATATATCTGTTGGACCCTGTAAATGGGGCCGGAAGGAAGACACGAACTCGGAGTTCAGAGAAAACAAGTATATTGAAGACGTATAATAGAACAAAGAACAAGAGTGGCTGTACGTCAGTCTTGACTGCCAGTATAGAATTTATTGATATAGATATTGTTATGGTGCCTTACCTATAACGCACGACTTGGACTCTTCCACTGAATATAAATAATGGGAGCTTCTCAGTGTTGGCACCAACCCCAGCCCGATCAGTCTCTCATTAACTTCGGTTGATTGAGGACGTCGGGCTGGGGTAATACCAGTCGAGGACTCGTTCTCGACAACCAGTCCGGCAGGAACTTTGCCATTTAGTTGGCCTTTTATCTGCCGGGCTGAGGTATATTGTCCTGGGTTTTCCTAGGAGGTGCACCCTCCCAGGCCTTGCCTTCCCTCTTTGGGGAGGGGTAAGTTTATTGCTTGCTGCCTGAGGCGCCCTTACCGGGGAATGCCGACGGGGTTGCCCAGGCTATTTTTGATAGGCCAGAGTGCTCCTTCTTTAGGGGCGCTGGCTGGCTTGATCTCTCCACTTTCCGACCTTGTGTCACATATTGCTTAGTGGGAAGCGATTAAATACCTGGAACCAACTCCAGCCCGTTCAGTCTTTCATTAAATTTGGTTGATTGAGGACGTCGGGCTGGGGTAATACCAGTCGAGGACTCGTTCTCGACAACCAGTCCGGCAGGAACTTTGCCATTTCTGTAGTCTTTTATCTGCCGGGCTGAGGTATACTGTCATGGGTTTTCCTAGGAGGTGCATCCTCCCAGGCCTTGCCTCCCCTCTTTGGGGAGGAGTAAGTTTTATCGCTTACTATCTGAGGCGCCCTGACCGGGGAATGCCGATGGGACTGCCCAGGCTAGTTTTGCTAGGCCAAGGTGCTCCTTCTTTGGGGGCGCTGGCTTGACTCTTCCTCCACTTTCGACCTTGTGCCACATATTCCTGCAGTGGGAAGGTATTAAATACCTGTATCCACCCCAGCCCGACATTAACTGGACCATTTCGGTGGCCTTTTATCTGTCAGGCTGAGGCATTAGTCCTGGGTAGTCCTAGGAGGTCCACCCTCCGCGGCCTTTCCTCCCCTCTTTGGGGTGGAGTAAGTTTATTGCTTACTGATGCGTCCCGGTCAAGGAATGCCGATCAGGCTGTCCAGGCAATTTGTTATAGGCCAGAGTGCTCTGTCTTTAGGGGCGCTGGCTTGACTACCCCCATTTTCCGGCCTTATGCCACATCTGCTGTAGGGAAAGGAAGTAAATACCTTTGACCGCACCAGTCTGATACTGGCAGTCAAGACTAACGTACAACAACTCTTGTTCTCTGTTGTATTATACTTTTTCAATATACTTGTTTTCTCTAAACTCAGAGTTCGTGTCTTCCTTCCGGCCCCTTTACAAGGTCACAACAACTGGCGACGAGGTATTTCGAAATCAAACCGAACACAACAACTACATCAAGGGTTTTCTTGAGAACCTTAAAACGGACCCCACAACAACTGGCGATGTGGGATCTCGAACTTACATCACCACAACAACTGGCGATGAGGTTACAATAAGGGATTCTTGTGAATCTTAAAATAAATGGCACAACTGTCGACGAAGTATATTAAGGGTTTTTGAGAACCTAAAAAATGTACAAACGTTGAGAAATCAACAGCAAGTTCACCCGACAACGTCATAGTTCTAAAAACATGCTTTACCGGCGGAGCAAAAATGAAAAAAAAATCACGTAAAAGACCAATTTATTTTCTCTCATTGAAGAAAGGTGAGTAATTTTTTAATTGTTATTTCAGGCACGGTGTTAATTTTTAACAGGAAAGGAATACATAATATTTACTTTTCGCCTAAAACGAGCAAAGTTTTGCCGCCGAAAGAAAAAAGTTAAAACCTTTTTTTTCTGTTGATTAAAGTTCTGACCACAAATTCTACGATTACGTGAGAAGCGTACTGAAAAGAAAAAGTGTTTGTTTTTTTAATCTAAGACAAAAAAGGTTTTATGCACCCTTTTTTTATAACTAATATTACGTTTAGCAGCGTAATATAAAAGAAATAATTTCTAAAATGCTGTAATCTATAAAGACACATTTTAAACATGGAAGAGTTTAAAACAATAATGACAGAACTTGTAAAATATCAAATGCAACAGCAACAGATAGCTGAAGAAACATTTCAAGAGCTTTTACTAGGACAAAAAGGAAGCCGACGAGAGGCTACAAAAACAAACAGAAAAAAGATTTCTAGAACAAAAAAATAAGCCGACAAAAAACTAGTCGAGCCCCCCCCCCCCAAAAAAAAAGAAACCGATCAAAAGATTTAAATATTAATACAAACAATATCGCATAGGGGTTATAGTAACGAAAACGATGATGATTTTTCACAGAATGCCGATTGGAGTGCAATTAACAATTTCTACTTATACCCCAGACGAGGATAACACCTTTGCTTCATATTTCAGAAGGTATGAGGATCTATACAAAATTAATTGTAAAAATTGGGCAGACTTTAAAAAGAATTCGCCTACTGCTCCGAAAATTAGGCACCACCGAACATATTACACTCGTGGACTTTATTTTATACCGGAAAACAAACGGCTTGACTTTTTCTGAATCTGATAATCTTTTGACAGAATTATTCAGCCCAAAGACTTCTCTGTTCCACAAATGGTGGAAGTGTTTGAATTTAGTAAAAAAAGACGATTAAGATTACGCGACATTCGCGTCAATCGTTAATAAACATTGTGACGATTTAAAATTAGCTGAACTTAGCGCTGATAACTTTAAATGTTTCATTTTCGTGCAAGGAATCGTATCAGGAAAAGACGCAGAAATCTAACGTACGGTTCGGAAAAAGTTAGAAAGTGAACCAAATTTAACATTACAGAAATTAGCTGAAGACTGACACAGATTGATAAGTGTTAAACAAGATACGAAAGACATTGAAGGGTCAGGCATTGCGCACTCTCTTTCAAAAACAATTCAAAACAAAAATAGGGATTATTTTCACGCTCCTACAAAAACCAGCCAGCTCATTAAAAAAACAGGATAAATGTAGTAAAATATTATGAAGTCAATCCTATACCCATTTTTATAAACTTTTTCCAATAAAGGTTAACAATTATGTGAAAAGCGCATCAATTAAGACGAGCAATTCAAGTTAGAGTCATATGTATCAACTTAATCCTCCCCAAAGAGGGGAGGCAAAGCCTGGGAGGGTGGACCTCCTAGAACTGCACAGGACAGGCGTGCAGTATCCATCGGAACAGATACTACACTTTGATCTTAGCCAAAAGGCCAAGACTTTGAAAAGGCGCACCATTCCTCGTATGAGCCAGTGTATAGTCATGTCGAGGAGATCTTATTTGGGCTTCGAATACTAAGTTATTTTAATATTTGGTCAGGGTTTATTTAACTAATGAAAGTTGCCACGTGACAGATATGGAATATGGTTTGTTACTTAGCGTCAGGTAAGCCTAAAGTGCTTTCGCAAACCATATCGTAGGACCAGGTGTTCATATATCTATGAGAAAAAAGAGAAGTTTCGAACGATTTATCGTATGTCGAGGCCACCGAAGCCGCATTAATCCGTTTTTTTTTTACGTCTGTACAAGAAAAGCAAGACGATAGTTCTGACCTCGGTCAGAGGAAGAGTATTATTTACTCCTCTCCAGGAGTTAGGCACAAGGCCAGTTTTATCCTACTCCCACAAGTAAGATGTGACCCAAGGTCGGGTCGGAAAGTGGGGGTTGAAAAGCCAGCGCCCGAGAGGTGAGCACTCTGACCATCAAAAATTGCCTGGGCAGCCCCGTCGGCATTCCCCGGTAGGGGCGCCTCAAGCAGTAAGCAATTAACTTACTCCTCCCCAAAGAGGGGAGGCAAAGCCTGGGAGGGTGGACCTCCTAGAACTGCACAGGACAATCCCATAGACCGGCGTAAATCAAGTCCCGAAGGACAAGACAATACCAGTCTATGGGGTGCAGTATCCATCGGAACAGATACTACACTTTGATCTTAGCCAAAAGGCCACACCGAGACAATTTAAAAAGATGTTTGTCCCAATCCAGGGTGAACCTTTTTAGGGAGCTGGCCTTTCTTTGCGTTAAGAAACAGACTTTGTGTCTAAGTTTTTCTTTCAACAGATAAGAATGAAAGAAAGGGGAGTCAGATGCGAACGCAGCACTTACGGGCGAGATGGCGTCTGGGAGATGGATGAGCCGGGATGAGGAGGGTGGGTCAAGGGCGGGGTTCCTGGAGTGAAGATGAGAAGGATATTTTGGGAGAGGTGAGGGGTGGGGAGGCTGGGCCCCGAAGATCAGGATCAAGACGTCATTGGAATCAAAAGAGAACTTTTACGTCGGCAAGAAGAAGGAGTACGATTATGGGGTGGCGGTTGGAGGACGGGGAGGTTGATGGTGTTATGGCGTGGCATCGTACAGGTGGTGGAGGGTGGGGTGCTCTCCTTATCCCCATCACTAAAGTATCGGGGTTTCACTGGGTTAAACTGAAGAGTCACATGTTGAAAAAGAAAAAAGAATTTACGCCGGTCGGAAAATGGTAAACAACTCGACGGGAGGCTGAGTTTTTGGTGGACGTCGGATTCATCAGTTCTGCACTGATTTCAACCAATCATACTCCTCTCTCTCTCTCTCTCTGCTTCTCTCTTTCTCTCTCTCTTTGTCTCTGTCTCTCCCTCTGTATATATCTCTCTCTTTCTCTCTCTCTCTCTCTTTCTGTTACTCTGTCTCTCTCTGTATATATCTCTCTCTTTCTCTCTCTCTTTCTCTATTTTTCTCTATCTTTCTCTCTCTCTTTCTCTCTCTCTCTTTCTCTGTTTCTATGTCTCTCTCTGTTTCTCTCTGTTTCTCTCTCTTTCTTTCTCTCTCTCTCTTTCTCTCTCTTTCTCTTTCCCCTCTCTTTCTCTCTCTTTACTTCTCTCTCTCTCTTTCTCTTTTTTCTTTTTCCCCTCTCTTTCTCTCTCTTTCTTTCTCTCTCTCTCTTTCTCTCTCTTTCTCTCTCTCTTTCTCTCTCTTTCTCTCTCTCTGACTCTTTCTCTCTCTCTCTCTTTTTCTCTCTCTCTCTCTTTCTCTCTCTTTCTCTCTCTTTCTCTCTCTTTCTCTCTTATTCTCTCTCTCTCTTTCTCTCTCTTTCTTTCTCTCTCTCTCTTTCTCTCTCTTTCTCTCTTATTCTCTCTCTCTCTCTTTCTCTCTTTCTCTCTCTCTCTCTCTCTGACTCTTTCTCTCTCTCTCTCTCTCGGTAATTGTCTTTAACTCTCTCACAAATTCGCTCTCTCAGTTCCTTTCTTTGTCACTTTTCTCTCTCTCTCTTTCTCCTTCTGTCACTTTCTTTATTTTTTTCTCTTACATTTTCTGTCCTTCTCAGGTACTTTCTTTCCATCTCCCCTATCTCTCTTTTTCTCCGTCTCTTTCTTTTCCCCCTCTCTCTTTTTCTTTGTCTCTTTCTTTCCCCTCTCTCTTTTTTTCTCCGTCTCTTCCTTTTCCCCTCTCTCTTTTTCTCTGTCTCTTTCTTTTTCCCCCCTCTCTTTTTTTCTCTGTCTCTTTCTTTCCCCCCTCTCTCTTTTTCTTTGTCTCTTTCTTTTCCCCCCTCTCTCTTTTTCTCTGTCTCTTTCTTTTTCCCACCTCTCTTTTTTTCTCCGTCTCTTTCTTTTCCCTCCTCTCTCTTTTTCTTTGTCTCTTTCTTTCCCCCCTCTCTTTTTCTCTGTCTCTTTCTTTTTCCCCCCTCTCTTTTTTTCTCTGTCTCTTTCTTTCCCCCCTCTCTTTCAGATATCTTATCGATGTCTCGATTACCTCTTTTATCTCTGTGTGTTTCTCTCTAATTGCCCTTCGTTCTTTTTTTTCTCTAAATCTCTTTCTTCGCCTCTGTTTCAGTCACTTCGTTATCCACTCATAAGTGTGAATTACCTACTGGGGAGTTTGAATTACCTACTGGGGAGTTTGAAATACCTACTAGACACAATCCTCGAGTATTTTCGGTATCTCTGTACAAGGGTTTGTCAGGATAACCTGACATGAGGATACTTTCTTCTACAAGTAAACCCTGACCAAATATTAAAATAACTTAGTATTCGAAGCCCAAATAAGATCTCCTCGACATGACTATACACTGGCTCATACGAGGAATGGTGCGCCTTTTCCAAGTCTTGGCCTTTTGGCTAAGATCAAAGTGTAGTATCTGTTCCGATGGATACTGCACGCCTGTCCTGTGCAGTTCTAGGAGGTCCACCCTCCCAGGCTTTGCCTCCCCTCTTTGGGGAGGAGTAAGTTTATTGCTTACTGTCTGAGGCGCCCCTACCGGGGAATGCCGACGGGGCTGCCCAGGCAATTTTTAAATGGCCAGAGTGCTCACCTCTCGAGCGCTGGCTTTTCAAACCCCACTTTCTCGACCCGATCTTGGGTCACATCTTACTTGTGGGAGTAAGATAAAACTGGCCTTGTGCCTAACTCCTGAGGAGGAGTAAATAAAACCTCAAGTAACAGCACTTAGCTGGATACTCCACCAGACTAGATGAATTCTTGTCCTGGAATCCGATGAGACCAAGAGACCACGGGAAAGATATACTATAACATAGTTCACGGATCAATTGAAGAGGAAAACTAATATTCTTAACTTCTTTACTAACTCAACGTTTGAGAAATAAAGGAGAATTTTAATGGAATATTCGAATATCTATGTATTCTACATAAAGATTAAGTGTTAGATGGGGCTCCTTAATTTCTGAGAACTTCGACTGAAGTAAAATGGAATAAAACATATAATGGGCATTTTCTGTGTGTGTGTGTGTGTGTTTGTGTGTCAGTCTCACTTTTTACACGAAATATCTTAACTTCTTTGAGAAATGGAAAATATTATAATACAAGTTGATGACATGACCGGAAATCGAAACCGCAACCCTGAAATGTTCACTCCGATTTTCTACGAACTGAGCCATTTAGATTTATTTATAAATAGATCTTAAAAGATAACCGTTACAAAATAATTATAGCTTTACGTGACGTCATAGATTTGTGACTTACGTCATGTTTCAAAACATGAATTCAAACATAAGCGATGATAAAAATTTAAAAAATCAATGAATGGTTAAACATTATCTATAGCGTTGACAATCTTTTAATAGTTCAAAAAAATTTATTTTGCTTTAATTACGTATTGGCGTTAAAATATATTGAATATATAATAGAATCTGGGCCTGTATGCGTGTGTATATATATATATAAAATATTTGTTATTGTTTATTATCTATGTACGTATACGTTTCGTCCCTTTTCAATCAGGACTCATCAGCATAGAGATATGACTATTCACTACCGGTCGTACGATTCGAAACCCTGGACTACAAGTATTTTTCAACTCGAATCCAACGTCGTTAACCGCGCGGCCAATATTTGAATAGCCGATAAACAATGATAATTTTAACACATTTAAAAGCGGCTTGATGTCCAGGCATTCTACTTCTATTAAAGAAGGAATGATGCATTATAAAGCAAGTGACGTCATGCTGTGTTTGTACTACCATTAGACTGCTCTACTTATTTTATGAGGAGCGACAAATATAAGATATTTTTTATTGTTTATTATCTATGTACGTATACGTTTCGTCCCTTTTCAATCAGGACTCGTCAGCATAGAGATATGACTATTCACTACCGGTGATATATATATATATATATATATATATATATATATATATATATATATATATATATATATATATATATATATATGTGAGTATTGTTAAAAATTACAGAATTCGTCTGTTTAATTATACCTTTTTTTATTTATTTTCATTTTTCTGATGGTATTTTTTGTATCAAATAAAAAAAAATTAATAAATGTTCCATAGGTTTCACAGGTTTCACGAACGTTTTCGAATCATCTTCAGGTGTCAAAAGCAAATGAACAAAAAAGCTAGAGAAAGAAGAGAATTTGAATATATATATATATATATATATATATATATATATATATATATATTAAAATGAACATAGTTTGAGTTTCTCGTCTGAAAATGTTAAAATGTAATTTGCCTGTTTGTTTTTTGTCTTTTGTTTTTATTTTTTTATGATTGTGTATTGGCGGATTTAATCTTTGCTCATCAGTATATGCCTGAGGAGGAGCCGAAGAGGTTCTGAAACATTTGTCGGATACTCAAACTATGTTTATTGTAATATAAAAGCTCTTATATGTATTGAGCACTTTTGAAAAGTAATGGTTTTGTTCATTTTGTTTATATTTGAACTTATTGGTACAGAAAAATTAGTACAACATTCGCACCGTCGGTTTCAAATACGGAAGGACTTAGCCATCCGGCTCTCTTCAGCTTCTGTTGTCACGGATTTTTCCTGCTATATTACAAAGAAGGTATATATATATATATATATATATATATATATATATATATATATATATATATAATAATGGTAATAATCCAAGTGAAAAATATCCACAGGGTGGTAATCCAGAGAATTTTAACCGGGTTTATAAAAAGTGCTCAATATCAAAATAGAGCTTTATATATGATAATTTTATTTACACAGACATGTACAAAATCTGCGACACTGGCATGTCGATGTTATCGATCAACAGTTACTATAAACTAAGATCTCATCAGGCAGAGTTAGAATCCGATCTTAACCTCAGATCATATTTGGAGAGGTTCTGTCCAAATATGATCTGAGGTTAAGATCGGATTCTAACTCTGCCTGATGAGATCTTAGTTTATAGTAACTGTTGATCGATAACATCGACATGCCAGTGTCGCAGATTTTGTACATGTCTGTGTAAATAAAATTATCATATATATATATATATATATATATATATATATATATATATATATATATATATATATATATATATATAATTTTATTTACACAGACATGTACAAAATCTGCGACACTGGCATGTCGATGTTATCGATCAACAGTTACTATAAACTGAGATCTCATCAGGCAGAGTTAGAATCCGATCTTAACCTCAGATCATATGATCTGAGGTTAAGATCGGATTCTAACTCTGCCTGATGAGATCTCAGTTTATAGTAACTGTCGCAGATCATATATATATATATATATATATATATATATATATATATATATATATATATATATATATATATGTTAAATTATTACATTATTAATACCTACAAACGCTAGTACCAATTTCAGACAGTCGGAAGGTGCAAACTGAGTTCACAGAGTCAGCCTAGAATCTGCAAGCAGTCGCCATATCCACTCGGCCACCGCTAACTGTCACGTAATTAAAGAAAAATTTAGATCTCTATGTACCTAAAAGCGGTCACAGATAGAAGACTAATCGGGAGTGTTCGACGAACGTATACGCAAGGCACATCGGGTCAAAGCCACGACTATTTATTCCACGTTTGATTTCATAAGAAAGTTCAAATCTGTGAGATATCCCTGAAGGCATTCCTCTTGAAAAACTAAAAATAATATTTCTCTTTATTTCGATATTTTTCTCATGAATAATATAGAAGTAAAGGGACTTATTATCCTGACATCTAATTTACATATGTGTTTGTGGTATGTACAGACACACACATGTGAATTAGATGTAAACGCTAAAAAAGAGACACGTTTTTCAAAATGCTCACAGAGACATTAAGAAATATTTGAGAGTCGTTGAATTCATGTACAGTGAGAGGCTCGAGAGAAATACATAGATAGATAAGAGGGAGAGAGAGAGTAATATATATATATATATATATATATATATATATATATATATATATATATATATATATATATATATATATATATATATAGAGAGAGAGAGAGAGAGAGAGAGAGAGAGATTGGTGACTTGTTTAGTGAAGTTCAAATAATTGTTATTTAGAGGAATTAAAATGGAATTCTGTCAAACAAAACTCAATCCCAGAACTATGAAATATTTTAGCATGTCTTTTACGTCACTGAAAAAAGGACTTTTGCAAACAAACAGTGATTCATCCAGTGTTCGTATAATAATATATATTCTATTCTATTCCTATACCCACATTGTCACTGCTGGTTTAGAGGTCTGACTTTTTTTCTTTTTTGTCCTTTACCTTGGGTCACATCTTACTTGTGGGAGTAAGATAAAAACTGGCCTCGTGCCTAACTCCTGGAGAGGAGTAAATCAATACTTCTTCTTCTTTGTCTTCATTTTTTTCTTTTTCTCATTTTTTAATTTTTTTTTTATTTCCGTTTTTCCTCCTTTTTCTTTTTCCTTTTTTCTTTTTTCGTTTTTTTTTCTTGTTTTTTTTTTCTTGTTGATCTTTTCTTTTTCTTTTTCTTCTTTTTTTTTCTTTCATTTTTTCTTGGTGCTTAAGCATATCCGCCCCGACATTAAAAAATTTAAAGAATGTATAAACGTTATTATGTACTTACGTGTTAGCTGAAAATAAGATTGTGCAGAAAAAATTACGCAAATTCATTCAGTAGTTATTTAATTATTAAAAAAAAACGATTTAAACGATTTTTTCACTCGGTAGATATTTCCACCATTTTGTATCTTAGATTTTCCAGTGGTCAAGAACGATAACTCATATTTTCACGATTTCTTGGTTTGGGGTTTTCTGATTGTCCGGAAAATGACATAACTCAAAATTAAAAAATACATTCTTCCCGGCACAACAATTATATCTGATTGTTGGCGTGCTTATGATAGACTGGGTGCCGAAGGGTACCATCATTTGCGCGTCAACCATCGATATAATTTTGTTGACCCAACAACAGGCGCAACCACAAATCATGTGGAAAGAATGTGGCAAGAGGCCAAAAGACGAAATAAGGCTGAATGTGGTACCCATACGCATATGATAAACTCATATTTGGCCGAGTTCATGTGGCGACAAAAATTTCGGGGAAAAACATTAGAAAACCTTTTTAAACAGATTGCCGAAATTTATCCTGTGGGTCAATAAAATGCTACGTTTTTTTCTCTCTTATATCGTACTTATAAGTTGTTTTTTCAAACTTGGTTATGTCTTTTGTTAATTTTTTTTCTCTTATATCGTACTTATAAGCTGTTTTTCCGCAATTGGTAAAAAAAAAAAATTAACTTGGTAAAAAAAAAAAAATTGTTATCTCCCTTGTTTACAAAAATGTCAAAATCTACGTAAAATCATTTAAATCATTTTTTTTTCTTTTTCTTATAATTAAATAACTACTGGATGAATTTGCGTAATTTTTTCTGCACAATCTTATTTTCAGCTAACACGTAAGTACATAATAACGTTTATACATTCTTTAAATTTTTTAATGTCGGGGCGGATATGCTTAAGCACCTTTTTCTTTTTTCTTTCTTCATTTTTTCCCTTTTTTTCTTTTTTCTTTGTCGTTTGTTTTTTTCGTCGTTTTCTTTTTTTTCGTCGTTTTCTTTTTCTTGTTTTTTTTTTCTTGTTGTACTTTTCTTTTTCTTTTTCTTCTTTTTTTTTCTTTCATTTTTTCTTTTTTCTTTCTTCATTTTTTCCCTTTTTTTCTTTTTTCTTTGTCTTTTGTTTTTTTCGTCGTTCTCTTTTTTTCTTCGTTTTCCTTTTCTTTTTCTCTTTATTTTTTTTTTTTTACTTAAACTTTGAATTACATTATAGAAATATTTAATTACGGGGGAAGTATCGCATGGAGAGTATTGTTAGCTTTCCGATAAGATATTTAAACGAATCGGAACTTCATGGAAGTGATTTTCAATGTGAGGAAGACAATGGAAGCTGAAGCTGAATGAAAGACAACAAAATATCAGATTTTTATTTTTATTTTTTATTAGAATTTGCTTTTGTATTTTTTTTTTCGCATCGCAAATACAACCGAAAATAAACACATAATCCATGGGAGATAACTCATGGTATTTGCCATACAAAGTTATTTCCCTTGCCCCTTGCATTTTAAATATACATATAACTGTATTTTATAAAGTTATTTTATTTCTTGAATACAACTCTAACTGTTATTGAGCACTATTTTGTAAGCATTGGAGTTTCATTGAATTTACATCTAGGAAACAACAACAATAGAAGTACTATATATATATATATAAAAAAAAAGAACGAACAATATCTAAAAGAATTAACCTCCCGGCATGCTCTGGCTTTTCCGTTCTTCTCCTCATATCCGCCTATTACATCTTAGCGGATAACGTCACACCAACCCAGGACGTCTTACCTATAAACAAAAGTAAAAGTTTCTTTATTTTATATATATATAAAAAAAGTTAAAATATATCTCTGGTGATGGAGGTCTCCTCCGAAATTAATTGGAAAAAAAGAAAAGATAAATACATTTGTCACGCATTGTTAAAAGGGCTTCTATCATCATTTTATTATATATATATATATATATATATATATATATATATATATATATATATATATATATATATATATATATATATATATATATATATAGTAAGCTATGAAAATATATTTATGGCAATTACGCTACACAGAGGTTTCCGCGTTTCACCCCCGGGGGATGTTTTAGCCTGAAGATTCCCATTCCCCCGGAGATGAAACACGGGAGCCTCTGTGTAGCTTAATTGCCATAAATATATTTTCATAGCTTACTACCTAGCTCTACTTACGTATCGAGCACTGTTGTAAGTAAATACTGAAAATTGATACATAAAAAATTATATCTCCTTATAAAATTTTATTTGGATACATGAAATACTAATATATATATATATATATATATATATATATATATATATATATATATATATATATATATATATATATATATAATTGTGCCTTTTAACCTTTTTATCTCTTCCTAAGTATAATCCTTAAACCCATTTTCTCTCCCTAATTCCTTTAGAAGACACATCATTAAACCCCCAAACAATAACGGACAAATATACGATACGCATAAACATTGACTCACGGGATTTATATAGAGATATTGTTTATCTTTCATTATTTTTAATTTTATATTTTTAAATCTTTTCCATTTTTAAATTCTAACTGTTACTTTTCACCCCCCCCCCCCTTTTTTTCAAACCTTATTAAACCTTCCTTACACTAAATTTAAACAAACATAAATAACACTCTAAGCAAATAACGCGTCCAAACGAGAGTGACACGTGACTTCACATTTCCGAAACACATGACAACAGAAGCTGAAGAGAGCCAGTCCTTCTGTGCTTGAAACCGACGGTACGAATTTCGCACTAATTTTTTTGTACCAATATATATATATATATATATATATATATATATTGTAGGTTAGAGTGCTTATCTTCTCGGGCGCTGGCTTTCCAATCCCACTTTCCGCTGTGGGAGAGAAGTCTATATATAAAAAAATATATACATATAATTTAATATTATAAGAAGTCCCTTTCAAGTAAAATTCAGAGTAGAGCATTATCGGAGAGATTAAAAATAGACATTCACCTGAGGCCCCAGTGCAATGCCCCGACTTTGTCGTTGAGTTCTATTGTATGTCTAGATATTTATACTCGCCGCTTTAAGTGTAAATACCGCTTAATTTCTCCGTAATCACGTGACAAGCTCTCGTGTCCCGAAGGACTAAGTGAATGCTTACAGAATCAAAGGGTCTCTTTGAACCGAAAAGACGTCGTATGTAAGTAAAATATTTAAAAAATATATTGTAATATATATATATATATAGCTGCATGCACTATCCGAATACGTTCGTCGATCACTCTAACTGCTTGTGTAAATTTTGCCGCTGATTCGCTATTTACAAAGTTAAATTCCTCCCTTAATTATTACCTAATTGTCTATGGCCGAGGGGTAAGATTCTTGACTACAGATCAGTGGCGATTTCTGATCAGGGTTCGCGCCCGCCGACCGTTGAGAATTAGCTTCCTGTAATGAAGATTGCGTTAGCATGAAACATCGATGTCTGTAGGTATTAAAATAATTAATATATATATATATACATATATATATATATAGTCAAGTTCGTGTTGTTTCAATATATATATTCGTACAATAGAAGGTTCCCAAGTTCGAAAAGATACACTTAAAGAAGGTCAGAGGTTACATCGTCCGAAACATTATGAATATGACAATAGAAGAATTGCAGTCTAATAATAATTAAAAACAAAAAATAAATAATAAAACTTCTTCAAGTGCATCTTTTTTAGTGTGGGGATCTTATCGTCTTCTGTCAAATTCTGGATCTACAGCCGAACGGTCTCAAAACGTTGATTAACATTAACGTCTACGCGATTGTCTTCGAGGTTAATGGTTCAATCCTTCAAGTCTCGCTACATAACTAAGAATAAAATGAGTATAAAAACAGAAAACTGACACTTGGCTGACGGAATGACAACAATTTACTCCCGTGGTTTAAATAATCGGTTCCGTACAGATTACGTGGTCTCCTATGAAGATTCCAAAATTCAACTAGAAGGTTCTCAGGTTCGAACGTTGGGGGAGGGTTATATTTGCAAACTACGTTGTTTTATCTGGCCACTACTGGTCTGCACAAAATAACGACGTCAAACCGATTGCAAAGGTTATTCTTTAAATAATGTATGTCTTTTGATTGCGAGAAAACATAAGGCTGAAAAAAAGCAAAGAAAAAGATTTTTTTAAATGAGAATAGTAGTCCGAATAATCGAAATAAAACAATCTACCAGCAAACGTGTCTATTTTGACATTAGGGGTTTCTATATCAACCAGTACTGTTAGCTTTGGTTGACCTCTAATACGTATGCAATATGTATGCAATCTATTTCAGGTTTCCCGCCAATTTTAAGCCAGCGCAAGAAGTTATTGGAAATGCGGTTGCTCGAAAAGTAGAAGACTATATTTCGTCTAAAGGAGAAAACATCACATAAATGTGAAGCAAATATAAGTCAAAGTACAGGCGTTTCATCGCGTGAGCTTATTGATTCGGGTCCATCTGCATCCGGTGTGAGAAAACGCAAAAGTGTAACTGATTATTGCTGCTGTGTCTAGGAATCTTTTTTTTTATGTTCCGAAGGATTTTTATGTACGTTGTTACAAAGCCGTGTTATAATGGTGTTGTGTCGCGAGGTTACTATAATAATGCATTAGAAAATGCATCATCATCATCATCATCATCATCATCATCATCATCATCATCATCATCATCATCATCATCATCATCATCATCATCATCATCATCATCATCATCATCATCATCATCATCATCATCATCATCATCATCATCATCATCATCATCATCATCATCATCATCATCATCATCATCATCATCATCATCATCATCATCATCATCATCATCATCATCATCATCATCATCATCATCATCATCATCATCATCATCATCATCATCATCATCATCATCATCATCATCATCATCATCATCATCATCATCATCATCATCATCATCATCATCATCATCATCATCATCATCATCATCATCATCATCATCATCATCATCATCATCACCATCACCACCACCACCACCATCATCATCATCATCATCATCATTGTCGAGGGGTATAATGGCGTTGTTATCGCGGGGCTACTATGATAACTTTTGAATAAAAAAAATTATAAAATGTTTAAATAATTTATTTTTCTTCATTTTTTTTTAGGAGATCAAACTCTAAGTGCTATTTATTTAAAAAAATAGACTTTTTTTGCGCCACGAAAGCGACACAGTCGGGACAAACTTATCCATATTCATAATTGACGGTACTTATTTGTTTTCAATTACATTTGAAATAATAATTGTGTTTGATTATTTGAGTCTGCGCAACTTACAATTATAATCGATCATGGTCAGAATTAGTATCTGCTTTATACGCCATACTATCCTTGCGCATACAGTCATTGTATACTGTCGAAAAAAAAATCATCGGTAACAAAGAGTGAAGCTTGGCCTTTTGGCTAAGATCAAAGTGTAGTATCTGTTCCGATGGATACTGCACGCCTGTTCTGTGCAGTTCTATGAGGTCCACCCTCCCAGGCTTTGCCTCCCCTCTTTGGGCAGGAGTAAGTTTATTGCTTACTGCCTGAGGCGCCCCTACCGGGGAATGCCGACGGGGCTGCCCAGGCAATTTTTGATGGTCAGAGTGCTCACCTCTCGGGCGCTGGCTTTTCAAACCCCACTTTGCCGACCCGACCTTGGGTCACA
Organism: Sepiola atlantica; assembly: GCA_963556195.1. NCBI lineage: Eukaryota > Metazoa > Mollusca > Cephalopoda > Sepiida > Sepiolidae > Sepiola > Sepiola atlantica. The sequence continues at coordinate 60,236,924 of OY744546.1, read as the reverse complement.
TCTTACTTGTTGGAGTAGGATAAAACTGGCCTTGTGCCTAATTCCTGGAGAGGAGTAAATAATACTCTCTTGTAAGTCACCGCTCCTCCTATTTTCCACAATACACAGTAACTTTGTTTTTGTTTGGTTTTTTGTTTTTTGTTTTTCAGATAAGTAAAAAAAATAAAATAAAAACAGGTATGAACTCACTTCCGGTGTTCAGGGGGAGGATCAAAGTATAGTACCCGTCCCTCTTCAGTCGAAGGAGGAAGAAAAAATTCCCGGCTGAGGCAAATTTTTTGTTTATTTTTATTTTTTTTAAGCCAATCCAGACTGCTTCTTTTGGGAAGCTAGATTTTCCCCACATTAAAAAACACCGACATCATGCCTACCTTCCCTCGTGGGGAGGAGGGGTCAAGTAAAAACAGACATACCAGTCACTATCTAGAAATGGATCGACGAATGGAAGGTAGGAGCTAAGTGTAGTATCTGTTCTGATACTACACTTTATCTTTTTTTTGTATTCAGTCAGTGAATGATAAATCCTTTTAGACTGAAGCAATTTTAATTTTGTCCCAGTCCAGAGTCCCCTTTTTGGGGAGCTGGATTTCCCCACATTAAAAACCGAGCCTGTGTAAAGCAGGCACGTAGCCAGACTTCTGACTTAGGGGGGGCAAGGCATTTTTAGGGGGTGCAAGGCATTTTTAGGGGGTGCAAGGCATTTTCTAATATGAGTAACGTTTTGGTTCAGTGTGTGTGTGTACTGATATATAAATATAAATAAGTAGATACAAAATTTCAATTTCTTTTATATAATCTAAATATATTGTTGTGTATTTCCCCCCATTTTTTTACTTGCCCCCCCCCCCCACTTTACAGTCATCAATAATGAAGTTATATATGCATGTGTTTAACCGCCCCCCCCCCCCACACACACACTTTTATAATTGTGCCGCCGGTCCTGATTAGTACCAGGAATGGAAAATTAAGTTTTAAACAAAATAAAATTTAAAGAAGCGTTTTTGAAATCGGAAATTATGTTAAAAATTGGTGGGAGGTTCCCTCTTGGTGGGTGGCCCAGGTGCCCCAGCCCCTTGGCCCCTTAATCCGGCCCTGCTGTAAAATATATTACACAAAAGTAAATACTGGTTCATAATGAAGAAGTATAGTTGACTAGGAAATATAAGAGTATTTATATTTATAATATTTTTTTGGATCACAAATTTCAGGGGGTGCAAATGTAATTGCAGGGGGGGGGGGGCTTGCCCCCCCCCCCTGGCACCCCCTGGCTACGTGGGGGGTGTAAAGTAAATAGAGTCAAATCAAAGAAAACTTCCACACCCCAAAAATAAACAAATGGGAAATAACTGTGTAAATTTGCTTTGCAAAGTTACTTCCCTTGGATCATTTTTTTAGGCCGTCTCAGATTGTGATTTTGGTTTACTAGCGAAAATATTTGGTGTTGTCCCGGTGCAACAACTTACAATTTAAAAGTTTGGAGCTATTTTCTTTTTCATCGCATTTATCCTTTTCTCGGTAACCTTTACTTTTACAGACATCAATTATTTTAAAGGAAATACAGTTGGGAAATTAGTTAAGAACAATGCATTTTGGTATAGCTCTCATTTGTGACATGTGTGCGTTAAAAAATAATATTCAAAAGAAGCTATAAGCCTTTAAAGTTCACTTAGATACCGATTCTGAGCAAAGCAAAGTTAATAGGGACGTAGTAGCATTAATTATTATTATTATTATTATTATTATTATTATTATTATTATTATTATTATTATTATTATTATTATTATTATTATTGTTATTATTATTATTATTATTATTATTATTATTATTATTATTAATATTATTATTATTATTATTATTATTGTTATTATTATTATTATTATTATTATTATTTTTATAATTATTATTATTGTTATTATTGTTATTATTATTATTGTTATTATTATTATTATTATTATTATTATTGTTATTATTATTATTATTATTATTATTATTATTATTAATATTATTATTATTATTATTATTATTGTTATTATTATTATTATTATTATTATTATTATTATTATTATTAATATTATTATTATTATTATTATTATTGTTATTATTATTATTATTATTATTATTATTATTATTATTATTATTATTATTATTATTGTTATTATTATTATTATTATTATTATTGTTATTATTATTATTATTATTATTATTATTATTATTATTATTGTTATTATTATTATTATTATTATTATTATTATTATTGTTATTATTATTATTATTATTATTATTGTTATTATTATTATTATTATTATTATTATTATTATTATTATTATTATTATTATTATTATTATTATTGTTATTGTTATTATTATTATTATTATTATTATTATTATTATTATTATTATTATTATTTGTACTCACTAGTAGTTCTCACACAAATCATCGTCAGTGATTGCTCACCGACAACAACCAGCGGTATCTCCTGGAGTCTGAGTGACAACAAGTCTCCATTATTTTTACTATTATTATTATTATTTTTTTTTTTATTATTATTATTATTATTATTATTATTATTATTATTATTATTATTATTATTATTATTATTATTATTATTATTTTTTATTATTATTATTATTATTATTATTATTATTATTATTATCATTTTTATTATTATTATTATTATCATTTTTATTATTATTATTATTATTATTTTTATTATTATTATTATTATTATCATTTTTATTATCATTATTATCATTATTATTATTATTATTATTATTATTATTATTATTATCATTTTTATTATTATTATTATTATTATTATTTTTTTTATTATTATTATTATTATTATTTTTTTTTTTTTTATTATTATTATTATTATTATTATTATTATTATTATTATTATTATTATTATTATCATTATTATTATCATTATTATTATTATTATTATTATTATTATTATTATTATTTACTCACTAGGAGTTCTCACACAGATCATCAGTGATTGCTCACCGACAACCGGTGGTATTCCCTGGAGTCTGAGTGACAACAAGTCTCCCCAGATTTCCAGTATTCTCCATCTCTTTTCAATAGCCACCGCAAATAAACTTGCAGCATCACAACAGCCGTTTACCATTGATTTCTCGCTGGTAAGGACCATAGGTCTTCTCTGGGATTTGGGTGGCAATAAGCCTCCCCAAGGTCCCAGCAGTCTCTGCACTTCCAGTGGAGGTCTGGTTTGTGCTGTCCCTCCTCGGTCTTCTCATCCTCCTTGACCCTATGCAAATATTTTGTGTGGTGTCAGCCTAGGCTGGTACCATTTTCTATTTTCATCTTTTATTTATTTATTTTTTAATTTTTAAGTTTTTAATTTTTTTTGGGGGGGGGGCGGGGAGCTGATGGTGTTTCTTGTTATTTCTGTTCATTGGTTCATTTTGGTGTCGTGTCAGTTGAGACCGGTGTAATTTATTGGGGGTGGAGGGGGAGCTTATAACGTGATGTTTCTTGCATTTTCTGTTTCTTTGTTTGTGATGTGTTCTTTCTGTGGTTTTGTTTTCTTCCTGTAGTAGATTCCGTGTGACCCTTCGTAGCTTATGCGGGTTGGTTTCCGCATTCAATGATTTTTCTTAAGATTGTAGCTGCTTTGATCATTGCCGTCCTTTGTATAGTTTCACTGATCCTTTTGATTCCAATTTCTCCCAGTCTTTTTTCAAGTTTTTGGGGATTGTTCCTAGTACTCATACGATTACTGGGTTTATACTGACTTTCTTCATGCTCCATATTCCTTTATTATTATTATTATTATTATTATTATTATTATTATTATTATTATTATTATTATTATTATTATTATTAGTAGTAGTAGTAGTAGTAGTAGTAGTAGTAGTAGTAGTAGTTTATGAAAAGATTTCTATTCATTATCTTTCTCATATAGAAGTAAAGAGACAATATTTTATCATCTAATTTACATACGTGTTTGTGGTGTGCACCGACACGCGTGCGTAAATTAGACGGCCATGGAAAAGAAAGAGTCACTCTTTCTCTAAATGCTCAAAGCGAGATTAAAAAATATTAGAGAGTGGTTGAATCTACATAGAGTGAGAGGTAGCGAGATAAATACATAAATAGCTAAGAAAGAAATGGATAACTTGTTCAGTTAATTATAAATTACGGCTAATTAGAACATTAAAACAGTGAGTATTTTTTCAAACACAACTCAATCCCAGAACTAATATATATTTTAGTATGTATTTTGTGTTATTAAATTATATGTGAAAAAAGCTTCAGGATCATTTCACATTTATATTAATCAGAATTTGTCACTCAGTCTCCAGGGAAACCACCGGTTATTATTAGTAAGCAATCTCCTAGTTAAGACATAATAATAATAATAATAATAATAATAATAATAATAATAATAATAATAATAATAATAATAATAATAATAATAATTATTATTATTATTATTATTATTATTATTATTCTTATTATTATTATTATTATTATTATTATTATTAAAATACTAAAACGGAGAAAAAGAGAGAGAAAAAGAGGGAGGAAGAGAGAGAAAGATAGAGAGAGAGAGTGAAAGAGAAAGGGAGAGAGAAAGAGAAAGAGAGAGAGAAAGATAGAGAAAGAGAGAGAGAGAGAGCGCGAGAGAGAAAGAGAGGAAGAGAGAGAAAGACAGAGGAAGAGAGAGAGAGAGAGAGAGAGAGAGAGAGAGGGTGAGGAAAGTTCTCTCTTGTAGTTGTATCTAGCCGAGTTCTTGCTGTGAATGTCGTACGAGGGGGGAGGCAGAGATTATAGCTAAGTCGAGTACCTATCATGAAAATAACGATAGAGTAGAGAAAGACTAGCAACGTCTCTTCTGTGAGAAAGGGGCTGCAGAGAAGAGAAGAGATTGGAGCTCAGTCGAGCACATTCCATGGAAATAACGATAGAGTAGAGAAAGACTAGCAACGTCTCTTCTGTGAGAAAGGGGCTGCAGAGAAGAGAAGAGATTGGAGCTCAGTCGAGCACCTATCATGAAAATAACGATAGAGTAGAGAAAGACTAGCAACGTCTCTTCTGTGAGAAAGGGGCTGCAGAGAAGAGAAGAGATTGGAGCTCAGTCGAGCACCTTCCATGGAAATAAGGATAGAGTAGAGAGAGACTAGCAACGTCTCTTCTGTGAGAAAGGGGCTGCAGAGAAGAGAAGATATTGGAGCTCAGTCGAGCACCTTCCATGGAAATAAGGATAGAGTAGAGAGAGACTAGCAACGTCTCTTCTGTGAGAAAGGGGCTGCAGAGAAGAGAAGATATTGGAGCTCAGTCGAGCACCTTCCATGGAAATAAGGATAGAGTAGAGAGAGACTAGCAACGTCTCTTCTGTGAGAAAGGGACTGCAGAGAAGAGAAGAGATTGGAGCTCAGTCGAGCACCTTCCATGGAAATAACGATAGAGTAGAGAAAGACTAGCGACGTCTCTTCTGTGAGAAAAGGGATGCAGAGAAGAGAAGAGATTGGAGCTCAGTCGAGCACCTTCCATGGAAATAACGATAGAGTAGAGAAAGACTAGCAACGTCTCTTCTGTGAGAAAGGGGCTGCAGAGAAGAGAAGAGATTGGAGCTCAGTCAAGCACCTTCCATGGAAATAACGGTAGAGTAGAGAGAGACTAGCAACGTCTCTTCTGTGAGAAAGGGGGTGTAGGGAGTATAAGAGATCACCCCCCCCCCTCACTAGATTACGAAATCAATTTTGTACTCCGTCAAGGCAGTACCTCATCTGAGACCCTTTCTGACTTTTATACAGGTGGAGGGTTCTGTCTTAAGTGAGATACTTTCTGGAGTGATAGAATGATGCAACTATTTCACCAGCGACCTTAACAACAGTTTTGATGTAAGTCTTCCATTTCAGGTCTTGAGTGAGTCAGTCCTAGGAGGTTTTAAAAACGATAGGGGCATTCATTTCAACTGAAGAGAAATGAAGATCCGAGCGTTGGTGGTGAAAGGAGAGATAAGCTTCATTTTAGAGCTGATATAAGTAAAAGACACTTTTTTCACATTGCACCGCATGCTTAAAATAAGAAGACAGATATTGATCACCAATGCTCTTTGTAGTGCTGCCATAGATGGCTGTGTCGTCTGCATAGATATCAAAGACTGGTATTAGGATATGATTTGGAAGATCATTTATAAAAATAAAGAAGAGGGTTGAGCCGAGAATGAATCCTTGAGGCACGCCATAATTTAAAATATATGCTTCAGACTTATTCCCGTCAATAACTACTTTTATAGACCTAATGGAGAGAAAAGATGTGGTGGGTTAAAGTACATTTCCAGATATTCCATAGCTAACAAGCTTGCCAAAATAAATATTTGTGCCAAATTCTATCGAAGGCCTTTGATATATCAAAAGTTATCACCCTAGAATTAAAGCTGCGGTCAATAGATTCACTGAACCTGTGCGATATCAGTCAGGACGTCAGTTGTTTATTTTGCAGGACGAAATCCATATTGCTTGTCACTAAGTAGATTGCTTATGTTGCGGTTGTTGACCACTCTTTGATTTATAACAGATTCAAGAAACTTACCCATGACTCACAGAGAGTGCATTTCCAGCGGCGAAACTTCTGTATTATCTTGTTTTATTTCAACTAAACATCGTCTATGCACAGTAACAACAATTGCGGTTAAGACGAGGAAGCGAGTTCGTTCCCAGCCAGCAGACTACAATTGTCAAAATATTATTTTCTGTTCAAAAAGAAACAGTCTACTTAATGACGTCTTCCGGTTTAAAATTAAAAAATAAACAAGCAGTGTTTATCAGATAAAAGTCTCTTATCATTTTTTTTTTACTAAAAATTCACCGTTTATCAAGGCCCATATGCCACTCGAGGTTTAGGGTTTTGTGAGTTTGTCAGGTTGACGATGAGACAACCTGGATGATTGGTAACGATGGTTGAAATTCGGCAGAATTTTATTTAAGAGGACGGCTCAGCAAGAATTTGTTTACATTAGACTTGAAAACAACCATGCTGGAGTCAGCTGTGAAGCACATCCGTTGTATTTCGTTCCACAGACGGACAGTTCTTGGAAAGAAACTCTGCTCATGTAAATTCCGTTTAGTTTTAGGTACACAAGGAAAGAAAGGAAAATTATTTCAGCGGTTGTAGCTAGACGTGTTTTGTCTGTAAATGTTTTTAGTGGGGAAGAACCATAGATTGGAGCTCAGTCGAGCACCTACCATGCAAATAACGATGGAGCAGAGAAAGACTAGCAACATAATAATATGGTGCAGAGAAGAGAAGAGGACATCCCCCACTAGATTCCGAAGTCAATTTTGTACTCTGTCAAGATAGGAAAGAGTACGCTGAGCGGAACCTCCCCACGTGGGGCAACAGTACTCTATCTATTAAATGCTGAGCGGCACCTCCCCACGTGGGGCAACAGTACTCTATCTATTAAATGCTGAGTGGCACCTCCCCACGTAGGGCAACAGTACTCTATCTATTAAATGCTGAGCGGCACCTCCCCACGTGGGGCAACAGTACTCTATCTATTAAATGCTGAGCGGCACCTCCCCACGTGGGGCAACAGTACTCTATCTATTAAATGCTGAGCGGCACCTGCCCACGTGGGGCAACAGTACTCTATCTATTAAATGCTGAGCGGCACCTTCCCACGTGGGGCAACAGTACTCTATCTATTAAATGCTGAGTGGCACCTCCCCACGTAGGGCAACAGTACTCTATCTATTAAATGCTGAGCGGCACCTCCCCACGTGGGGCAACAGTACTCTATCTATTAAATGCTGAGCGGCACCTCCCCACGTGGGGCAACAGTACTCTATCTATTAAATGCTGAGCGGCACCTCCCCACGTGGGGCAACAGTACTCTATCTATTAAATGCTGAGCGGCACCTCCCCACGTGGGGCAACAGTACTCTATCTATTAAATGCTGAGCGGCACCTCCCCACGTGGGGCAACAGTACTCTATCTATTAAATGCTGAGCGGCACCTGCCCACGTGGGGCAACAGTACTCTATCTATTAAATGCTGAGCGGCACCTCCCCACGTGGGGCAACAGTACTCTATCAATTAAATGCTGAGCGGCACCTCCCCACGTGGGGCAACAGTACTCTATCTATTAAATGCTGAGCGGCACCTGCCCACGTGGGGCAACAGTACTCTATCTATTAAATGCTGAGCGGCACCTCCCCACGTGGGGCAACAGTACTCTATCTATTAAATGCTGAGCGGCACCTCCCCACGTGGGGCAACAGTACTCTATCTATTAAATGCTGAGCGGCACCTTCCCACGTGGGGCAACAGTACTCTATCTATTAAATGCTGAGCGGCACCTCCCCACGTGGGGCAACAGTACTCTATATATTAAATGCTGAGCGGCACCTTCCCACGTGGGGCAACAGTACTCTATCTATTAAATTCTGAGCGGCACCTTCCCACGTGGGGCAACAGTACTCTATCTATTAAATTCTGAGCGGCACCTCCCCACGTGGGGCAACAGTACTCTATCTATTAAATGCTGAGCGGCACCTTCCCACGTGGGGCAACAGTACTCTATCTATTAAATGCTGAGCGGCACCTCCCCACGTGGGGCAACAGTACTCTATATATTAAATGCTGAGCGGCACCTTCCCACGTGGGGCAACAGTACTCTATCTATTAAATTCTGAGCGGCACCTTCCCACGTGGGGCAACAGTACTCTATCTATTAAATTCTGAGCGGCACCTCCCCACGTGGGGCAACAGTACTCTATATATTAAATGCTGAGCGGCACCTTCCCACGTGGGGCAACAGTACTCTATATATTAAATGCTGAGCGGCACCTCCCCACGTGGGGCAACAGTACTCTATCTATTAAATTCTGAGCGGCACCTCCCCACGTGGGGCAACAGTACTCTATATATTAAATTCTGAGCGGCACCTCCCCACGTGGGGCAACAGTACTCTATCTATTAAATGCTGAGCGGCACCTGCCCACGTGGGGCAACAGTACTCTATCTATTAAATGCTGAGCGGCACCTCCCCACGTGGGGCAACAGTACTCTATCTATTAAATGCTGAGCGGCACCTCCCCACGTGGGGCAACAGTACTCTATCTATTAAATGCTGAGCGGCACCTTCCCACGTGGGGCAACAGTACTCTATCTATTAAATGCTGAGCGGCACCTCCCCACGTGGGGCAACAGTACTCTATATATTAAATGCTGAGCGGCACCTTCCCACGTGGGGCAACAGTACTCTATCTATTAAATTCTGAGCGGCACCTTCCCACGTGGGGCAACAGTACTCTATCTATTAAATTCTGAGCGGCACCTCCCCACGTGGGGCAACAGTACTCTATCTATTAAATGCTGAGCGGCACCTTCCCACGTGGGGCAACAGTACTCTATCTATTAAATGCTGAGCGGCACCTTCCCACGTGGGGCAACAGTACTCTATCTATTAAATGCTGAGCGGCACCTCCCCACGTGGGGCAACAGTACTCTATCTATTAAATGCTGAGCGGCACCTTCCCACGTGGGGCAACAGTACTCTATCTATTAAATGCTGAGCGGCACCTCCCCACGTGGGGCAACAGTACTCTATCTATTAAATGCTGAGCGGCACCTCCCCACGTGGGGCAACAGTACTCTATCTATTAAATGCTGAGCGGCACCTCCCCACGTGGGGCAACAGTACTCTATCTATTAAATGCTGAGCGGCACCTCCCCACGTGGGGCAACAGTACTCTATCTATTAAATGCTGAGCGGCACCTCCCCACGTGGGGCAACAGTACTCTATCTATTAAATGCTGAGCGGCACCTTCCCACGTGGGGCAACAGTACTCTATCTATTAAATGCTGAGCGGCACCTCCCCACGTGGGGCAACAGTACTCTATCTATTAAATGCTGAGCGGCACCTTCCCACGTGGGGCAACAGTACTCTATCTATTAAATGCTGAGCGGCACCTCCCCACGTGGGGCAACAGTACTCTATCTATTAAATGCTGAGCGGCACCTTCCCACGTGGGGCAACAGTACTCTATCTATTAAATGCTGAGCGGCACCTCCCCACGTGGGGCAACAGTACTCTATCTATTAAATGCTGAGCGGCACCTTCCCACGTGGGGCAACAGTACTCTATCTATTAAATGCTGAGCGGCACCTTCCCACGTGGGGCAACAGTACTCTATCTATTAAATGCTGAGCGGCACCTCCCCACGTGGGGCAACAGTACTCTATCTATTAAATGCTGAGCGGCACCTTCCCACGTGGGGCAACAGTACTCTATCTATTAAATGCTGAGCGGCACCTCCCCACGTGGGGCAACAGTACTCTATCTATTAAATGCTGAGCGGCACCTTCCCACGTGGGGCAACAGTACTCTATCTATTAAATGCTGAGCGGCACCTCCCCACGTGGGGCAACAGTACTCTATATATTAAATGCTGAGCGGCACCTCCCCACGTGGGGCAACAGTACTCTATCTATTAAATGCTGAGCGGCACCTTCCCACGTGGGGCAACAGTACTCTATCTATTAAATTCTGAGCGGCACCTCCCCACGTGGGGCAACAGTACTCTATCTATTAAATGCTGAGCGGCACCTTCCCACGTGGGGCAACAGTACTCTATCTATTAAATGCTGAGCGGCACCTCCCCACGTGGGGCAACAGTACTCTATCTATTAAATGCTGAGCGGCACCTTCCCACGTGGGGCAACAGTACTCTATCTATTAAATGCTGAGCGGCACCTCCCCACGTGGGGCAACAGTACTCTATCTATTAAATGCTGAGCGGCACCTCCCCACGTGGGGCAACAGTACTCTATCTATTAAATGCTGAGCGGCACCTTCCCACGTGGGGCAACAGTACTCTATCTATTAAATGCTGAGCGGCACCTCCCCACGTGGGGCAACAGTACTCTATCTATTAAATGCTGAGCGGCACCTTCCCACGTGGGGCAACAGTACTCTATCTATTAAATGCTGAGCGGCACCTCCCCACGTGGGGCAACAGTACTCTATCTATTAAATGCTGAGCGGCACCTTCCCACGTGGGGCAACAGTACTCTATCTATTAAATGCTGAGCGGCACCTCCCCACGTGGGGCAACAGTACTCTATATATTAAATGCTGAGCGGCACCTTCCCACGTGGGGCAACAGTACTCTATCTATTAAATGCTGAGCGGCACCTCCCCACGTGGGGCAACAGTACTCTATATATTAAATGCTGAGCGGCACCTCCCCACGTGGGGCAACAGTACTCTATCTATTAAATTCTGAGCGGCACCTCCCCACGTGGGGCAACAGTACTCTATCTATTAAATGCTGAGCGGCACCTCCCAACGTGGAGCAACAGTACTCTGTCTATTAAATTCTGAGCGGCACCTCCCCACGTGGGGCAACAGTACTCTATCTATTAAATGCTGAGCGGCACCTCCCCACGTGTGGCAACAGTACTCTATCTATTAAATTCTGAGCGGCACCTTCCCACGTGGGGCAACAGTACTCTATCTATTAAATTCTGAGCAGCACCTCCCCACGTGGGGCAACAGTACTCTATCTATTAAATGCTGAGCAGCACCTTCCCACGTGGGGCAACAGTACTCTATCTATTAAATGCTGAGCAGCACCTCCCCACGTGGGGCAACAGTACTCTATCTATTAAATGCTGATGTCAGAGTTCAAATTTGATAATAGATAAAACGGAAAACTAAAGCTGTCTATAATATTTAATAACATTTTTCCTGAAAACCATTTTATGTGACGTAATAACCTTTAGTATTGATTATATGTAGAAAGGTTCAATTGAAAAATGTTATAATTAAAATGTATTACAATTTGTTGGAGTAATTTTTTAAATGCAAATTAAATATAAAGTAAAAATGGAGTTTTTATTTGATGACTGAAAACCATCAAATTATTCGAATAAACCGTCTAAATTACACTTAAAGCGTTATTTATTGACCGTTGGTCACGAATTCGGAATAGGGGCGTGTCAACTAGGTCCGAAATCTCGGACTACACATATTGACAATCATCTGCCATTCTTCAGGAACTCCGTGTCGAGTTCTGGAATCTGTTTGGAATTTCGAACTAAACCCTTTATTTAATCTATTTAATTTATTATTTTATTATTATTATATTATTATTATTATTTATTATATTATTTATTATTTTATTATTTTATTTTATTATTTTATTTTTTATTATTTATTTTTTTTTTTTTATTTAATTTATTTAATTTAGATTGTTCTCGTTCCGTCAGCCATGAAGAGGGTCGGAAGTTTCATTTACCAAAACGTTGTGACAAGAACATCCAAGATGTTTCAAAGCTTTTATCTGCCCCAAACAAGGTACATTGCCACTAAGACTTAAGGGGCTACTGTGAATTAGGGGTCATACCTACAGAGATATGCTAGGTGGGGAGTTGGGCAGTGAAATGTGTGTTCACATTTCTGCATGTTGGTACAGTCAGGGAAACAGGGAACAGGGAGGGAACCAAAAACTAACCTCGGGGAACCTCTACGGTGAAGGGGTGCGATTTTGCTGATTATTTACGTCGAGGAGGAACCAGTGTCGCAAGTTCGTCGGAGCACATTCCATTGAAGTATTTGTAAAACAAGCATAGAGATGCAACATTGTAACGATGGGACAGAGGTTGGAGTTTGGTTGACAGTGCGGGAAGTATTAGATTAGAGACTCGTTTTTAGACCCTGTCTAATAGAGAGAGACTAGTGATTTATGCTCCAGCCCAGATGTGACAACAATACTCCATGCATGGGCGAATGGTGGCTTTGTATTGATTTACTCCTCTCCAGGAGTTAGGCACAAGGCCAATTTTTATCTTACTCCCACAAGTAAGATGTGACTCAAGGTCGGGTCGGGAAAGTGGGGTTTAAAAATTGCCTGGATAGCCTTGTCGGCATTCCCCGGTAGGGGCGGCTCAGGCAGTAAGCAATAAACTGACTCCTCCCCAAAGAGGGAAGGCAAAGCCTGGGAAGGTGGACCTCCCAGAACTGCACAGGACAGACCCATTGACCAGCGTAAATCAAGACCCGAAGGCCAAGACAACACCCGTATGGGGTGCAGTATCCATCGGAACAGATACTACACTTTGATCTTAGCCAAAAGGCCAAGGTGGTTTTGTAGAGAACAATAGTCCGAATAATCCAAATGATACACATTATCAATTCTCATCTAAAACAAATCCTAAATGTTTTCAATCTTTTCATAATATTCATTTATTTCATTTACCCGTATCAGCGAGTGGCGTTTGGTCTTAATTAGTGATGACTGATTAGCGGTAAAAAAAAAAAGAAAAGAAAAAAAAAGACCCTTATTTCCATTGTCATCCACGGTGAACACGTTTTTACCCAAATGACGTCCAGAAAATACGCCCAATGCTATGATGAATTACCTCGACGAAAACAAAAATCCAACCGGAATTGTTAACTGCTCAGAATGTTGGTCAAGCGATTCCCAGAAGAATTCAAACTATTATTGGGAAATCTTTTGTGGAATTCTTAATGCCAAACTTTCATCCTGAAAACGGAGTCGCAGACTTTGCCATTTTCTTCGCCGTCCATCATCAGTTATTCAATTTAGTTTCTACTTTTTCTACTTGTCAAAATGTCGTAAGAAACATCTATCTTCGTTTATTCAGGGGTTGGGGTCGGGGGGAGATAGCAGACCAATTCTAAGCGAATAAAAGAATAGATATATTTGAGAATCCGTCGATCTGAGATTCAATTCTCAATGGATAATCCATGTCAGAAAATCTGTAACGGAGTTCGTTTCGTTCAAGAACTGTCCACGTTACACACACATATTATATTAACGGTCCACGTTACACACACACACACATTATATTAACTGTCCACGTTACACACACACATAGTATATTAACTGTCCACGTTACACACACATATTATATTAACTGTCCACGTTACACACACACATATTATATTAACTGTCCACGTTACACACACATATTATATTAACTGTCCACGTTACACACACACACATCATATTAACGCTGAGTTAATCACATTTGTTTTCTTAAGGATTTGTTCGTATATATCTCTAATATATTTTAATCGCACAAAATACATATTAAAATATTCCGTGATAATCCTTTACAATCTATGATAAAATATTCATTGATAAGATTGAGTTATGTTTGAAAAAAAAATCCAATTAAATTGTTTTAATTAGCTGTAATTTGCAATTTACCTACCAAGTCACCCGTTTCTTACATAGTTTCTGTCTATTACTCTCGCCCTCTCTCGTTTGATCCCCCCTCTTTTTTATACAGTGTCTATCATTTTCTATTACGTCACCCTCTCTCTTTCCCCGTTTATCAACATTCAAAGGTAATAAAACTTACTATGAAGCAGAAGATGTGAATCGTCCATTATAAAGAAAAGGGAATACCACCACATGAACTAATCATATTTAACCTACAGTTGGATAGAAAATAGAGAAAAAGAGACGTGATATAGCGAACAGAAAGACGAATTTATCATTTTATATTTTAATTAAAAAACATTAACTGGCTTTGCAAAGTCACTTTGTCCTGGTTCAAAAGATCCTTCCTTGTTTCCGGCTTCCCTGACTGTACCAAAGCTGCAACAAATACTATGTATTTATCGTGATTTTTGCTGTGAAACGCGCGTAAGATGTATAAGAAGTATTGAATTTGGAAATAAATGAACATGAATAAATAAATAAATAAATAAATAAATAAAATATAAATATGTTGAAAATATTTTTGTTTGTGAGATAAAAAGGAATGACAGATAGTCGCCGATATATGAACATAAAGAAAGTGGGAAAAAAAACAGAGAAAGTTATGGTTGTGGTTGTTGAATTTGCTTTCTGATTGTATTATGTCATTGCCATTTTCTGTAACCAAGTAGCCAATAGAAACAAATTGACGTGTTTAATTCATGGTGAATACAGTGATTATGTGTTAATTTAGTTCTTTTATAATTTTGTACTTTTTACATTTGATTTGATGAAAATACATCAATTATTGTAAGCTGCTTCCTAATAATATGTATAGTTGCTAATTACTGGAGATTACTAAAAAAATATTTTACTAAAACTTTTTTCTGTAATTATTATTTAGTAGTAATTTTGGTCTTCACATGTCCGTCCCCAGTCGTGGATCACAGTCGCATGTTTGCCAGGCCTGTATTATGGATCGCCTTGATTGGTATGGTTATTTGTATACCGGCATGCTGGTAGAGTGATGTGGTTTTTAGCACATCATTTATCTATCTATCTATCTATTCCAGTCTATCTATCTATCTATCTATATATCTATCTATCTATGTTCATATCTATCTATGTTCATATCTATCTATCTATCTATCTATCTATCTATCTATCTATCTATCTATCTATCTATCTATCTATCTATCTATCTATCACGTGGTCAAACCGATGCGCACATATCTGAGGCATGTTTGCCAGGCCTGTATTATGGATCGCCTTGATTGGTACGGATATTTGTATACCGACATGCTGGTAGACTGCTGTGGTTTTTAGCACATCATCTATCTATCTATCTACCTATCTATTCCAGTCTATCTATCTATCTATCACGTGGGCAAACCGATGCGCACATATCTGAGGCATGTTTGCCAGGCCTGTATTATGGATCGCCTTGATTGATATGGTTATTTGTATACCGACATGCTGGTAGACTGCTGTGGTTTTTAGCACATCATCTATCTATCTATCTATCTATCTATCTATCTATCTATCTATCTATCTATCTATCTATCTATCTATCTATCTATCTATCTATCTATTCCGGTCTATCTATCTATCTATCTATCTATCTATCTATCTATCTATCTATCTATCTATATATATATATATATATATATATATATATATATATATATATATATATATCTATGTTCATATCTATCTATCTATCTATCTATCTATCTATCTATCTATCTATCTATCACGTGGTCAAACCGATGCGCACATATCTGAGGCATGTTTGCCAGGCCTGTATTATGGATCGCCTTATGGATCTATCTATCTATCTATCTATCTATCTATCTATCTATCTATCTATCTATCTATCTATCTATTCCAGTCTATCTATCTATCTATCTATCTATCTATCTATCTATCTATCTATCTATCTATATATATATATATATATATATATCTATGTTCATATCTATCTATCTATCTATCTATCACGTGGGAAAACCGATGCGCACATATCTGAGGCATGTTTGCCAGGCCTGTATTATGGATCGCCTTGATTGGTATGGTTATTTGTATACCGACATGCTGGTAGACTGCTGTGGTTTTTAGCACATCATTTTTCTATCTATCTATCTATCTATCTATCTATCTATCTATCTATCTATCTATCTATCTATCTATCTATCTTCATCACTCTATCTATCTATCTATCACTTGGGCAAACCGACGCGCACATATCTGAGGCAATGGCTGAATCCTTAGAAAATGCCATCCAGTCTGTAGTTAATTGGGGTAAAAAATGGATGGTAACCTTTAATGCCGCAAAGACAAAGTTGCCATGGCAAATAACACCCTACCCGAGAGTTCATCATTCAAACTCCTCAGCCTAACCTTAAAAGATAATATGAATTGGAACAAATACATTGAAGACATTGCCAGGACTGCTGCAAAGAAAGTGGGCTCCCTCACCTGACATTATCCTATATCTCTACAAAGCCACCACCCGCCCATGCATGGAGTATTGTTGCCACATATGGACTGGGGCACCATCCACTAGTCTCTCCCTCTTAGACAAGGTCCAAGAAAGAGTCGTCAACTTAATAAGGTCCCTCACTATCCACCACGCTCCAGCCCCTATCCCATCGTCGCAATGTTGCTTCCTTGTGCCTGTTTTACAAGTGCTTCAATGGATTGTGCTCTGATGAGCTTGCTACTCTGGTGCCCCAACGACGTAAATTCACTAGACCAACCCGACAATCTGCCCAATCCCATCCGTTCACTGTGGAGGCCCCCAGATGCCGAAGAGCTTTCTACTTCAAAAGCTTCTTTCCTCGTGCTGCTGGACTCTGGAACTCCCTCCCTGCTCCTTGTTTTCCTGACGGTACTGACATGCAGAAATCTATAACTAATGTAAACAGACATCTCGCTGCACAGCTCCCAATTTAGGTTGACCCGTCCCCCCCCCCCCAAAAAAAAACTATCCCCCTTTTTTTCAGTATCCCCTTACGTCTACAGTGGTGGTCTGCCTTGTTTGGGGTGAAATATGTTAAAAATAAATCTATCTATCTATCTATCTATCTATATAAAAAAAGGTAAAAATAATTTAATATGATTGAAATTAATATATATGTATATACTTTGCATTCCAATGATAAAAAAACATATTTAGCATATCGTTGCGACTGAAGGATGCCAACACACACACACACACACATATATATATATATATATATATATATATATATATATATATATATATATAAGGCATATTCCGACAACGTTCGTGTAATTCTCTAGTCAGTCTTTCTATATGTGTCTCCCTTCGCATAAATAGAACTTAAATTCCCTTCTAGATGTGGTAATGTCTCGTGGCCGTATGGTTATGACGCTTGCTTGCGAAGTCTAGGTAGATTCTGTAGAAGAGTTCGAACCTTGTGATCGTCCGAGATTATCATCCCTGCACTGATGAGAACGAAAGCTTGAAACGCTAGCGTATGTAGGTAAAAATAATTTAATATTATTTATTTAAAATTAATATGTTATAAGTCCCTTTAAGAAGATTGAAGTTGAGCCCTGTTCGGGGAAGTTAAAAATCGACTGACACGTAGTTATAAGGCATATTCCGACACATATATATATATATATATATATATATATATATATATATATATATATATATATATATATATATTATGGGGTAAGGTACACGATAAGTCATGAAAATGAAATGCCGTGGTAGATAAAATGTGTGAAAAATGCCAAACGGAAAACAAGAGATTTGAGCGGTTTCGTTCGTGTTAACGAACGTCTTCAGAAAAAGTGAAGACGTTCGATAATACGAACGAAACCGATCAAATCTCTTGTTTTTGTTTTTCTCCTGCACTTTAACCTGTTTTCCGTTTGTCATTTTCACACACACACACACACATATATATATATATATATATATATATATATATATATATATATATATTCGGGACTGCTATTAAAATAAGTATATATTTCTAATTAAATATTTTTTTATTAAATAATAATATCGTATTTCTAGGGTTTTAATTTAAATTACGTAAATTATGTAATGATTGTTATTTATGAGTTGATTAAGGTATTTTTATCATGAAATTGTAATTAGCCTTCAGTGAAGTTTAAATCTTAGCTCTTATGTCAATGTTATTCTCTTTCTTTTCATTTTCCACAGCTTTGTCTTCGATAACAATATGTAGCGTTTTATGAACTGCCGTCGGTGGAGCTGAATCCGATGTGAGCTGTTTCGTTTTTTGGACTTTTGGTTGTCGTATCGCTATGTATGTTCTGATTGAAAACTTTCAGGGTTTTTTTCTGATAAGTCCATGGAAAGAAAGATACGACATTGACATACAGATGTCGTTTTGTCTTCTATCGAACGAAACGGATCCGTAATTGTACGAAGGCCTTTTGTTTTGAACAAAAAAAAAAAATGATTCGTAAGATGAATAAAATCTTGGACTTTGAAATGTAGTAAAATGTTGTTTATTGGTCCCCCGATTTTAAAATTCGGGGGACTTATGTTTTAGGGCATGTCCGTCCGTCCGTCCGTCCGTCCGTCCGTCCGTCCATCCGGATTTTTCTCCGCAACCATCCATTGAATTTCTCTGAAATTTTGCAAGTTGTTACTTTGGTCAGCTAGGAAAGTGACATTCTCTGATTTTTGAAAAACAATCTGGTTAGCCCCCCCAGGGGCTCAAAAGGCCCCGAAATGGCAAAAAATGACATTTTTGGCCCCATAACTTTTCATCCATCCATTCAATTTCTCTGAAACTTGGCCAAAATGTGGAGGCAATTGTTCCTAATAGAAAATAAGTATCGCTGACTTTGGAAAACATCTGATTCGCGCCCCCAGGGGGCCAAAAGCCCCCCAAATAGCAAAAAATGACCCTTTTCTCCCATAACGTTTGATCCATCCATTCAATTTTTCTGAAACTTGGCCAAAATGTAGAGGCAATTGTTCTGGATATAAAATGAGCATCCTTGACCTCAGAAAAATTCTGGTTCGCGCCCCCAGTGGGTTAAAGGGAGGTCAAAAATGCCCCAAATTGCCCAAATTTATTGCATTTTACACTCGCCACATCGAGTCACATACAGAGGGGGACCACGCATGCGCGGCTTGTTTATATAGGCTCTGTTGTTACATGTTGACAATCATCGAGCTTTTACGTTGAAAGGGTTAGTATACATAAAGAATAGAAAATATATGATAACCATATAGTTTCACACACACACACACAGTCTGTATGTGGATGACTATATGCTCCCCTTCTTGGGTAGAGCTCGCGTAAGAAAATAGTCAACTGCCACTAGCTTTTAAGGCATTGCTCATTTGTGAAAAACAATTCGATGTATATATATATATATATATATATATAATTAATATTTTTTAATTCAAAATGGCGTACGAGTGGGTTCTCCCACGTGTGAGTTTGCTCTTTCCTTTTGGTTTTTGTTTGGTTTCACCCAAAAATGAACATCTATATTCGTGTAGGTTTTTTCAAGACACTTTAATCCAAGAACTTTTTACTCTTTGTGAATTTTTCTGATGATTTTGTAATGTTGCAGAGACGATATTGGCATAAAAATGTTGGTTGGCACAAGACAAATGAAACGGACCGTAAAAAATATATCTCACAGAAATGTTAGGTTTTTTTTGGAAATGTGAAAAAATAAAAATAATAAAATAAAAACATGGTTATTGGAATAAAATATGAACCTGACTTTATATATATATATATATATATATATATATATATATATATATATATATATATATATATATATATATATATATAGCTGGTGACATTTTATATATAATTATCGGAAAAAATTAAAATGTAGAAATTTCCGCAAATTACGTTAAAAACTAAATAAAAACAAGAACGAAAAATAAATTTCCAGAAATTTCCACTGACTAAATTACAATGCACACGAAATCCGAAAAAAAAAAATTAATACCGGTCGTGGTTCGAACTTACAACCTCGGTTTCTAATTGTTTCGTTCTAAACCGTAAGATCACCGCGACAACTACAGAAGTAAACGTTTGATTTAACCTAGAAATGAAGCATGCCACTTTCACCTTACTGTTTTCTTTCTTTTTTTGGTCTAGGCACAAGATATGGTCGAAGAAAGAAATGTCGACCGTTTGGTTTTGAAACGTGTTTTGTTGTTTTATGAAGCCCGCCACGATCACCTCATTTGCTTCCCTCATTTACTTCTGGTTAAACATACCAGCGGAGTGTATTTATGTTAAGGTGTTATCTTTTTTACGATTTACGAGATCTGAAAATAGAAATGAAATCTAGATATAAAGAACGAGTAATATAGAATTTTATGACACGTTGTGAAGAAGAAGACAGCGCGCAACTACTTTCAAGTAATGCCGATTGCCTCATCACAGGAAAACAACAGTTTAAATAGTTGTTATATACTATCATAACAGTGACGTAATCATTAGAAAAGTATCGGCTATTATGTCGTTCTAAAAAATGAGCCAATTTCTGGGTCGGAAATTATCGATCTAACACTTATCGTTGGCTAGTTTTTGACTTTGATGTAGTATTTTTTAGTTCTTTACATAAAGTGGCTTCATGTCTTGTTTGAAGCAATTTCCATTATAAAATCCGATGATTTTACCTTTCAACCTTGGACCATACACGTAAAAAATCAAGTTGTCGTCATTATTACAAAAACACATGAAAACTCATACCTTGGTCGCTGCATGCTTTCCTTGTATTCACCTTTTCTGTGATCCTTCCCGACCGGGGGAACGCACCCTGCAAATAAGAACTTTAATACTTCGAAAAAAGAAAAAGACTAAACTGTTGTGGACAGAGGGGGTTTATTCGCTATGATCTTTGTTCCAAATTACTGACTAGTGTTAGACAGAGAGAGATCGATAACCACTGTTTAATTATATCTTTTCAACGCATTTTTAAAACCACGTGTTCACATTTCTAGTGTTTCCAAGGAACAGCCGACTTCTCTCACTCACTCTCCTGTTTAGCCATGTGACGTCACATCCATTTCTATCAATTCCCCCCTTCCCCCCATTAATATAAATTCTAACCTTGACTTCAGCAAGTTGACACGACTGCCCTTTCATTTTTTTTTGTTATTCGCGAATAACCATCTAATATACTAGTGGGTTTACTCGCCAAATTTAAAAAAAAAACATTCACAGCAAGAACTCGCCTTTTTACCACAACTGCAAAATAACTTTTCTTTTCTTCGTTCGTGTGCCTAACACCAAACGAAATCAGAGTTTAATTTTTTTTAATTAATCTATTTTTTTAGTCGTGTAAGTTTTATTTTTTTTTAACATATTAGTAACCATTTTAGTATGTGTTTGACTGCTTCGACTATTTTTATTATTATTATTATTATTATTATTATTATTATTATTATTATTATTATTATTATTATTATTATTATGTCCAACTTCTTCCTGTTATTAAACACATTAATATTATAAGTCTGTCTTGTAAACTGTGGTAATATTTGCAAATAGCCCTTAGTGATAAAGCGATACTCTCGAGTCATATTTCGCATTCGAAACATCGATCTCATAAAGAAATCACTCAACGCGAAAGAAAATCAAAACGTTGTTTTGATATACTGTTACTTTTTACGGTGTTGCGTCTAACGCATTCGTTGCGTGACATCAAGCCCATCTTTAGTTGTAGTCTGTTATGCTTGGCTGGTGGCGTAGTTGATTACGCTTTCACATCATATATTGCTATGTAAATCCGGTATATGACATGTCTACATTCTTCTAGACGCTGATCATATTTCTTTTTATTCAATTCCTTCTGTTGTGCTTTTTTGTTTCTTCTTCTTCTTGTTTTTGTTGTTGCAACGGCGTTCATCTTGATCGGGGTGAGCCGATTTCTTTCCTGGGCTAGGTTACGAAAGATGGCGACTTATGCACGAACAAGGTCGCACGATATGGCTAACCATTTGCGATTCGACCATCAGCGACTGACCATATGTTGACTTAAAAGCTAAGACAAGTTCCTCTTGATGGTTGTGGACCAGGTCCTCGTCTGTCCACCGATGCAAATAGATAGGGAGGATTAAATCGAGAATTAATTTTCCGACCGGACGACGTGCTGAATGCCCGCAACAACATCGAAGACGTCACAGCAACAAGACTTTAGATTGAGTTGTTGGTGGACAACAGGTCAAGTCCTTGTGCGTTGCTTATTCTGTGGTCAAGCATGCACTATTCGGTACTTATATCGATCTTGACCCAGTTTTCGCGAGTTTCTTGTCGGAAGCGTTCGGCTATCCTACGTAAACGCCCGAGAGATGACGAGCCGATTTGTACCAGACGACAATTTTGATACGGTGCTGCGTCTTATGATTGTAAGTTATATTTTCAAGAAATTTTCTAAAAGAAACAACAAAAAAAACAAAACAATCCAAACATAGCGAAGTTACTGTTATCAAAAAAATATTTTTTGTTATTTTGATACGTTGCTGCGTCATATAATTTTTAGTTATAGTTGCAAGAAAATTTTTAAACAACAAAACAAATAAAACAAGCAAAACAGAGCAGAGTTACTGTCATCAAATAAATATTTTTAACCCTAACCCTAACCCTAACCCTAAACCCTAATCCTAAACCCTAAATCTTAACCCTAAACCCTAAACCCTAACCCTAACAAAAAAACAACAAAACAAGCAAAACATTATAATCATAGGTCACAGCACCGTATCAAAATTGTCGTCTGGTACAAATCGGCTCGTCATCTCTCGGGCGTTTGCGTAGGATAGCTGAACGCTTCCGACAAGAAACTCGCGAAAACTGGGTCAAGATCGATATAAGTACCTACTATTCTTTCGAACTGTTAGTCCCAGTTGTATCGCACTCACTGCTTTGCTATCTTCAGCATGACCAGTTGCATCATGGTCCGGGGTTTCCTCTTTCCGGTTGCATCTTGGTCCGTCTGGATATTTTAGAGTTATTCAGTGACATACGCCATTTCAGTTCGGCGAATCTTCCTTTTTTGAGTTGGAAATCCCTATGTCGTTTTTATTTCTTGCGGAGGAAAAATAACACACACTATGCACATCAATAAACACGAAAAGAAACTGGAACCTCAAACAGATCTCCATCGTTCCAGTTATCATAGGAGCCACTGGACTCATGAAGAAGACCTTGAAAAAGTGTTTAGCAAGTATACCTGGTGAACCAAGTGCAAGAGAAATCCAAAAAACTGCACTCAAGGGAACAGCAAGAATCCTGAAAAGAGCTCTCGGTTGAAGTCTGTAAATAGCGGGTGATCGTATGGCATTTGGAATGAAAAGAAAAAGAAAGAAAAAAAAAAGGGGAAAAATCTACTGGAGAGAACTTGAATGCCTAATAGCCACTTACCTTAAGTGTCTTCAGTCTCTCTGTACAGGGTTTGTCAGGACAACCTGACATGAGGCTAAGATCAAAGTTTAGTATCTGTTCCGATAGATACTGCACCCCATACTGGTATTGTCTTGGCCTTCGGGGCTTGACTTACGCCGGTCAATGGGTCTGTCCTGTGCAGTTTTAGGAGGTCCATCCTCCCAGGCTTTGCCTCCCCTCTTTGGGGAGGAGTAAGTTTATTGCTTACTGTCTGAGGAAATGCCGACGGGGCTGCCCAGGCAATTTTTAAATGGCCAGAGTGCTCACCTCTCGGGCGCTGGCTTTTCAAACCTCACTTTCCCGGTCACGTCTTACTTGTGGGAGTAGGATAAAACTGGCCTTGTGCCTAACTCCCTAATAGAAGTTGAATGCCTGGGCGTCAGGCCGCTTTAAAAGTGTTAAAACAAAAAGAATAAAAGTGTTAATAACAAATATATATATATATATATATATATATATATATATATATATATATATATATATATATATGAGAAAGGAAGGGTGATAGTGAGCGCTGCCTTAATGGTACCCACTCAAGGCTTTCCATATTCATTTCCTTCTTCGTCACTACTGACTCCTCGAAGCCTGGACTCTCCTCCAGCGCTCATAGTAGCCACGGCTACTACTTTTCCTTATCAACCCATCATGTCAACCCAATATTTCGATGTACTTGCATGACATTTTTCTTAAAATTATCATCCTGAGGAAGTCTTATAATAAAGACGAAACGTTGATGAACATATAAAAAAAATATCTCTTGGTTTTTCGTTTTTCATTTCCCATATTGGTTTAATTTTACTTCAGTCGAAGTTCTCAGAAATCAAGAGGCTCCTTCCTGTGGCTAACACTTGATATCTATATGAGATACATAGATATTCGAATATTCTATTAATGTTCTCTTTTATTTCTCAAACGTTGAGTTTCTAAAGAGGTTAAGAACAATAATTTTATTCTCCCCAGTTAACTATGTTATAGTATATCTTTTTTGCAGTATCTTGGTCTTATCGGATTCCAGGACAAGTATTCATCTAGTCTGGCAACCGGAACTGCCGGTTCCCCAGCTCACGCTCTCCACCTTAACGCTAACAACTAATTGTGATGGCGTCATTCCGTCTGTACAACACAATAGATATGTTCATCCTATATTGTCATCTCCTTTATCATTATTTTTGCATTACGATGTATTCCTAATTAAAATTTTCCTGTGATCCAAGCTTGTGGGTGGCGCCAATCCATAGTATCACAGTAGATGTTTATTTTTTAAAATAATTTCTTCTTTAAAATACTGATTTAAAGAAAATGCAAAACTTCCATGAAAAATAGTAAAAATAAAAATAAAGTAAAGTTATTTAAATAAAATAGTCATGTACCTTTAATTTTTTATGTCTTTTGTCTATTTTACTTTATAGAATTTTCTTACTTTTTAGAAACATTCCGATCTGAGTGTATGGTCGTTTTAGCTACTTTTGCAAGTGTATCTAGCGACATTTAACAATGAAAGTTGCCAACCGTCGTATTTCCCCATGACACAGAAGTCTTCAGTTGGTTGATATTGCTTTACATTTCCAGTTTGGTCTTGCTTCCAATTTGAGAACACTTCAAGTAGCAAATGATAAAAACAAATATACGATTGGAGAAAATGACTCAAGTCTTGCATATTAATTGCATATTAATTGCATATTAATTGCATATTAATTGCATATTAATTGTATATTAATTGCATATTAATTGCATATTAATTGCATATTAATTGCATATTAATTGCATATTAATTGCATATTAATTGCATATCAATTGCATATTAATTGCATATTAATTGCATATTAATTGCATGTTAATTGCATATTAATTGCATGTTAATTGCATATTAATTGCATGTTAATTGCATATTAATTGCATATTAATTGCATATTAATTGCATATTAATTGTATATTAATTGCATATTAATTGCATATCAATTGCATATTAATTGCATATTAATTGCATATTAATTGCATATTAATTGTATATTAATTGCATATTAATTGCATATTAATTGCATATTAATTGTATATTAATTGCATATTAATTGCATATTAATTGCATATTAATTGCATATTAATTGTATATTAATTGCATATTAATTGCATATCAATTGCATATTAATTGTATATTAATTGTATATTAATTGCATATTAATTGCATATTAATTGCATATTAATTGTATATTAATTGCATATTAATTGCATATTAATTGCATATTAATTGCATATTAATTGCATATTAATTGCATATTAATTGTATATTAATTGCATATTAATTGCATATCAATTGCATATTAATTGTATATTAATTGCATATTAATTGCATATTAATTGCATATTAATTGCATATTAATTGCATATTAATTGCATATTAATTACATATTAATTGCATATCAATTGCATATTAAGCAGCAAGTTTAGAGGTGTTGGGCAAACACGCTATATAGACACCGAAGGCAGTTCCTATGTCTGCTGAAACGGACAATTGAAGAATTTCTGCTTCCTATTTTGTGCTCCTCTCGAAGGTCTGCTGATGCATTTAAAGCTTGAATGTTGCCACTTTGTTGGGTTAGGGTTTAGGGTTTAGGGTTATGGTTAGTGTTAAGGTTAGTGATTAGGGGTTAGGGTTAGGGTTAGTGTTAAGATTAGGGGTTAGTGTTAGGGTTAGGGTTAGGGTTAAGGAGTAGGGTTAGGGTTAGGATTATGGGTTAGGGTTGGGTGTAGGGTTTGGGGTTAGGTTTAGGGGGTAAGTTAGAGTTAGAGTTAGAGTTAAGGTAAGGGGTTAGGGGTTAGGGTTAGTGTTAAGGTTAGGGGTTGGTGTTAGGGTTAGGGTTAGGGTTAGGGTTAGGGTTAGGGTTAAGGGGTAGAGTTAGGGTAAGGGGTTAGGGTAAGGGGTTAGGGTTAAGAATTGGGGTTAGAGTTAGGGTTAGGGATTTGGGTTAGGGTTATGGTTAGGGTTAGGGTTATGGGTTAGGGTTGGGGTTAGGGTTTGGGTTAGGTTTAGGGGGGAGGTTACAGTTAGAGTTAGGGTTAGGGGTTAGGGTTAGGGGTTGGGGTTAGGGTTAGAGGTTAGGGTTAGGGGTAGGGGGTAGGGTCAGGGTCAGGGTCAGTGTCAGGGTCAGGGTCAGGGTCAGGGTCAGGGTTCGGGTTCGGGTTCGGGTTAGGGTTAAATTCTGTTATGATGTGGAAGCAGCAATTTAGTTTTAGATCATTATATTATTGTGTTCATATATCTTTAGAGAAATCAAAACTTCGTTCATATAATTTCATTAAATCTTTAATTTCGTACTAAGGAATGTTTATGACGTAGGAATATAATTTGCATATGAATACTAATGATTGGCAGGGTTTTATTCCAGTTTCATTTGTCGCCCAATAGGAGCGTTGATGGATCTGATTGTTTAGTTTGATCATATTATATAGAACGGATTTGAAGTCAGACTTCAGTTGCTGAGTAAATTATAGTGAGGAAAGAATGTAATGTTAGGTCTTACTAGTTAGGCGCTTTAGATCTCTCATCGCAACTCTTAATTAAGGAAAGGTGAATATCCACGTTAAAGTTAAATAAAATGCGTTGATTTAGTGATGATGATTGTTTTGTAACTTCTTTTTCGGATTGAAGAATGATGAACCCTGAAAGGTAGAACTTCTTGGTACGTTCATTTGATAAAATATTGCAAACGAAGTCATTAAAATTGTAAAGAATTCAGCATCTTGTTACGTAAGTAACAAGACATTTCTTTGTTTTGTGAGTGATGAGTACGAAGGATAATTATGAGAAGAACTACTTTGTTCGCTCAACTCTCCGGATAGAACAACTAGCGCTGAGATTTTTAACACACTTGAAGTCTTTATCTTCCCCCCCCCACAGCGGTAAGATGTGACACAAGGTCGGGAAAGTGGGATTTGAAAAGCCAGCGCCCTCGAGAAAGAAGAGCGTTCTGGCCTACAAAAAAATCCTGGGAAGCCCCGTCGTCATTCCCCGGTAGGGGCGCCTCAGACGATTACCAATAAACTAACCTCTTCTCAAAGGGTGAGAAGGCAAAGCCTGTGAGGGTGGACCTCCTATAACTGCACAGGGCAATCCCTAAGATAGGCAGAATCAACCCCCGAAGGCCAAGACGATACCGGTCTAAGGAGTGTAGGATCCATCGGAACTGATACTACACTTTGATCCCAGCCAAAATACTGAGAACAAACACTTGATGATATAATTAAATGGGAGAAAAAAAATGGAGTTATGGGAATAGCTCAGAGGTTGTTGCAAAGATGAAAGTATACTGCTGACACACTGCATTATACATCCTGGGCATCTGTGACGACAAAATATCCCCATAACCACAAGGAGAGGGCCCTAAAAGGTGGGGAGGGGGGCTAAAAGCGGAAGTCAAGGAAATCATGTCACTTCCGTTCGGAGAGCAGTCTTGCTCTTGAGCCTGCGACCAGCCGACCGATTAGACGCGAAAAACGCAGCAGTCCCTGCCCGCCCGAGTGGGGTCGGGGACTTTGGGCACAGGTAGTCAAAAAATCGGATTATCTTCTGTATGTTATAGTATCTCGCCCTCCAGTTCATTAATTCTCTCTCTCTCTCTCGTACACATTGCAGTTTCTGTCTCTTTGTTCTACGTTCAATAAAACCTCGTGTAAACTAAATCCGGCGCCCGCGTGTTTGTCGATCAACTGCTGAATAACACAAGCTAGCAGTGACCAGATTAAGCAGAAAGTATTAGAAGTTCAACGACTAGAATTAGAGCGGCCTCTCAGTGCATGGCGTCATGAACCAGAACACCGAAATAAGACGTGGCAGAGATGATAGCAAAGTCTTCCTCTTTGGCAAGTTAGCTGACTGGGTTCAGACGCCTTTTTGGGTAGCTCTGTTTTCGCTCTCACCCACATGGGAAGCGTACGTAATTTGTAATTTCACAGTGCTTATTAGTGCCGCGTTGTGTTCGTTACACGTGGAATGTTGCGGCAATAAAAATATTTAACGGGAGATGTGGGACCACGTTTAACCATTGTAATTTTCTCTTTTCGTATATCAAAAGAGAAGTGTTCGATTTAGATAATGACGGAACGGAAAAATCAGA
Organism: Sepiola atlantica; assembly: GCA_963556195.1. Taxonomy (NCBI): domain Eukaryota; kingdom Metazoa; phylum Mollusca; class Cephalopoda; order Sepiida; family Sepiolidae; genus Sepiola; species Sepiola atlantica. The sequence goes on along the minus strand of OY744546.1, from coordinate 60,208,162 downwards.
GAGAATATCCATGCAGTTCCACGGTAATTTCCGCCGTTTTTTTAATACTATTTTCCAATCCATTGCAACAAAACTATTTTTTAAATTTTTATAAATATATTCCGTCTTCTTTTTCTAAATAAATATGTTATTCCTTTTATATCCATTAAAAATTTGGAAGTATTCCGTACCGTATATATATATATATATATATATATATATATATATATATATATATATATATATATATATATATATATATATATATATATAGTAAGTTATGAAAATATATTTATAGCAATTAAGCTATACAGAGGCACCCGCGTTTCATCCTCGGAGGAATTTTCAGGCTAAAATGAATGGAGTTAGTTTTGCCGGGTATTTTTATATACACGGCTAGCTAGTTAACAAATCAGATTCTTCGCTGTTCTCTTAGCCAATCGTGGCGCTTCTCACGAACAAAGGTCCGGTTAGTTTTACTTCTTATTTCCTGTTCTATTGTTCTTTTTTCTATAGAGTGGCCTATATCCCGTTTCTTTGTTGTGTCAATATAAAAAAAACAAACGGCAAAACTAACTCCATGCATTTTAGCCTGAAGATTCCCCCGGGAATGAAACGCAGGAACCTCTGTGTAGCTTAATTGCCATAAATATATTTTCATAACTTACTACCTAGCCTAACTTACGTATCGAGCACTGTTGAAGAAAATACTGAAAACTGACACATAAAAAATTATATCTCCTTATAAAATTTGATGTGGATATATGAAACAGTAATATATATATATATATATATATATATATATATATATATATATATATATATATATATATTTATTTATATACAGGGTGATTCATAAGTCACTTCACTTAGCCATTTAAAATGATTACGATATGAAGCACAGACTATGAACTTTTGATAATTGTTATCTTACTCTCAAATTACTGCTATTTGTTATTTTAAATTTGTTGGTTTATATATTTGTTTCTATATATATTTATTTCATAATCAATCAAATATGCTACAAAGAGTCGTAAATTCCTTGCAAAAAAGAATGGAGCTATGCATGCAGAACGAAGGTAGAAATTTTGAAAATTTGCTGTAATTTTAAACTCCGATAAATGAATTTGTTGAATAAACTTTCTGTTTTGTATTACCCTATTTTTTAACTTTAGAATTTCAAAAATAAATAGCTAAGTGACTTATGAATCACCCTGTATATATATTTATTTATATATACATATATTCAATATATATATATATATATATATATATATATATATATATATATATATATATATATATATATATATATATATATATACATATATATATATATATATGAAGCAATCCAACAAAAGATATAAGCGTCAACTAATATCTTATAATTAGTGAAACATCCGGATAAAAACTGAAGCTCAATATACTGGATAGAGCATTAATATTATAATATAAAATGAAGTAATAAAATAAGGTGTCAATCAAATTTTATTGGAATTCAAAGTTCAAGCAAAGTATCCTTAAGCTAAGGACTTAAGGATACTTTGCTTGAACTTTGAATTCCAATAAAATTTGATTGACACCTTATTTTATTACTTCATTTTATACTATAATATATATATATATATATATATATATATATATATATATATATATATATATATATATGGTTTTACCATTCTACCGCTCAAGAATAATTATAATAATAACAATAATAATAATAAATTATAATAATAATAATAATTATAATAATAATGATAATAATAATAATAATAATAATAATAATAATAATAATAAAAATGATAATAATAATAATAATAATAATAATAATAATAATAATAATAATGATAATGATAATGATAATAATAATAATAATAATAATAAAATTAATAATAATGATAATAATAATAATAATAATAATAGTAATAATAATAATAATAATAATAATAAAAATGATAATAATAATAATAATAATAATAATAATAATAATAATAATAATGATAATGATAATAATAATAATAATAATAATACTAATAATGATAATAATAATAATAATAATAATAATAATAATAATAATAAAATAATGATAATGATAATGATAATAATAATAATAATAAAAATAATAATAATGATAATGATAATAATAATAATAATAATAATGATGATAATAATAATAATAATAATGATAATAATAATAATAATAATAATAATAATAATAATAATAATAATAATAATAATAATAATAATAATAATAATAATAATAATAAAAAGCAAATCGTAGAATCAAAATCAATTGGCCATTCATGAATAAACATATGTAATTCATAAAGCAACACTAAATTATAATGGAGAAAAAGTATATATAGGAGTTACAGAAAATCCATTCAAGTATAGATATAGTTATTATATGATGACATTTAGAAAATTAACAATATATGTAATCAACATATCTAAAACTAAAAGCAGACAACAGAATAATAAGAACGAAATGTGACTTGTGGAATTTCCACAGACTTTCTCTAGTATTCTATTAATTAAAATTTTTTTTTTTAACAAGGTTCACCCCAAACAAGACAGGCCGCCACTGTAGACGTAAGGGGCTACTGAGAAAAAAGAAGGTGGGGGGGGGTCAGCCTAAATCATGATCCGCGCAGCGAGATGTCTGTTTACATTAGTTTTCTGCATGTCAGTACTGTCGGGGAAACAGGGGGCAGGGAGAGAGTTCCAGAGGCTAGCAGCACGATGAAAGAAGCTATTTGAGTAGAAGGCTCTCCGGCATCTGGGTACCTCCACAGTGAATGAATGAATGACTTTGAAGGTTGAGGATTAATGGTTCGCTTTTGTATTAGTGAATATCACGTTAGTCCGGTGACCTTCTCATCACTCATCGCCATTTGGCCTAAAGACAGAACAGATACTACACTCTGACCCTCGCATGAATGCAGGTCGGACCAATATTTTTGTTCAAGACTGACTTTTATTTAGAAAGTAAAATTAGATTTGGAAACAATTTTTTTTTTTAAATGAGCAATTTCTATTTTGTTTGTTTCCACGAAGAGAATCAGATAATAGCAAATTACTTTTGATCAAGCAATCTCGTTTTGAGTCTTTTCTAGGAGAACTGTGCCATTAACCCTAACCCTAACCCTAACCCTAACCCTAACCCTAACCTCGCCACTAATGAAAAAACTACGTTTACAAACAAACAAAAAAAGAAAATCCCCGCTAGCCATGCACATTGCACAGTGTGCGTGCACGCAATGATCTACTTTTGTGCGTTTTGTCTTGACACACACCGGGTTAGGGTTAGAGTTTAGTTGTGGTTAGTATCATGGTAAGATAAGGGTGTTCAAAATGAAGAAAAATGCTACTGTGGAACGCATCGCGGAATGGTGGACAGTCGTGTGAGTATGTGTGGAGGCAAAACTATAAGGGAAACGATCTTTTTATGCAAATGCTCAACGGCATAAATAGGTTCCATCCTCTTGATTAAGTCATGAAACGTTTCTTTACTAAAACCCGCATTTTGTCTGTTTTGCGGGTTAGGGTTAGTGTTAGTGTTAGGGTATGGGTTAGGGTTAGGGATGGCGAGGGTATTTTTTGGCGTTTTTTTCTACAAAGGATTCATAACTTTTTTTAACCAAAGTAAACTCATAATATTCTATAAATGACATATTTTTTGATTTCTTAAATAGCGAAAACGTACTGATGTCGTCTTTTTACTAATACTAATGTTGTTGCGGATAGAGTTAGTTAGTTGGTTAGGGTTAGGGTAAGGGTTAAGATTATCGTTAGGGTTATGGTTAACGTTAGGGTTATGGTTAGGGATAGGGTTAGGGTTAGGGTTAGGAATAACGTTAGGGTTATGGTTAGGGATAGGGTTAGGGTTAGGGATAACGTTAGGGTTATGGTTAGGGATAGGGTTAGTGATAGGGTTAGGGTTAAGATTATGGTTATGGTTGGGGTAAGGGTTAGGGTTAGGGTTAGGGTTAGGGTTAGGGTTAGGGTAAGGGTTAGGGATAGGGTTAGGGCTAGGGTTAGGGTTAGGATTAGGATTATGGTTATTGTTAGGGTAAGGGTTAGAGTTAGGGGTAGGGTTAGGGTTAGGGTTAGGGTTAGAATTATGGTGAGGTTAGGGTTAGGGTTATTGTTAGGGTAAGGGTTAGGGTTACGGATAGGGTCAGGGTTAGGGTTAGGATTATGGTTGGGTTAGGGTTAGGGTTATTGTTAGGGTAAGAGTTATGGTTATGGTTATGGTTATGGTTAGGGTTAGGGTTAGGACTAAGGTTAGAGTTAGTTAGCGTTCGGGTTAATGGGTAGATCACATATTTGTACATAAACAAGCTGGCAGATCACATATTAGATGAGCACCCTATTATTTGACTGAAGCTGAGTTAATCAACATTGATATCTTTAAGTTTTTGTCCTATATAATTTCATCACACAAAATACATGATAAAATATTCCTCAATTTTGGGATTTTGTTATGTTTTTTTTTTAAACCTCCCCTTTAATTATCTTAGTTATCTGTAATTTGCAAATAGCGCATTAAGTGGTCCATTTGCAAATAGCGCATTAAGTGGTCCATTTGCAAATAGCGCATTAAGTGGTCCATCGCTTATTGACTTTCTATCGATCATTCGCACCCTCTCTCATTGTATGTTGTTTGACACCCCTGTTTTGTTCTGTACGGTACGT
>OY744546.1:60168485-60198485 GCA_963556195.1 Sepiola atlantica | reverse complement strand
AGAGTGAGAGAGGAGACAAGAGAGAGAGAGAGACAAGAAAGAGAGAGAGAGAGCGAGACAAGAGAGAGGGTGGAGATCCGCTGAGCTACCACAGAGAAATATCAATTATTGGCGCGAGCAAAAAGCGAGCCACGCCCGTCGCAGCGACTGCTTCCGTGTTTTCTGCGATGGGCGTCATCGATGTCGCGTTCAAGCGAAATACGCAACTGCCTCTGAAATACAGTTCAACATTCACCGCAATCTTTTTACGTACGTCCACGCATCTTTATGATAGGTTTTGTCTGTCGACAGGTCGGTCTGTCATGCTTAACTCTGAATTATAATTTCTTTGGTCTGTCAAGCTTAACTTAAAAGAGATATTATTTGAACAGTCACGCGTAAGTTTGAAAAACCAAGAGAGTTTGAAATAAAATATTTGTTCTTTTGTCACGCTTATGTTACGCTTATGTCACGCTTATGTCACGCTTATGTCACGCTTATGTTACGCTTATGTCACGCTTATGTCACGCTTATGTCACGCTTATGTCACGCTTATGTTACGCTTATGTTACGCTTATGTCACGCTTATGTCACACTTATGTCACGCTTATGTTACGCTTATGTTACGCTTATGTCACGCTTATGTCACGCTTATGTTTCAAATGGAATTCTTTTTGGTCTGTCACTCCTAAGTTTAACATACAACTTTTTTGAAGGTCTGCCAAGCTTAAATTTAAAACAACATTTTTGGAGTATGTCATACTTAAGTTTGAAACTTTATTTCCATAAGTCTGTTACGCTTAAATTTGAAATACCATTTTATTTGGCCTTTCGTGCTTACAGTCTGATAGCGTTTTCGTCGGTCTATCAGGCTTCTGACTTGATAGCATTGTATTTGGTCTGTCACACTTAAGATTGAAGTAGAGTCTTCGTTTGTCTATCACGTTTTATATTAAAAGGTAATTTTTCTTTGCTTACGTTTGAAATCGCAGTTTGATCGCTAAACGCACAGATTGAATGGACGTATGTGAAATAAGATACGTCCAATAATGTCAATACGAATCTCAGTTTTCGTCTGTCTCGCTTAAGTTTGAAATGTCATTTTCTTTTGTCCGTCTCGCTTAAGTTTGAAATGTCATTTTCTTTTGTCCGTCATGCTTAAGTTTGAAATGTCATTTTCTTTTGTCCGTCATGCTTAAGTTTGAAATGTCATTTTCTTTTGTCCGTCATGCTTAAGTTTGAAATGTCATTTTCTTTTGTCCGTCATGCTTAAGTTTGAAATGTCATTTTCTTTTGTCCGTCATGCTTAAGTTTGAAATGTCATTTTCTTTTGTCCGTCTCGCTTAAGTTTGAAATGTCATTTTCTTTTGTCCGTCATGCTTAAGTTTGAAATGTCATTTTCTTTTGTCCGTCATGCTTAAGTTTGAAATGTCATTTTCTTTTGTCCGTCATGCTTAAGTTTGAAATGTCATTTTCTTTTGTCCGTCATGCTTAAGTTTGAAATGTCATTTTCTTTTGTCCGTCATGCTTAAGTTTGAAATGTCATTTTCTTTTGTCCGTCATGCTTAAGTTTGAAATGTCATTTTCTTTTGTCCGTCATGCTTAAGTTTGAAATGTCATTTTCTTTTGTCCGTCATGCTTAAGTTTGAAATGTCATTTTCTTTTGTCTGTCATGCTTAAGTTTGAAATGTCATTTTTTTTTGTCCGTCATGCTTAAGTTTGAAATGTCATTTTTTTTTGTCCGTCATGCTTAAGTTTGAAATGTCATTTTCTTTTGTCCGTCATGCTTAAGTTTGAAATGTCATTTTCTTTTGTCCGTCATGCTTAAGTTTGAAATGTCATTTTCTTTTGTCCGTCATGCTTAAGTTTGAAATGTCATTTTCTTTTGTCCGTCATGCTTAAGTTTGAAATGTCATTTTCTTTTGTCGGTCATGCTTAAGTTTGAAATGTCATTTTCTTTTGTCCGTCTCGCTTAAGTTTGAAATGTCATTTTCTTTTGTCCGTCATGCTTAAGTTTGAAATGTCATTTTCTTTTGTCCGTCATGCTTAAGTTTGAAATGTCATTTTCTTTTGTCCGTCATGCTTAAGTTTGAAATGTCATTTTCTTTTGTCCGTCATGCTTAAGTTTGAAATGTCATTTTCTTTTGTCCGTCATGCTTAAGTTTGAAATGTCATTTTCTTTTGTCCGTCATGCTTAAGTTTGAAATGTCATTTTCTTTTGTCCGTCATGCTTAAGTTTGAAATGTCATTTTCTTTTGTCCGTCATGCTTAAGTTTGAAATGTCATTTTCTTTTGTCTGTCATGCTTAAGTTTGAAATGTCATTTTCTTTTGTCCGTCATGCTTAAGTTTGAAATGTCATTTTCTTTTGTCCGTCACGCTTAAGTTTGAAATGTCATTTTCTTTTGTCCGTCATGCTTAAGTTTGAAATGTCATTTTCTTTTGTCCGTCATGCTTAAGTTTGAAATGTCATTTTCTTTTGTCTGTCATGCTTAAGTTTGAAATGTCATTTTCTTTTGTCCGTCATGCTTAAGTTTGAAATGTCATTTTCTTTTGTCCGTCATGCTTAAGTTTGAAATGTCATTTTCTTTTGTCCGTCATGCTTAAGTTTGAAATGTCATTTTCTTTTGTCCGTCATGCTTAAGTTTGAAATGTCATTTTCTTTTGTCTGTCATGCTTAAGTTTGAAATGCCATTTTCTTTTGTCCGTCATGCTTAAGTTTGAAATGTCATTTTCTTTTGTCCGTCATGCTTAAGTTTGAAATGTCATTTTCTTTTGTCTGTCATGCTTAAGTTTGAAATGTCATTTTCTTTTGTCCGTCATGCTTAAGTTTGAAATGTCATTTTCTTTTGTCCGTCATGCTTAAGTTTGAAATGTCATTTTCTTTTGTCCGTCATGCTTAAGTTTGAAATGTCATTTTCTTTTGTCTGTCATGCTTAAGTTTGAAATGTCATTTTCTTTTGTCCGTCATGCTTAAGTTTGAAATGTCATTTTTTTTTGTCCGTCATGCTTAAGTTTGAAATGTCATTTTCTTTTGTCCGTCATGCTTAAGTTTGAAATGTCATTTTCTTTTGTCCGTCATGCTTAAGTTTGAAATGTCATTTTCTTTTGTCCGTCTCGCTTAAGTTTGAAATGTCATTTTCTTTTGTCCGTCATGCTTACGTTTGAAATAGCAATATATTTGATCTGATATACTTAAGTTGGTCTGTCATGGTTAAATTAAAAAAACAAACATTGTCTTTGTTTTTTTATACTTAAGTTATAAATAACATTTAAGATGGTCTGTCATGGTTAAGTTTGAAATAGCATTTTACTAAGTCTGTCACACTTAAGTTAGAAATACCATTTTTAGATTGTCTGTCACGCTGAAGTTTAGAAATAGTAGTTTCTTTGATTTATTACACTTTAATTTGAAATAACATTTTAGATGGTCTGTCACACTTAAGTTTGAAATAGTATTTTCTTTTGAGCGAACGTCTTCTGAAGACGTTCGCCAACACGAACGAAACCGGTCAAATCTCTTGTTTTTGTTTTTCTCCAGCATTTTAACCTGTTTTCCGTTTGTCATTTTTCACACACACACACACACACACACACACACACACACACACACACACACACACACACACACACATATATATATATATATATATATATATATATATATATATATATATATATATATATATATAATATCTTCAAACATATTTCAGTGCTCCGTTACATATACGTTTCAATGCTCGGTAACACACTCTGAAGAGTGCTTGTTCGAATCATTAACGTTTCTTTGGTCATTTAATTTTTTATTATTAATATAATATATTTACTTTTTTTCTTTTTGAATTATTACTTATATATATATATATATATATATATATATATATATATATATATATATATATATATATATATATATATATGTTTTTTCTAAACCAATAATAAAAGCAACTTTATGAAGGCACAGGCACTGAATTTCATAATCCGCAACTATTACTATTTAAAATACCTCTTTCATCAGCCATCTAAGTACCCCTAGAAATCTTGTTGTGAACCCCTGGATGTTCGCGAACCCCAGGTTTAGAACCCCTGCATTAGCCAATGGTAAGGCTTCTCACAAAGAAAGTTTCGACTGATTTTACTTCCTATTATTTTGTTCTGTTCTGTATAAGGGTGACTCATCTCTGTTATTTTTGTTGTGTCGAATTAGTAGGCGACCTTATTTTAACACGTGCGTGCTTGTATTTCTATTTTTAGGTGTCAGTTTTTTATTTAATTATTTTTATATGTATAGTTATCCTAAAGAAACTGCTTTTTTTCTGTGTAAGCAATTGTTTGCTGTTTCACTTCCGCAGTTTAATAGGTTTGGGAGGTGTTTGCATTTTAGAATTTCAAATTATTTAAAATACCTCTTTCATCAGTCATCTAGATACCCCTAGAATTCTTGTTGCGAACCCCTGGGTGTTCGCAAACACCGGGTTGAGAACTCATGCTCTAGAGAGATTCGCCACATGCTTGATAACAAAATTTTTCGGTTCTGCACTTATTTGAGCAGTGCACGTTCTCGTTTTCAAGAATGTTTTTCTGCAAACCTGCGACGTTCTCTTTGCCGAAGCATCCGTTTATCGCGGTCGACAGATGAACTACAACTGCCCGTACATAATAGAAGGATTTTTGTGAAAGGTTTACTCCTCTAGATCCGCCGTGTTCTGTCTATACCCATGCGTATTAACAGGCTAACCTCGTGAAGAATGTAGCATAGACGGTTATTCGCTATGGACAGGCTGTATTTTTCCGCGTCACATAGTCGAGGATGCCACGAATAGGTTAACACGGAAGTGTACTACTCTTATACAGTGGGCCTTTTGGCTAAGATCAAAGTGTAGTATCTGTTCCAAATGGATACTGCACCCCATAGACTGGTATTGTCTTGCCCTTCAGGGCTTGATTTACGCCGGTCTATGGGTCTGTCCTGTACAGTTCTAGGAGGTCCACCCTCCCAGGCTTCGCCCCCCCCCCCCTCTTTGGGGAGGAGTAAGTTTATTGCTTACTGCCTGAGGCGCCCCTACCGGGGAATGCCGACGGGGCTGCCCAGGCAATTTTTTAAACCCCACTTTCCCGACCCGACCTTGGGTCACATCTTACTTGTGGGAGTAAGATAAAAACTGGCCTTGTGCCTAACTCCTGGAGAGGAGTAAATCAATACTCTTATACATACCAGTTACCTCGCGTTGAAAACGTTGTTTTTTTTAAAATTATTTACAAAATAATAAAATGTCGCAAGATATACGTTAGCGATTCGAATGTATCGGGTGAGATTTTGGTGCCATCTGAAAATTCAAAGAGCACGTGGTTTTGCCAGTTGGTAATTTGAAAAAGTCGGCAGGTAAATTCATAAAACAAACATGCGTTGCATTGTTGCTTACCTTGTTGGGCTGGGTGCACCCGGGTTTCTTCTTGCTGGCTGGATGCACCCGGGTTTCGTCTAGCTGGCTGGTGCATCTTGTGTTTCATCGTTGTGGTTAATGATGCTCGGGCTGTTTAACTTGGTGTTGATAGAAAAAATTTCTTATCCATAATACCCAATGCTTTCAAAACGTGGACCAACTTCTAATATATATATATATATATATATATATATATATATATATATATATATATATATATATATATATATATAACGTTTCGGGTTCAACTTTGAAAAACATTTTTGTATTGCTACAATCGTTTCTGCCCATTCCAAAAGACACATTTGATGATTGATAAACTCAAAGGCTGTCCCAGAGAAATTATCTTCAACAAAATGAACTTGTCGTTCTCAGGGGTATGTGAAATCTTACCCGTCGGACTAATGAATACCACATGTACCCCCTTCTTCAGTCAGTTGTCTAATGATAGAAATATGGATTGTGACAAAGGGGAGAAAATTGCCGTTTTCTGGGTCGGAATCTATCTATCTAACACTTATCGTATGTCAGTTTTTTTTTTACATTAAAGTAGTATTTTCTTTTAGCTCCTTACACCAAGTTGCTTCATGCCTTGTCTGGAGCGATTTTCATACAGAGATACACCGAAATATAAACCATAAACTATACACAGACGAATATATTTTTGTTTGAATGTCAAGGGCTGATGATCCGAAAGAGGTCATTTTTTCGAATTGTTTTGTGTCGTGAATAAGAAAGCATTCTGAAAATTAATACTGATCTATATGGTTAATTTCAAAGCGCTTTCTCATCCAATCACTATGTCACGGCACACCTCGATTCGAGAAGATATTCTCCTTCTGATCCGCTTCCTTTGATATTGTTTTATAGTTTACTTTTTATACTTATGTTTTACTTCATTTATTTATTATGCTAATGTTGTGGGTGAACCTACCTACCCTTTAATAATAACTAAATGGTAGCAACCGGCTACCATAAATACCGGCTTTTGCCGGGAGAACATTGGAAGGCACATTTTGGCACTAGCACTGTCAACACTGACTTGTGTATAATTTCTCTGTTCAATACAATTCATTATTATTATCTCTAAACCTGTTGTTCTTTTATTTCATTGTTGGTACCCCTAAACGGGTCCACAACAGTTAAGTATTATTTACATATTGCTTGGAGAATTCAAAAAGGGGGGGGGGTTAAGAAAAGTAGACGAAAACATAGACATGTGTGAAATCAGTGAAGTATGATAGCGTAGTGTAGAAACTAAAAAAGATGTTTTTATTTTAATTTTTCATCCGTTTTCTAGCTAAATATTATTCGCTCGGATTATAATATTAGATAAACTAGGTTCGATGTAGTATAAACCTATTCGCTTTTGGATAATGTGCTTAGACTCTGAAATAATACCGAGGAAGAGTTATTATTGTGTATTGGTTTTATTGACTCAGTGAAATTAAAAGTGTGGTTGAAATTTGGCATGTCGAAGAAAAGTGCGTTTCAGTGATTGTTTTTAATGACTAAATGTTACTTGTATATTATTTTCTCTATATTCCGTTGAGTTCCGCCTATGGAGTGTTGTTGAATTCTTTGTCTGAAATCGGATAAATACCAGTATTAGTTGTGGGTACAGTGTTTGTGTATTTTGAGTTATTTGGTAAATATTTTAATGGTCTGCGATATAGTGGGATTCCTAGTTTAGTTACTTTATCATTTGAAGGTTTTGTTCCTTATGTTTGTTGGTAGCGTGATTGATCTGTGTCCAAAATAGTGTGTGGATGTTCTTGTCTTTGATAGTTGTGTGTATGTTGAATGCCTTTTTTCTAGCGTTCAATATAAAATATGATTATTTCCAAGTTTTTGAGAATTATCAATTTGTTTCTATTATTGTCAACTTCTAACGAAACATATTTTAATGCGGGAATAGACATATTCGTTCTTCGTTATTCCACAATCTATTACATGGTATTAATTGCAAAAATGTCGCAGATTTCAGGCTAAAACTTAAAAGTTCTTAAAAAGAAAGTAAAATTAAGGAAATCTTGATTGATTAGTGCCTAGTTACTATGGATCAAATTTAATGCAAATCTGAAATATTTGAATTTTCAAATGAGAGATTGATTCCATATTATGACCCCCTAAAACCCTTTAAAATACACCAAAAAAACTGAAATTTTAGGAATTTTAATTAATTCATGTCTTATACATATTGTTAAAATTTCACAAATATCAAAGCTTTCTACACACTTTCACCCCTTGTTGCATCAAACTAAATTTAACTAACATGTGGATTGCTTATGTCTAGCAGCTGTGTTTAAAAATCCATAATAATCGGTTAATTAGTTTATGAGTGGATCCTATACATACAAATACATAAAAATATAAAAATATCTAAATTTATATATATATATATATATATATATATATATATATATATATATATATATATATATATATATATATATATATATCTTTAGATATTGTTCGTTCTTTTTTTTTTAAGCATTGAATAAAAATGTAACAAATGACGTAAGAAGCCCTTTTAACAATGTGTGAAAGATTTCTTTCTTTTTTTTCTTTTTTTGCCAATTAATTTCGAAGGATAAAACCTTCATCATCAGAGCTATTTTTTTATAAAATAAACAAACTTTACTTTTGTTTATAAGTAGAACGTCGTGTTGGTGTGACGCTCTCCGCCAAGATGGAATGGGCGGAAGTGAAAATAAGAACGAGGAAGCCAGGGGCACGCCGGGAGTTATAATTCTTTAGATATTGTTCGTTCTTTTTTAATATATATATATATATATATATATATATATATATATATATATATATATATATATATATATATATATATATATAAAGAAGATAGAATATAAAATAAAATATAACATATCATAAAAGATCGATGCTCGATACACGAGATAGAGCAATTATATATATAAAAGATAAGAATACAAATTGTACAAAATACAAATTCTATTTAGTCATTAGTTTTACAAAACAGGGGGTTTCAAATTAAATAAATTTATTTTTCTTTCCTTAAGCCATGGCTTTTCAAATAATGAAATCTTATCGTCAGAGGAATACAAAGAGATAAGAAAAAATAAATATCTTGTTTAATGATTTAATAACATTTTTATTTTGTACAATTTTTACTTACACTCATCTTCTACTTGTTTATGTATATACATATAAATATATATATATATATATATGTATATATATACATATAAATATATATATATGTATGTATATATATACATACACATATATATACATATATATACATTTATATACATACACATATATATATACACACACACACACACACACACATATATATATATATATATATATATATATATATATATATATATATATATATATATATATATATATATAGTCTAAAGAAGCTTTGAGTCATTAAAAAAAAATGTAAAATGCAGTTTAAATTCCCAGACAAACTAACTAAATCCAAGATATTGAGAGACTTAACATTCGTTGGAAAATTAATAAATGAAAAAATATAAGTAAAATAAAAACAATAAAATAAAAAAAAAATAAAAAAGGGGGGGGGGGTAATTATCTAAGAGTGAAACAAAAACAGGAGACCTTAAGCGTCTAATATTAACACGGGGATCATCAGCTGTTTACCATGTAACTGTTTCGGAGATTTAAAAACAGGACAGTTATAATATTCATGGCTCTCCAATGGTACTGATTATACGACCATTTCCCCAATAATCAAGTGTCGAAATAATTCAGCTCAACATATCACTAATATATACATAAAAAATAATAATAATGATAAAATAATAATAATAATAATAATAATAATAATAATAATATATTACCCTTAAGACCACCGTATGATATAGTAATTTGCATATCAAATAACATTAATTATAACAATAATAAAAAAATAAAAATAATAATAATACTATCTAAACACTATATCCAAGTACCATTCTGCAATATGGTAGCTAGCAATAAATTTATATAGGAATACAAAGTTGCATTAAAAAATAAATAAAAAATAAAGCTTAAGTACCTTAGGTACCAGAAAAGTAATTAGATAAGAGGAAGGAAACCTAGCCATACAGATCTAAATACTCAATATATAGTCTAAAGAAGCTTTGAGTCATTAAAAAAAAATGTAAAATGCAGTTTAAATTCCCAGACAAACTAACTAAATCCAAGATATTGCAGACTTAACATTCGTTGGAAAATTAATAAATTAAAAAAATAAATTAATATATATATATATATATATATATATATATATATATATATATATATATATATATATATATATATATATATATATATATATATATATATATATAAGGGCAATTACGAAGGGAATACATGTTTTATCCTTCAGCATTAAAAAATGCGAGAGAAGAAAAATATTGCAGTCGACCGGTTTCGCCCACACATAACGAGAACTGTATCGTGGGATATTAAAAGTGGTACATGTAAAAAGAAAGGGGAAATTATATATTAAAAACCTAAAAGAGCGTTATGTTATTTACAATGGAGGGTGTGTCTTAGAGACTAATATCGCCCTCAACCCCAATAGACACTCCCTCTGTTTACAGGGGGAGGGCTGTTTAAGACGTTTTTTTACGTTTGATAATTTAATTATTTACTATGAATGCAATATTTTTCATTTTGAAATGAGACAAATTCTTCAGCGTATCTATTACGTTTAAAAAAATTGTAACCGACGAAAGAATTGTGATGGACGTACAGATGGACAAAATCTCTATTTATATAAGATACGAGGGGAGTTCAATAAGTAATGCCCCTGACCCACTTCCGGTTGTCTTATTTAGATGAAATTTTGCATGTGTAATGATTTATATCTGTATAGGTTATGTTGCAAAAACAGCTCTGAACTAATTGTGGTTTCTGCTTTACAGGTGTTTGAGCTGAGTCAGGTGTGAAATGGAGTCAGTTGAGTGTCGCGCAGTGATCCGGTTTTTGTATTTGAAAGGACGCACACAAAAGGAGACTTTTGATGAAATGAAAGAAACTTATGGTGATGATGCCCCATCATATGACCTTGTAAAACGCTGGCATCGTGAATTCAAACATGGCTGGAAGTCTGTGGAAACAGCTCCCAGACCTGGTCGTCCCCCTTCTACTATTGATGAGGCATCTGTCCGTCAAGTTGAGGCTGCAATTTTGGAAGATCGACGCATTACTATTCGCCAAATAGCTCAAGAGGTCAAGATTAGTACAGGGTCTGTGGAAACTATCATTCATGACCATTTGCATATGCATAAGGTGTCTGCTGAATAGATTCCTAGGCTGCTCACGCAGGGTGAAACTTGGGTCTATCACTATGATCCAGAGACTAAAGCCGAGTCAATGCAGTGGAATCACTTGGACTCACCACCTCCAACAAAGGCAAGAATACAGCCCTCCGCTGGCAAGGTCATGCTCACAGTCTTTTGGGACTAGGACGGAGTAGTGATGACAGATTTCCTGGCAAAGGGTACCACAATTACAGGAGCCTATTGCGCTTCACTTTTGATGAAATTAAGAGAATCTATCAAAATCAAAAGGCAGGGCAAGATCAGCAAAGGTATCCTCCTCCTGCAAGACAACGCTCCGGTCCACAACTCGCATGTCGCCAGATCAAAAGCACGGGCGTGTGACTATGAAATTCTCCTTCATCCCCCTTACTCTCCTGACCTTGCACCCTCTGACTTTCATCTCTTCCCAGCCATGAAGTTGTTTTTGAAAGGAAAGCGTTTCCCAGATGATGCAGCCTTGATTTCTGAAGTTAATACGTTGTTGGAGGACCAGCCTGGGATGTTCTACAAAAACGGTGTCCAGAGCTGCAACAAACGATGGGAGAAATGCATAACTCTGAGTGGTTCCTATGTAGACAAAAACTAATAACTGTGCCAAGTTTCATTAATCTACTGCTATGGGAAATGGGTCAGGGGCATTACCTATTGAACGCGCCTCGTAAAAGCAGAAAACACGTTTACTACGATAAATAGTAAATGAAAATGGAAGGCACAAATGGTAAATTTCAATTAGACAAAAAGATCTGACTTGATGATCAGAAATAAATTACCGTAGATAAAAATCAACCGACCAATGCTAATTATTAAAAAAAATATTATGCTAATTATTAAAAAAAATATTATGCTAATTATTAAAAAAAATATTATGCTAATTATTAAAAAAAAAATCTTGCCCGCGGAATAACCGATACAAATTTAATTTTCACGTGAATGCTGCGCTAATATACCATTTTTAAACAAAAAATTCATATCTTCAGGGATCGATCTCAAAACGTATTCACAACGAGTTGGATGGATTCCAATAAATACGTTTTTTTTTTCAAGTGTCAATGGTAGCTTCAATCAGTGCGGGAAATTTGAAAAAGGATCTTAAAAAACATTCCCCGAGATTTTTTTCTGACAGACTAATAAAAGTGTTATATCAAACTCAAACGTTTTAAAAATTTTATTTAAAACGTAAACGTGACAGACCAATAATAATTTTATTTCAAACTCAAACGTGACAGACCAATAAATATGTTATTTTAAACTCAAACGTGACAGACGAATAAAATAATATTTAAAATTTAAGCGTGACAGACGAATAAAAAAGTTATTTAAAACTTAAACGTGACAGACCAATAAAAAAGTTATTTAAAACTTAAACGTGACAGACCAATAAAAAAGTTATTTAAAACTTAAACGTGACAGACCAATAAATTTTTTATTTCAAACTCAAATGTGACAGACCAATAAATATGTTATTTTAAACTCAAACGTGACAAACCAATAAAATATTATTTAAAATTTAAGCGTGACAGACGAATAAAAAAGTTATTTAAAACTTCAACGTGACAGACCAATAAAAATGTTATTTAAAACTTAAACGTGACAGACCAATAATTTTTTTTATTTCAAACTCAAACGTGACAGACCAATAAAATTTTTATTTCAAACTCAAATGTGACAGATCAATAAATATGTTATTTTAAACTCAAACGTGATAGACCAATAAAAATGTTATTTTAAACTTAAGCGTGACAGACCAATAAAAATGTTATTTCAAACTCAAACGTGACAGACCAATAAAAATGTTATTTTAAACTCAAACGTGACAGACCAATAAAATATTATTTAAAATTTAAGCGTGACAGACGAATAAAAAAGTTATTTAAAACTTCAACGTGACAGACCAATAAAAATGTTATTTTAAACTTAAACGTGACAGACCAATAAAAATGTTATTTCAAATTCAAACGTGACAGACCAATAAATATTTTATTTCAAACTTAAGCGTGACAGACCAATAAATATCTTATTTCAAACTTAAGCGTGACAGACGAATAAAATGTTATTTAAAACTTAAACGTGACAGACCAATAAAAATGTTATTTCAAACTAAAACGTGACAGACCAATAAAAATATTATTCTAAACTAAAGCGTGACAACCGACAAAAATTTAACTAAAACTTAAACGATGTTTATCAAGGAAAATGTTATTTCTAAACTTTAGTCTAACTGACTTACAAAAAATATGATCTAAAACTTAATCGTGACAGACTGACAGATATGCTATTTCAATATTAAATGGAAAAAGAAAAAGTAGACACATTTGGCGTTAAATTGCATTTGTCTATAAAAGATGTTAACTTGGTTAATCCGGTCGATAATCAGGTTACCTTGCTGAAACGGTAAAGTAATTTAAGAAAATGTGGGCACATGTTTATAATAAAATAAACAAGAATTGGCGTTTTCAAGTTGCGACAATTCAACTTGCGCGTTTAGCGATGCAAATGCTATTTGAAACATATGCATGACAGACCAATAAAAATGTTATTTCAGACTTAAACGTGACAGACCAATGAAAATGTTATTTAAAATTCCAACGAGACAGACTAATAAAAATGTTATTTCAAACTTAAGCGTGACAGACCAATAAATATATTATTTCAAACTTAAACGTGACAGACCAATAAAAATGTTATTTCAAACTTAAACGTGACAGACCAATAAAAATGTTATTTCAAACTTAAACGTGACAGACCAATAAAATTTTTATTTCAAACTCAAACGTGACAAACCAATAAAATTTTTATTTCAAACTCAAACGTGACAGACCAATAAAAATGTTATTTCAAACTTAAACGTGACAGACTAATAAAATGTTATTTTAAACTTAAACGTGACAGACCAATAAAAATGTTATTTCAGACTCAAACGTGACAGACCAATAAAATTTTTATTTCAAACTCAAACGTGACAGACCAATAAAAATTTTATTTCAAACTCAAACGTGACAGACCAATAAAAATGTTATTTCAAACTTAAACGTGACAGACCAATAAAAATGTTATTTCAAACTTAAACGTGACAGACCAATAAATATGTTATTTCAAACTTAAACGTGACAGACCAATAACATTTTTGTTTCAAACTCAAACGTGACATACCAATCAAAATGTTATTTCAGACTTAAACGTGACAGACCAATAAATATGTTATTTCAAACTTAAACGTGACAGACCAATAAAATGTTATTTCAGACTCAAACGTGACAGACCAATAAAAATGTTATTTCAGACTCAAACGTGACAGACCAATAAAATGTTATTTCAGACTCAAACGTGACATACCAATAAAATGTTATTTCAGACTCAAACGTGACAGACCAATAAATATGTTATTTCAAACTTAAACGTGACAGACCAATAAATTTTTTTATTTCAAACTCAAACGTGACAGACCAATAACATGTTTGTTTCAAACTTAAACGTGACAGACCAATAAAAATGTTATTTCAAACTTAAACGTGACAGACCAATAACATGTTTGTTTTAAACTTAAACGTGACAGACCAATCAAAAGATTATTTCAAACTTAAACGTGACAGACCAATAAATATGTTATTTCAAACTTAAACGTGACAGACCAATAATATTTTTATTTAAAACTCAAACGTGACAGACCAATAAAAATGTTATTTCAAACTTAAACGTGACAGACCAATAACATTTTTATTTCAAACTCAAACGTGACAGACCAATAAATATGTTATTTCAAACTTAAACGTGACAGACCAATAAAAATGTTATTTCAATCTCAAACGTGACAGACCAATAAATATGTTATTTTAAACTTAAGCGTGACAGACCAATAAATATGTTATTTCAAACTTAAGCGTGACAGACCAATAGAAATGTTATTTCAAACTTAAACGTGACAGACCAATAAAAATGTTATTTCAAACTTAAACGTGACAGACCAATAACAATGTTATTTAAAACTCAAACGTGACAGACCAATAAATATGTTATTTCAAACTTAAGCGTGACAGACCAATAGAAATGTTATTTCAAACATAAGCGTGACAGACCAATAAAAATGTTATTTCAAACTTAAACGTGACAGACCAATAAAAATGTTATTTCAAACTCAAACGTGACAGACCAATAAAAATGTTATTTCAAACTTAAACGTGACAGACCAATAAAAATGTTATTTCAAACTTAAACGTGACAGACCAATAAAAATGTTATTTCAAACTCAAACGTGACAGACCAATAAAATGTTATTTCCAGCTTAAACGTGACAGACGAATAAAAATGTTATTTCAATCTCAAACGTGACAGACCAATAAATATGTTATTTTAAACTTAAGCGTGACAGACCAATAAATATGTTATTTCAAACTTAAGCGTGACAGACCAATAGAAATGTTATTTCAAACTTAAACGTGACAGACCAATAAAAATGTTATTTCAAACTTAAACGTGACAGACCAATAACAATGTTATTTAAAACTCAAACGTGACAGACCAATAAATATGTTATTTCAAACTTAAGCGTGACAGACCAATAGAAATGTTATTTCAAACATAAGCGTGACAGACCAATAAAAATGTTATTTCAAACTTAAACGTGACAGACCAATAAAAATGTTATTTCAAACTCAAACGTGACAGACCAATAAAAATGTTATTTCAAACTTAAACGTGACAGACCAATAAAAATGTTATTTCAAACTTAAACGTGACAGACCAATGAAAATGTTATTTCAAACTCAAACGTGACAGACCAATAAAATGTTATTTCCAGCTTAAACGTGACAGACGAATAAAATGTTATTTCAAACTCAAACGTGACAGACCAATAAAATTTTATTTACAAACTTAAACTTGATAGACAAATAAAAATGTTATTTAAAATTTAAACGCGACAGACCAATAACATGTTTGTTTTAAACTTAAACGTGACAGACCAATCAAAATGTTATTTCAGACTTAAACGTGACAGACCAATAAATATGTTATTTCAAACTTAAACGTGACAGACCAATAACATTTTTATTTCAAACTCAAGCGTGACAGACCAATAAATATGTTATTTCAAACTTAAACGTGACAGACCAATAAAAATGTTATTTCAATCTCAAACGTGACAGACCAATAAATATGTTATTTTAAACTTAAGCGTGACAGACCAATAAAAATGTTATTTCAATCTCAAACGTGACAGACCAATAAATATGTTATTTTAAACTTAAGCGTGACAGACCAATAGAAATGTTATTTAAAACTTAAACGTGACAGACCAATAAAAATGTTATTTCAAACTTAAACGTGACAGACCAATAACAATGTTATTTAAAACTCAAACGTGACAGACCAATAAATATGTTATTTCAAACTTAAGCGTGACAGACCAATAGAAATGTTATTTCAAACATAAGCGTGACAGACCAATAAAAATGTTATTTTAAACTTAAACGTGACAGACCAATAAAAATGTTATTTCAAACCCAAACGTGACAGACCAATAAAAATGTTATTTCAAACTTAAACGTGACAGACCAATAAACATGTTATTTCAAACTTAAACGTGACAGACCAATAAAAATGTTATTTCAAACTCAAACGTGACAGACTAATAAAATGTTATTTCCAGCTTAAACGTGACAGACGAATAAAATGTTATTTCAAACTCAAACGTGACAGACCAATAAAATTTTATTTACAAACTTAAACTTGATAGACAAATAAAAATGTTATTTAAAATTTAAACGCGACAAACCAGCGTAAATACTTTTTTACACTTAAGCGTGACAGACCAACGAACATGTTATTAGAAACTTAAGCGTAACAAACTGACGAAAATGATATTAAAAAACTTTTAAAAACAAAGTAGCGAAACCAACTTTCATTTGACATTTAATTGTATTTGTTAATTGTGTTAATCCCGACGATAATCAGGTAACCTTGCTAAAGTTGTGAATTAAGTTAACGCTTAAATGTAGTCGTGACAGACCAACGGAAAAACTATCTCAAAATTACGTGTGACAGACAAAATTGAAAAAGATGGCTGACAATGAAAATCTTATTTCAGATTAAAGCATGACAGACCAACACAAACGTCATTTCAAATTAAAAGGAACAACGGCCTCTTATATTTGGGACGCATCTAAACGAAAATGCGTCTATTCTATCTGCGTGTTCAGCGATAAACGCGCTATTTCCAACTGAAGCGTGCCAACAGACGGTCAAAGCCCCCAAGAATTATTCGAGGACGTATTAAAAAAAAATACATGATTTGGTAATTTTACTTATTCTTTTAAGAAATTCAAACGAAGGCGCAATTAATTTATGACGAACTTCGTTTTTTTGTGAATTACAATTGAATAACTCAATCATTCTCTCCCTTGAATTCATTACCTCATGTAATTGAGAGCCGATGGGTTGAGCCGACTTCCAATATTGACGGCCGACTTTGGAATAACGAAATAATCCGCAGTTCAAATTGACTTAATTGATCTGAAAATGTGATAAGTTTGTCAGCTTTTCATTCTCAAAGCTGATTGGTCGAATCGTCGACTATTTAATACTATTCGAAATACTTGTTGACGTTATAACTCCTCCTCTCTCTCTCTCTCTGTCTCTCTCTCTCAGTCTGTCTGTCTCGCTCTCTCTCTCTCTCTCTCTCTCTCTCTATATATATATATATATATATATATATATATATATATATTATAATATAAAATGAAGTAATAAAATAAGGTGTCAATCAAATTTTATTAGAATTCAAAGTTCATGCAAAGCATCCTTAAGTCCTTAGCTCATGAGTTTTCAAAGATAATTCTTCTCTTCAGAGGACCATTACCGCAGTTATACTACTACAGGCAATAAAATTACGCTTTGAAAATATATAAAATTATATACACAAATATATAAAAATACATAACATCAAACATATCAATCCAAAAACATACTTTTGTTGAATCCATACAGTCCATCCAGGTCATACAAGTTGAGAAGCATAATCAGGAAGGACATTACTCCAAGATACAAACAGCAGTCCAAATACGTGAAATTGAAGGGGCCGGCAAAGTTATCCAGTCGCGAAATGTGTCCATATTCAATGTTAATGATAAATAAATCAATCAAAATAATACAAAAATTGTATTATTATACATGGCTTGCTAGTTAACCAATCAGATTCTTTGTTGTTCCCTCAGCCAATCGTTGGGCTTCTCGCGAACAAAGGCTTTGTTGGTGACGCTCCTATGTCAATCCTATTGTTTGTTAACAATGGAGTTTCCTATATCCTGTTTCCTTTGTTTTGTCAATATATATATATATATATATATATATATATATATATATATATATATATATATATATATATATATATATATATTATAATACCGGTTACTTGTTTGGGTGAGAACTACTACAACTATTTATTTTACTTTTATTTGATGTGAAATTTCATAAACTCATACATATCTGTTTAGAGATTCTTTTTGCATAATTAAAATTAATAAGTGTCTTTACTTTTGAATAATAATAATAATAATAATAATAATAATGATGATGATGATGATGATGATGATGATGATGATTGTTATTATTATTATTATTATTATTATTATTTACTCACTAGGAGTTATCACACTGGTCATCGTCAGTGATCGCCCACTGCCAACAACCTGTGGTATTCCCTGGAGTTTGAGTGATAACAAGTCTCCTCAGACTTCCAGTATGCTCCACCTCTTTTCGTTCATCACCGCTGATGACCTTGCGGTAATCGCAACAGCCACCTACCACATATTTCCCGCTGATAAGGGCCATTGGTCCCCTCTGGGGCCCGAGTGGCAACAAGCCTCCCCAAGGTCCCAGAGCTGTCCGCGCTCTTCCAGTGGAGGTCTGGTTTGCGCTTTCCCTCCTCGACCCTCTGCCCATAATTTTCGTGGCGTCAGCCTATGCTTGCGCCTCTCTCGCGTGGTTGTATTTTCCCCGGTTCTGTTGTCTTGTGCTTCCATGTGTTTGTTCCCATTCGTTGCTTATTATTATTATTATTATTATTATTATTATTATTATTATTATGATTATTATTATTATTATTATTATTATTATTATTGTAAAACGGTATTACTATTCATTATTATACTTAAGTAAATAGCCTTATTATTGGGTACAGACACACGTATGTAAATTAGATGACGCTGTAAAAGAGAGAGTCCCTCATTCTCTAAATGCTTACAGGGACTTTAAGAAATATTAGAGAGCTGTTGAACTAACATAGTGTGAGAGAAGGCGTGTCTAACATACCAATCGAACGAACGACAGACAGAGTCGCTTTATAGAGCATGATGGACGCATTAAAACAAACAACAACAACGACGACAACAACAACGACGACAACAACAACGACAACAACGACAACAACAACACAATGGCCGCGAGAAAAATATATGGAAGTGTGAAAATGGTTGAAATATCCGTCCCCCTAACCCTAACCCTAACCCTAACCCTAATCCTAACCCTAACCCTAACCCTAACCTCGCATGATGTTGATGACATATATACAGCCTAAGGATGTGAGTTTTGGTGGAGAAACTCAGTCTGGCTGTTTTAATTACAGACATACATCATGCTAATATAAACGGCTTTCATCGACAATCATGACAACTACAACAGGTCGGACAATTAGCAATAGAAATTGTCGTCAACTTTTCTCAATTTCATGCTGTTTCGTCCGATCTAAATAACAAAAAATATCCAGAACTTTATATTTCTCCAGCCGTTTAACTATCACATGCGCCCCCACCAAACACGTGTTTCGTCGTAACTGCGGCTCATCAACGTGGCTGACTATAACAGGTTTCGAAACCAAAACCACACAGACTGTAATCGTGTACTTTTACCAGAGAGACAGTGATATTTCTAACTTAATCTAGATAGATACACAGTTAGACCGAGAGACAGACAGACAGACACGCCCGCGTCCATCGCGTCAATAGTTTTGTCGTGTTTTAAGTCATTTTTGCAGTGATCGTACGCTACGATATTCTAAAAAGGTTTCATTTTAAAATCTAATCATTGTCTCTCGGTCTGTTATCACGTGACGCCATATCCGCGGGTGATTTCATCTGCACATCGCTTTGAGACTCACCCCTCTTGCCCCCTCCCCAGGGTTAGATCAGTCCTGAATACACGCTGATAACGTTGTTTATTTCACGCCCGGATGAGTTATTGTGACCGCACGCATTCACGTGTGTCAGAATCTATACTAGTGAACCTATCATCCATAATCGAACAGTCCTTCATCTTTTATTTGAAAAAACAATTCTACGACAACGCTATGATGATTTGTAATGCTGGCGGTGACTGGGCATGATTTGATTATTCAAGAGGACGGCTCAACAAGAAGTTGTTTACATTGGACTTGAAAACGACCATGTTGTAGTCGGCTAGGTAGCAGCCTCTCGGAATTGTGTTCCACAGACGGGCAGTTTTAGGAAAGAAACTTTACTCATAGAAGTTTCGTTTAGTTTTAGCTAGGAAGAGAAAAAGGGAAACTATTGACAGTAGTTGTAGAGGGACGAGTTTTTCTTATGAATATTTTACGGGGGGGGGGGCATAGATTTAACTCAGTTGAGCACATGCCATGAAAATAACGATAGAGTAGAGAGAGACTAGCAACGTCTCTTCTATGAGAAAGAGGTAGTAGGAGGAGAAAAGGGGCATCGCTCACTAAATTTTTAAGTCGTTTTTTGTACTCTGTCAAGGCAGGAAAGGACACTCTGGGCAGTACCTCCCCAATGTGGTCACAGTACTCCATCTTTGGGGCGTGTTTAGCTCTTATACAGATAGAGGGTTGCATCTGAAGTTAGATACCTTCTGGAGCGGTATAATGATCTAACCATTTTTCCAGTGACCTTGGCAACGGTCTGGAGTGTAGGTCAGTTCTAGAAACTTATCAAAGAGCGGGCTTCCTCAAGACGCGAGTAGTGTTGGGACGATTGATTGGAATCAGAATAAGGAAAAGCTGGACCTCTTTAGGGTATCGGAATCGGAAAAAGTTGGGCGTTATTTCCGATGCCAAAAACGATTCTTTAAAATTGTTTTTTTCTTTGTTTGTTTCTTTTTGTTTCAAAATATTTTTTCATCGCTGGTACTAATGATAAAATTATAAATATTTATTGATTTTAAACACCGGTAAAACTAAAATTTATAGATCACCTCCCACAAGTGTATTTTTACGTTTGCGGAAATATATCAACATATTACATGGGTTTTTACGGTAATCTGAAATTTAAAATGGGTTTTTATGGTAATCTGAAATTTTAGGGTAATCTGAAATGGTAATTTATGGTAATCTTGTAATTTATGGTAATCTGAAATTTTATGGTAGTCTTAAATTAAAGAAAAACAAAACAACTCTATAGCTAAATATTTAGAGATTTAAAAAGAATCGGAAACGGAATCGGTAATTGTATCGGAATCGGGAATTTAGAACAGAATCGGTAATTGTATTGGATTCAGAGAAATCGTTCCATCACTAGATGGGAGCTATTTATTTCAATTGGGCCAAGTAAGGATCAGAGCGTCGGTGGTGACGCGAAAGTCTTTTTTTTATACCGGCACGAAGCCGACGCCACCCCAACAACTCTCACATATGTTAATTCCCCATTTTTTACGCAATATGTGATTCCAGCAGCGACCTTCATAGTGGTATGCACTCTACCGCGTATCAATATAGTAACACTCCATCATGGCATTTATTCTTTTGTCTTCTCAAAATGTGTTTATTTTGTGATGTACTTTTAAAGATGAATATTCCAGAAACATTTCAATAGAAATTCCCGGCAGTATGTTATTCAAATTAATGATTACTTTGCGACTTCTTTTTGGATGTTATTTAAAAAAAATAATTTCTCAGGCTAAAACATTGTGAAATAAATAGGAACAAAATGAAATATATAAATAAATTAAATTAACAAATATATGTAAATAATATCTAGTTTGAAGCCCGCCGGGGTGCAAAGGAAAAGGAAAAAAAATAAATTTCAAAGAAACCAGACGACAGTGAAAAAAAGTGTTAAATGTCAAACGCCATCTTGATTTTTTTTTTCGTAAATCATGACATTCGTTGAAATGTTCTCTGAGTTGAGAAATGTTTTTTTCTTCTATCATTAAAGCGATTTTATCAGTTTGAAACTTTATAAGGTTTTGATTTGATTTCTTTGTTTTCCGGCATATCAGCCCTTTTTGGTTACACAGCAAAATATGTATTCTATCCTAACAGGCTTTGCCCGCTCGCTATCACTACGCAATTTAATCCATTTTTTTCTCCATTGCTGGAAATCATTGAAACAAATCTAATCGATGAGAAAAAGAAGAAAAAACGCAGCCCCCCCTCTTTCTCTTTCTGTCTTTCTGTCAGGAAGAAAATAAGTAAAAACTTAGTGCTAACAAAACAAAACGACTCGATAAGAACAAGAAGACAAAACTCTCTCTCTCTCTCCATTCATTCTGTTTAAATAATGATGATGATGATGATAATGATGATGATGATGATGATGATGATGATGATGGTGATGATGATGATGATGATGATGATGATGATGGTGGTGGTGGTGGTGGTTGTGGTGGTTGTAATGATGATGATGATGATGATGATGGTGGTGGTGGTGGTGGTGGTGGTGATGATGATGATGATGATGATGATGATGATGATGATGATGATGATGATGATGATGATGATGATGATGATGATGGTGGTGGTGGTGGTTGTGGTGGTGGTGGTTGTGGTGGTTGTGATGATGATGATGATGATGATGATGATTATTATGATGATGATGATGATGATGATGATGATGGTGGTAGTGGTGGTGGTTGTGGTGGTTGTAATGATGATGATGATGATGATGATGGTGGTGATGATGATGATGATGATGATGATGATGATGATGATGATGATGATGATGATGATGATGATGATGATGATGATGACGACGATGACGACGATGATGATGATGATAATAATAATAATAATAATAATAATAATAATAATAATAATAATAATAATAATAATAACCAGTCACAAGGAATTTACAACAGGGAGAAAATAAAACCACACGAAGAACACCACAACAAGAACCAAGGAACAGTAACTGCAAGAAACAGCACTTTATAATTTCCCCCCCAATAAATTACACCGGCCTCAGCTATCACTACACAAAAATGAACAAAAGA
Organism: Sepiola atlantica; assembly: GCA_963556195.1. Taxonomy (NCBI): domain Eukaryota; kingdom Metazoa; phylum Mollusca; class Cephalopoda; order Sepiida; family Sepiolidae; genus Sepiola; species Sepiola atlantica. The sequence goes on along the minus strand of OY744546.1, from coordinate 60,175,512 downwards.
AACAGAAATTACAAGAAACATTATAAGCTCCTCCCTCCCCACCCCTCCAAAAAATAAAAAGAATTAAAAAAAAAAAATTGAAATAAAGAAAAGAGAAAAGGAAAAAATTACGGAATTTTTTTTTTTTTTAATGGTGCCGGCCTAGGCTGACACCAGACAAAATATTTGTAGAGGGTCGAGGAGGATGAGAAGACCGAGGAGGGACAAAACAAACCAAACCTCCACTGGAAAAGTGCGGAGAATGCTGGAACCTTGGAGAGGCTTATTGCCACCCAAATCCCAGAGACGACCAATTGTCCTTACCAGCGAGAAATCAATGGTAAGAGACTGTTGCAATACCGCATCGTTATCGAAAAGAGGTGAAGAATACTGGAAATCTGGGGAGGCTTGTTGTCACTCAGACTCCAGGAAATACCACTGGTTGTTGTCGGTGAGCAATCACTGACGATGATCTGTGTGAGAACTCCTAGTGAGTACAAATAATAGTAATAATAATAAGAGAGGTTTATTGCTACTCAAATCCCAGGGGAGACCAATAGTCGTTGCCAGCGAGGAATCAATGGTACTCGGCTGTTGCGATATCGCAATGTCATTTGCGGTGGTGATCGAAAAGAGGTGGAAAGTACTGGAAATTTGGGGAGGCTTGTTGTCACCCAGACTCCAGGGAACACCATCGGTTATTGTCGGTGAGCAATCACTGATCTAGTGAGTAGAAATAATAATAATAATAATAATAATAATAATAATAATAATAATAATAATAATAATAATAATAATAATAATAAGAGAATATTTTGTGTCTATATAAAAAGTAAAAGAAATTATTTTATTTTCTTTTTTATTATTATTATTAGGTATTATTTAGATTAAGCCTCTCCTTCTTTGCTCATAAAATTTTAATTTGCATACGTGATTATTATTATTTACTCACTAGGAGTTATCACACTGGACATCGTCAGTGATCGCCCACTGCCAACAACCTGTGATATTCCCTGGAGTTTGAGTGACAACAAGTCTCCTCAGACTTCCAGTATGCGCCACCTCTTTTCGTTCATCACCGCTGATGACCTTGCGGTATCGCAACAGCCACCTACCACCGATTTCCCGCTGGGGCCCGAGTGGCAACAAGCCTCCCCAAGGTCCAAGAGCTGTTCCAGTGGAGGTCTGGTTTGCGCTTTCCCTCCTCGACCCTCTGTCCATAATTTTCGTGGTGTCAGCCTATGCTTGCGCCTCTCTCGTGCGATTGTATTTTCCCCGGTTCTGTTTTCTTGTGCTTCCATGTGTTTGTTCTCCATTCGTTGCTTATGTGGGTTGGTTTCCGCATTCGAGGACATTTCTTAGGATTGTAGCTGTTTTGATCATTACTGTCCTTTGTATGGTCTCAGTTATCCCCTTGATTCCTATTTCTCCTAGTCTTTTCTCCATGTTTTGGGGACTGTTCCTAGTGCTCCTATGATTATTGGTGTATACTTACTTTCTTCATGTTCCATATTTCTTTCAGTTTTCTGGCAAGTTCAGTATATTTGCTTCTTTTTTCCGTCTCTTTGATCTTCACTCTGTGGTCCGCTGGAACGGCAAAGTCTACGATTTTGCAGGATTTTTCTTTCTTGTTGATTATTATCATATCCGGTTTCCTTGCTGTTATGGGTTTGTCTGTTTGTACATTCATATCCCATAGGATTTTGCGTTTTTCGTTTTCTAGTACAGTTTCTGATTTGTGTCTGTACCGTTTTTTTGCATATTCGAAATTTAGTTGTTTGCACATTTCCCGGTGTACTTCTTTCCCCACGCTGTCATGTCTGTTCTTGTATTCCTTTTGGGCTAGCTTGCTGCATTCACTTATTATATGATTTATCGTTTCGTCTCTTTGTCCACACATTATTATTATTATTATTATTATTATTATTATTATTATTATTATTATTATTATTATTATTATTATTATTATTATCAGTTATTATTATCAGTTATTATTAAGATTAAGCCTTTCCTTTCATGAAAATTAAATTTGCGTACGTGATTATTGAATCGAGCCGGACACGCGTACGTTCACTTTTATTATATAGATAATTAATCGAACACAAGTTGGAATGTTATCCATTGCTGATTGGGAATGGTACAGTTCGAACGTTTCTTCAACAGTATTAGTGTGTGAATAATCACAGTAGAGTTGATAGGATTCGAATTCGGCAAAGCCGATTCCTTGGTCGTAACCCGTATCCATTAAGATAGTTAAACAACCGCATAGAATTCAAAATTTGTAAAAATGTCTCAGTATTAAATAATGCATAATAAGTTATTCCGTAATCACGTGGACACGCCGATTCACGAGTCAAAGTTATGCAATGTTGAGCTGGGTTAGTACCAGATGGGTGACGATTTAAGAATACCAGGTGCTGTATTTGGGCGAGCTTATCTCAGCATATTTTTCAGTCGTTCTACACTTCTCTCGAAATCAAAGTGTAGTATCTGTTCCGATGGATACTGCACCCCATAGACCGGTATTGTCTTGGCCTTCGGGGCTTGATTTACGCCGGTCTATGGGTCTGTCCTGTGCAGTTCTAGGAGGGCCACCCTCCCAGGCTTCCCCTCCCCTCTTTGGGGAGGAGTAAGTTTATTGCATACTACCTGAGGTACCCCTACCGGGGAATGCCGACGGGGCTGCCCAGGCAATTTTTAATGGCCAGAGTGCTCACCTCTCGGGCGCTGGCTTTTCAACCCCCACTTTCCCGACCCGACCTTGGGTCACATCTTACTTGTGGGAGTAAGATAAAACTGGCCTTGTGCCTAACTCCTGGAGAGGAGTAAATAAATACACTTCTCTTTTGCAATTATAACCAAGCAATGCCAATACAGGAGAAGTGTGGTTGGGATTGTGCAACTCTTGCTTCACAATTGGCTTCCCGCACAGGCATCTTTACAAGAGGTATCCATTGTCTGACCGTCACAACAGACTTGAAATCGAAGACTTACATCAAACCTGTTGCTAACATGGCCGGTAAAATGGTTGGATCATTCTACCACTCCAGAAAGCACATAAATTCTGACGCAATTCTCTACATCTAGAGAAGTCAGATACATCTTACGATGGGGAGGTGCTGTTGCCACATCTGGGGAGGTGCCGCTCAGACCACCCTTTTCTGCCTTGACAGAGTACGAAATCGACATCGAAATCTTGTAGGGGATGCCCTCTTCTCTCCCCTACAGCCTTTTTTTCAAAGAAGATAGTTTGCTAGTCTTTCTCTACTCTATCATTATTTTATGGAAGGTGCTTGACAGAGCTCCGGTGTATGCCCTGTAAAACATTCACAGAAAGAACTCGTCAAGTTAAAAGCACTGAAAATGGTTTTTCTTTTCTTCCTCTGTGTACCCAGAACTAAACGGAACTTATATGAGAAAGGTTTCTTTCCAAGAATCGCCTGTTTGTGGAACACAATTCCACGGGGCTGCTCCCCAGATGGCTACATGGTCGTTTTCTAGTCCAATGTTAGCCAATTCTTGTTTAGCCGTTCTTCTAAATAATCAAACTCTGCCCAGTTCCAACCATCCTTACCAATCCTCGAGACAAACTCATTAACCATTAGCCTCGAGTGGTTTTTGGGCCTTGATAAGCAATGACTGAACGGGGACAGATAATGCACCCCATATCAAAAATAGTCCGTCAGTTTGTATGCTTAAGATTTCACATCGTTAAACGCACAGATTGAATGGACGTATCTTAAAAACATCTTTTTTGTTTAACGAAACGGAAGCGTAATTTGAAGAGACTTTATCAGAGTTCAGCGCCGATTACGACATAGGTAAGATTCAGTTTTCTACAGAGAAAGTTCGACAAACAGGAAGTCTTACTGCGCCACCTTGCGGCTGGCAAATGAACAGCGGTCTCCGCGTCTTTGAGCGCAGTTGGATAACTTCATAAATCCAAATAAAGAGGCACGAATTATATAAATTATACGCATCACAACAAAAGCACAGCCATTTCTTCGATCTGCTGCTAACGTTAATTCTTTTTTCGTCATTCGTCGACGATTCGCCGAACGGCCATCGTCTCGTCTTCTTTCCCGTACCGCAAACCAACTTCCCGGTGATTTATCGAAGTTTGACGTGATCACGGAATCCGAAAATAAATGTGCTTCTTTAAACAAAGATTTACGTTTCTCCCATCAAATAATTCGTTATTTAAGTAGTTAAGATATACAGAGCTTCCATGAAATGGGGCTGTTCAAGACCCATTTGCCAACGCTGAATTGAACACGCAACGAGAAGTAAATTTCCTCCAAATAATGAAGTGTGGTTCAACTAGCAGAGACAAAAAAATGTATAATAAATCTAACAACTCTAACATGTACAGCGATTCACGACCGACACACACCATGACCAAATACGCCTACGCACATATTTGTCGAACAAATTTCGTTTTGAACCACAAACAATATATTGGTGCATGACCACACAAACACAGACTCGCGGGGTTTTGTGGTGCGCGTAGAAACGCACAAACTTAAATTCGTAGGTTATTGCGCCATGCTAGTGTCTTGCAGAGCATCAGATGTACTCAGATTTGCATAGTGTGGAAATTGTTTGCAATTGCGTTGTTCATGATACTCTGATAAGCACGAGAATGGTGTCCGGGTCACTGATCTTGCCAATTAGTATAACACGACGAAATCAACGATCTGTATTCATCTTAACAAACATTGATGCCCTAAAGGCGTGGCTGATGTTACTAAATGAATGAATATGTTAACGAAGCAAAGGTGCTGAATGTTAGAAAAAGTAAGGAAAGGGGTTTACAATCATTTCAAGGAGAAAGCGAACATTTTGTTTCATGAGCGGTATGTACTAATTTACAAATGGCAGTATAAGACAATAAATGGAAGTTGATCGACTAATGATGCAATCTCTGCTTCCTTCTCGTAACGCATTCACAGCATGAATCCATTTCCCCGAGAATATGACTTGAAACGGTATCCGGTTGCATGGAACCAATTTTGAATCTTGGCGATTGTGGGGTAATTATTGAGTTGCCATTACTGCCAGCTCCATTCTTACCAATTTTAAATCTTAGGGATTGTGGAGTAATTATTTAGTTGCAATTACTGCCAGCTCCACTCTTACCAATTTCGAATCTTGGGGAGTGTGGAGTAATTATTTAGTTGTCATTACTGCCAGCTCCACTCTTACCAATTTTTGATCTAGGAGAGTGTGGAGTAATTATTGAGTTGCTATTACTGCCAGCTCCATTCTTACCAATTTTGAATCTTCGGGATTGTGGAGTAATTAGTTAGTTGTTATTACTGCCAGCTCCATTCTTACTAATTTTGAATCTTGGGGAGTGTGGAGTAATTATTTAGTTGTCATTACTGCCAGCTACATTCTTACCAATTTTTGATCTAGGAGAGTGTGGAGTAATTATTGAGTTGCTATTACTGCTAGCTCCATTCTTACCAATTTTGAATCTTCGGGATTGTGGAGTAATTAGTTAGTTGTTATTACTGCCAGCTCCATTCTTACTAATTTTGAATCTTGGGGAGTGTGGAGTAATTATTGAGTTGTCATTACTGCCAGCTCCATTCTTACTAATTTTGAATCTTGGGGAGTGTGGAGTAATTATTGAGTTGTCATTACTGCCAGCTCCATTCTTACTAATTTTGAATCTTGGGGAGTGTGGAGTAATTATTGAGTTGCCATTACTGCCAGCTCAACTCTTACCAATTTTGAATCTTGGGGAGTGTGGAGTAATTATTTAGTTGCTATTACTGCCAGCTCCACCCTTACCAATTTTGAATCTTGGCGATTATGGGGTAATTATTTAGCTGCCATTACTACCACCTCCATTTTTACCAATTTTAGTACTTAGGGATTGTGGAGTGACTAATAAGTGGTATTTTCTTTCGAGGAGTTGTTCCCCCCAGACACTGTTAAATACCACTATTTTCACGGCACAAAATTGGAGCGGCGTCGAGCCTATTTATTTTAAGTTATTATCGCCTAAAGCAGTTCTTAATCAACGCCTTTATCCGTTGCGGCAATACGAGGGCAGTAGTTTGAATAATACAAAGAATACAAATAAAAACCCGATGTTTTGGACTACTATTTTTGCAAGGTTATTATCTTAGTGGATTAAATAGTACTTCACAAAACGTTACCTACTACGCAAAGGGCACGTGAAGAAGGCCGAAGCGGAAACCGACCGAAACCTCGTGAAAATGGTAAAAAAATTCCCAAAACAAGGAAAACTGCGCGAAACACGTGACAAATGTAAATAACAATAGCTCACACGTGACAAATGTAAATAACAATAGCTCACACGTGACAAATGTAAATAACAATAGCTCACACGTGACAAATGTAAATAACAATAGCTCACACGTGACAAATGTAAATAACAATAGCTCACACGTGACAAATGTAAATAACAATAGCTCACACGTGACAAATGTAAATAACAATAGCTCACCTTAGAGCAGGGGGGGGGGCAACCTTTTAGGAGTGAGAGCCAGATGAGACTTTTGAAGGGAGATCGCGGGCCGGAGTGAAAAACGAAATCTCCGAATTACTATATTTTGTTCACATAGATAAATTGTACAAAAAATTGCATTGAACAAACTACAAATCTGATATTTTTTCTCATGAGACTTCTGTATGTAATGTTATAAAAAGGCGCTGACGAAGTCCATTTTGGAATCACAAAAAAATAATGACGGGGGAAGTAGCAAATTGATCCAGCATTCGTTTTGACACACCTCACATAGGTTCTCTGTTTTATGCCCTTCCTCGTCTCTCGTTTCCTCTTTGCCTCTCTCTCTTTCTCTTTTTCTATTTTTTATCTCAGGCCAAGAATTTGAAATTAATAGTTAAAGAAAAATGAAATACACATACATCATCGCTCGCAGATATTTATCCATTTTCATCCCACTGTAAATCTTAATCGAAACCTATTTTTACGTCTGTGTCAGAAAATGATATGAGTTTTAACTGGTAGGTCCGCGGGCCGGATTGCAATAATAAAGCATAGCAGGGTAGC
>OY744546.1:60070985-60163485 GCA_963556195.1 Sepiola atlantica | reverse complement strand
GAACGAGTATTATCATAGGTTTGTCACGCTTGATGGTGATGCATGGCACACTTACGTTTCAAATCATATTTTCGTAGGTCTGTCACGCTTACGTATTATTTGGATTCTTCTGACTACTATTCTCATGTTGAGTGTTATTCTAACAACTTTCTTCATCTTGTCGAACTCGAGAATCTTTCTGTTGAACTCGGGAATATGTACGGAAACTTCGAACGGAACCCTTTATTTAATTCAACGGGGGTTGCTTGTTCTCATTCCGTCAGCCATGACCGAGTAGACGTCTTAGATAATTCGTAATTGTATACTTAGTATCGCCCGCACCCAGGATCGAACCTTCAACCTTACGAACTAAATGTTTACCTAGTACTTTATTCGTTACGCCACGGGTTTTTGCGGCTGACAGAACGAGAGAATGCTACTCCCGTGGATTAAATAAAAGGCTCCGTTCGAAATTTCGTACAAATTCCCGAGTCCGACAGAAAAATTTTTAGTTCGACAAGATGCACCTGAAGAAGGTTACATCGGCCGAAACGTTGTGAGAATAACATCCAAGATGAGAACAGTCGTCCGAATGAACTAAATAATACAAATTACGGATTGGATTGCCCTGTGCAGTTCTAGGAGGTCCACCTTCCCAGGCTTCGTCTCCCCTCTTTGGGGAGGAGTAAGTTTATTGCTTACTGCCTGAGGCGCCCCTACCGGGGAATGCCGACGGGGGCTGCCCAGGCAATTTTGAATGGCCAGAGTGCTCACCTTCTCGGGCGCTGGCTTTTCAAGTCCAACTTTCCCGACCCGACCTTGGGTCACATCTTACTTGAGGGAGTAAGATAAAACTGGCCTTGTGCCTAACCTCCTGGAGAGGAGGTAAATAAATACTCATCTGTATAATAGACGTCGTCCCTCGATAAGTCTACCATGTTCAAATTTGAAATAGTACTCTTGTCAGTCTGTCACGTTTAAGTATGAAATAGTATTCTCGTCTGTAACGCTTATGGTTGAAATACATTTAAAAATACGTCTACGCATGTCTATAATACGCTTTGTTGTTCGGTTTGTATGTCACGTTTACGTTTTAAATAGTATTCTAGTTGGTCTGTCACGCTTATGGTTGAAACATCATATTTGAATCGAAATGTTTGCGTGACACCGAAGGGTTACAGGTGACCCTAGACGAAAGTCGTGAAATCACATGATTTTCGGCCGAATATTTTCTGCCTCTTTGCTGGCGAGATTCCAAGCAGAAAAACTGTTTCTCTTTTTGACAAACCGTCTGCTTTTCTTCCACGACGAATCGTTCTCGACGACTGTTCGCCCCAGCTTTCATAACGGTACTGTTTTGATTGTCGATTCGACAACAACAAGTGACGTCACAGTCCTTTGTGTTGTCATGTACGAAAATCCCTACATTGTTTCTGACATTTATTGACCCCAAATCTTTTGAAGTCAGCCAGGACCTGTCAACCTATTATGATTTACAAAACGAATCACTCGTGGAAACAGACTTAATCATCCAAAATAGATGTCAGTTTAACCTGCACTGAATCCAACAAATTCACACCGGTCACAATTAATACTAGTTGACCTACACTCTTTTTAGAAATGCAGGGACCCTATAATCTTACAAATCCCATCATTTTGATAACAGATTTTATGCTTCAACAATGGGAGGGTAGAGCGCACAGTGTTAGTGGGTCTAGCGAGACGGACTATCCGTCTATCTATATGTCTGTCTTTCTCTCTCACGCACGCACGCGCGCGTACGAAAGTAACTTGCTTCTCTGATGTTTTCTGTAACTATTCTTCTCTTTGTAATACACTTTTATAAAAGCTAAACATCGGCGCCCGAGTGATTGTATGCTGGGTTCACGACGACGACAATACATGTGTATAACGGTTTATACACGCAGAGGTAAGTGAAAATACAACAGATTTACATGCGTCCACGCTTTTCTATAAGAGTCTCTGTCCGTCTGTCGCATTCATGTTTAAAATAGCATTTTCGTTGCTAAACACGGAGAGTAGAAAGTGGATCGTGCGTTTACTTTCGGCAGCTTAGTAACTGTCGCTTCCCTTATTTTGTCCTTTAATCCTCACATTTAATGACCGATGTTTTTGACAAAGGGGAAAGAATTGCTGTTTTCTGTCTTTCTCTCTTTCTACCTCCCCCGGTCTCTTTTCTTCTCTTTCTCTCTAATAAGAAGAGAGTAGAAAGTGACTAACTTGGGTTTACTTAAGGCAGCCTCGTAACTCTCGCTTCCCTTATTTTGTCATTTTTTCCTCACATTCCATGAACGATGTTTCTGACAAAAGGGAAATAATTGCTGTTTTCTGGGTCATAAATCTATCCATCTAACGCTTATTGTCAGTTAGTTTTTGATCTTGAAATACTATTCTTTACCTCCTTACATCAAGTGGCGTCATGCCTTGTCTGGAGCGATTTCTATTAGAAAAAAAATCTTAAAGGGTGGCCCTTCTGGTTTTATATGGTCTTTGTTAGAATGGGTTAGACGATCAAGTTATCCTCAGTTTGGAAGGATGCCTTTCTAACTCGCGAAAGCAAATTGAAATATCGATCGCGTCGGAATTTCGGAACTCAAACTAAAATCAATACATCGATTAAAACCGAGAGCCGTCGAATTCCAAGTTAGCGCAAATCGAAACTCTGTTCTATAACAAGATTCGAAACAAAAATATCTTTCTTGAACGATTCGTTTGTTTTACGGCATATCAACCCTTTTTTGGCGTTATTTAATCGTTCATAAGTCATTGTTGTATTTTGTGTTTTAATTATATCGCATATCAACATTATTTGTATTTATATTATTTGAATTATTCGAACTACTATTATACTAGTTATTTTAGTTGTTATTTTCACACATGACGCAACGGATAAAGGCGTTGCTTAACAATCAATTCTAAGTGTCAGTCTTCTTAATTAATTAACACTTTTGCCTGATCATGATTGACGGAACGAGGACAATCTACCCCCGTGGATTGAATAAAATGTTCAGTTCGAAATTTCGACATAAATATTCCAAAATTCGAAAAGATGCATCTGGAGAAGGTTGGAGGTTACATCGGCCGAAACGTTGTGAAAATAACAATCAGTATGAGAATGGTAGTCTGCATAATACAAATAATACAAAACGGTTTTTACTTTGTTTTTCAAATCTCATATTTGGATTCTGTTCTCTCGGTTTAATATATCGATTACCTTCGATGTTAAAAATCTAAAAAAGAAAATATTATTAGATTTGTTTGTGAAAGGAAAACATGGCACAAAAAAACAAAACAAAATGGAGATCATTTGGCGGGAAAGAGTTCGCTAGGTTACAACGTAAAAATTCTCGATAAAGAATTAAGTGCCTTTTTATTCCCCAAAAATTACAAACAAAATGGCTGCTTATAGGGTGAATGTTGGTATTAATTAAAAAAAAAAAAAAACTCACTCTCTAATGAATTGTGATTAAGGGTTGTTTTGTTTGATTGTTTTGTTTTACGGCACATCAACGATTTTCAGGTTATTTAATGCCGAATCCGGTCATTTTTGGTAACAGATTTTATGCTTCAAGTTCTTTATATCTTCAAATATCTATTGATGGTGTTTGGTTTGGTTGTTTTGTTTTACGGCATATCAACCGCTTTCGGGTTATTTAATGCCGAATCCGGTCATTTTGGTAACAGATTTTATGCTTCAAGTTCTTTATATCTTCAAATATCTATTCATGGTGTTTGGTTTGGTTGTTTTGTTTTGTTTTACGGCATATTAACCGCTTTCGGGTTATTTAATGCCGAATCCGGTCATTTTAATAACAGATTTTATGCTTCAAGTTCTTTATATCTTCAAATATCTATTCATGGTGTTTGTGTTTGGTTGTTTTGTTTTACGGCATATCAACCGCTTTCGGGTTATTTAATGCCGAATCCGGTCATTTTGGTAACAGATTTTATGCTTCAAGTTCTTTATATCTTCAAATATCTATTCATGGTGTTTGGTTTGGTTGTTTTGTTTTACGGCATATTAACCGCTTTCGGGTTATTTAATGCCGAATCCGGTCATTTTGGTAACAGATTTTATGCTTCAAGTTCTTTATATCTTCAAATATCTATTGATGGTGTTTGGTTTGGTTGTTTTGTTTTACGGCATATCAACCGCTTTCGGGTTATTTAATGCCGAATCCGGTCATTTTCGTAACAGATTTTATGCTTCAAGTTCTTTATATCTTCAAATATCTATTGATGGTGTTTGGTTTGGTTGTTTTGTTTTACGGCATATCAACCGTTTTCGAGTTATTTAATGCCGAATCCGGTCATTTTGGTAACAGATTTTATGCTTCAAGTTATTTATATCTTCAAATATCTATTGATGGTGTTTGGTTTGGTTGTTTTGTTTTACGGCATATCAACCGCTTTCGGGTTATTTAATGCCGAATCCGGTCATTTTGGTAACAGATTTTATGCTTCAAGTTCTTTATATCTTCAAATATCTATTCATGGTGTTTGGTTTGGTTGTTTTGTTTTACGGCATATCAACCGTTTTCGAGTTATTTAATGCCGAATCCGGTCATTTTGGTAACAGATTTTATGCTTCAAGTTCTTTATATCTTCAAATATCTATTCATGGTGTTTGGTTTGGTTGTTTTGTTTTACGGCATATCAACCGTTTTCGGGTTATTTAATGCCGAATCCGGTCATTTTGGTAACAGATTTTATGCTTCAAGTTCTTTATATCTTCAAATATCTATTCATGGTGTTTGGTTTGGTTGTTTTGTTTTACGGCATATCAACCCTTTTTGGGTTATTTAATGCCGAATCCGGTCATTTTGGTAACAGATTTTATGCTTCAAGTTCTTTATATCTTCAAATATCTATTCATGGTGTTTGGTTTGGTTGTTTTGTTTTACGGCATATCCACCCTTTTCGAGTTATTTAATGCCGAATCCGGTCATTTTGGTAACAGATTTTATGCTTCAAGTTCTTTATATCTTCCAATATCTATTGATGGTGTTTGGTTTGGTTGTTTTGTTTTACGGCATATCAACCCTTTTCGAGTTATTTAATGCCGAATCCGGTCATTTTGGTAACAGATTTTATGCTTCAAGTTCTTTATATCTTCAAATATCTATTGATGGTGTTTGGTTTGGTTGTTTTGTTTTACGGCATATCAACCGTTTTCGGGTTATTTAATGCCGAATCCGGTCATTTTGGTAACAGATTTTATGCTTCAAGTTCTTTATATCTTCAAATATCTATTCATGGTGTTTGGTTTGGTTGTTTTGTTTTACGGCATATCAACCGTTTTCGAGTTATTTAATGCCGAATCCGGTCATTTTGGTAACAGATTTTATGCTTCAAGTTCTTTATATCTTCAAATATCTATTGATGGTGTTTGGTTTGGTTGTTCTGTTTTACGGCATATCAACCGTTTTCGGGTTATTTAATGCCGAATCCGGTCATTTTGGTAACAGATTTTATGCTTCAAGTTCTTTATATCTTCAAATATCTATTGATGGTGTTTGGTTTGGTTGTTTTGTTTTACGGCATATCAACCGTTTTCGGGTTATTTAATGCCGAATCCGGTCATTTTCGTAACAGATTTTATGCTTCAAGTTCTTTATATCTTCAAATATCTATTGATGGTGTTTGGTTTGGTTGTTTTGTTTTACGGCATATCAACCGTTTTCGAGTTATTTAATGCCGAATCCGGTCATTTTGGTAACAGATTTTATGCTTCAAGTTCTTTATATCTTCAAATATCTATTGATGGTGTTTGGTTTGGTTGTTCTGTTTTACGGCATATCAACCCTTTTCGAGTTATTTAATGCCGAATCCGGTCATTTTGGTAACAGATTTTATGCTTCAAGTTCTTTATATCTTCAAATATCTATTCATGGTGTTTGGTTCGGTTGTTTTGTTTTACGGCATATCAACCCTTTTCGAGTTATTTAATGCCGAATCTGGTCATTTTGGTAACAGATTTTATGCTTCAAGTTCTTTATATCTTCAAATATCTATTCATGGTGTTTGGTTTGGTTGTTTTGTTTTACGGCATATTAACCGTTTTCGAGTTATTTAATGCCGAATCTGGTCATTTTGGTAACAGATTTTATGCTTCAAGTTCTTTATATCTTGAAATATCTATTGATGGTGTTTGGTTTGGTTGTTTTGTTTTACGGCATATCAACCGTTTTCGGGTTATTTAATGCCGAATCTGTTACGCTATAAATAAAATTGAAAGTCTCTTACGACCACGCATCTCGAAACCGAAACCTTAGAAGCGTAAATAGTTCATTAGAGAATCCCTACACCGAGTCGCCTGATTAGTCAACACATGACCGAGTCACTTGAGTATAGTTATTCTTGCCAAAATAAACAGATAGGAAATAGTTTCTCATGTCTACAAGATTTAGATTTATTTAGATTTGATGTTTAAATACATCAAATCTAGCGTTCTTTTTCAACAAATCCGCCATTGTGTTCGCTTAAAACGCAACTGAAATGTGGTGTTATTGAGATTTAAAAGAAACGGTTTATTAATAGTTAACCAACATTAAAACGGACTCCTTTCAACAATTAGTTAAGTTTTTTAAAGCAGATAATCGGTGTCTTATCTGTTATGGTGCTGTACCTACCTACAAAGAACTAATGGACTCGTCCACCTTATAAATACGGGAAGCACGTGACACTTGTTCTCTTCTTCCCAGGCAAACCAGCAATGGCGGTTGAGAGCAACATCTCCTTGTAATATCTTTCTTTCTATTATATAATATATACCTTTGTTCATTTAAACCATGTGTTCCTGTCTCATCCATTCAGCTTTACCCAGGTCCACAACATTATCTAAGATACTTTATTTATTAAGATCTAGTGAAACTGATAGGCAAAATGAATTTTGCACTGCCCTCAATCGAGACAATCATCGCCCTCGTCGGATGAAACATTGCCTCCTGTGCTGTGTCTGTAGTACGATGCTTTTCCGAAAACGAGAAAAGTTAGCAAGAACCCGAAACCGCTTGGATGCAAGCAAAAATTTGACATAGCCAAGTAATTTTCTTTTTTCTTTCGTAAAAGTTGTTCCTACTGGCGAGTATTCCTCATATTCTTACGTTCCTTGCTACCGTTTAAATTTATATACAAGATTGATCCCCCACTCGAAATTCTAAAAGTATTTTTTTTATTTTTTATGTTTTCGTTTTCTCTCCAAGTTTTTCCCATAAAAAAAAATAGAAACTCAATTTTTTCTGGGGGAGGGAAAAAATTAGTAGCAGAGTGTGTTAATCTACGTTGTATGTTAATTTGCGTATAAAGTTTACTATAATTTACAATTAATACTAAAAATGGAAATGTTTCTTTCAGATTCGATATTCTATTCCTCTCCGTTCAATATATCGATTAAGTTGCCGTTAAAACCTAATAACAAAACCCACCAAAAATGTTGTTCAGCAAAAAATGAACTGCTATTCGTAACTCAATCTGCGCGTGTCGTGATGCAAATACCATTTCACACTTAAGCGCAACAGAGCAACGAAAATGTGCAGCGACGGACCGTTCTTCTCAAGTAGATGCGTGGAAGCATCTAAAAAAGAACGCGTGACGAATGAGGAAGTGACTTTAGCCAGAAAACTTTTACGCATGCGCAGAAACGAGACGGGGGCGATAGGCCGGAAGTGTGTTCGAAAACTGACACCGAACAAACGTTCGATAAAGCATTAAGTGCGTTCCAAATAAAATGTCTGTTCGCTATTCGGATTCGAACCATTCACAAAGACGACCATTTTCAACCTCGCCGCATTTACTTTCGTTTAAAACCTAATGGAAACACACTGTAACTATTTAGTTGCCTCCTCACGAGGGCAAAGTTAGACACAAAACCAGTGGGGGAAATCAAGCTTCCCAAAAAAGCTTACTAGATTGGAACAAAAAAAAAAAAAAATGCCTCAGTCCATAAGGATTTCTTCTTCACTGACCGAAAAAAGGAAATATGAAGTGTAGTATCAGAACATATACTACACTTTGCTCCTAATAAAGGACAATCATTGTTATTTGGATTAAAAACGAAGTATTATTTTTTGGGTGCTTATGCAGATGAGCGGCCACAGTAAAAAATTATTTAAATAAATAAAAAATAATATATACTTATTAAGCATTATAATCTTACTCACTGTACAAAAAAGTAGAAAAAATTATCCACTAGAACTTTAATTAAAAGTATTTTTCCATTCTGCGTATCATAACAGCGATTCGTTCACAGAGACTTCAGTTTGTTTCTAAAGAAAGAAGATTTCGCAGGGGAGATAATCAACTTGCGAAATCATAATAAAAAACAACATGGCGTCTCTGTGAACGAATCGCTCGTACGATACGCAGAATGGAAAAATACTTGTAATTAAAGTTCTAGTGGATAATTTTTTTTACTTTTTTGCACAGTGAGTAAGAAGATAACACTGAATAAGTACATAATATTGTTTTTATAAAAATATAATTTAAAAATTTTTTTTAATGGTCCGCTAATCAGTATAAGCACCTTTTTTGTATACATAACTAGAAAAATACCCATCCAAGGACGGGTAAAATAAATTCCCCGAACAAAACAGTTTTGCGCCACTAGAAGATTGAAATATCATGATATAACACGACTAAACCTTATGTCTTGAATCCTTATTCAAACTTTGATAAAATACGTTACATGATTTTGGTTTTATAAAAACGTCTCAATTTTAAGAGGTCTTAAAAAGAAATTTGAATTTCAAGATGGATCAAATTTAATGCAAATCTGAATTATTGGAATTTTCAAAAAGGAGGTTGCGTCTATATTATGTACCCTAAATTCTCTTTAAAATACTCTAAGGACACTGAAATTTTGGAAATATTTATATTTCTAATACCTATTACTAAAATTTCGACAAAAAGCAGAAATATCTGAATTTTAACGACGGATTTCTAACCTCGCTTTGTCCCCTTTTGTATTGAAATTAAATTAAACCGAATATAGTCCGCATTACCAACCTTTACACCCGAACAGCTTTGTTCCCAAATCCATAATGATAGGTTAATTAGTTTGGGAGTGAAGTCTATGCATGCGAATATATAAACATACTTACATACGAAACTTTATATAAATTTAGATAATAATTTTCAAACGATACAAAGGATCCTGATTTTATATTTTTAGTTCGATATATCGATTATCTTCGATATCAAAAATCTTTTTAAAAATGTAATTTGTTTGAGACCGCACGGTAAGAGCAAAAAAGGAATATGGCGATAACTGACGAAGTGTCTTTAAGTAAAACATTTAGCGCATGCGTGGAAACGAAACGGAGATAATGTGCCGGAAAAGGGTTTGATATCTGACACTGAAAAATCGTTCAATAATGCATTAAATGTCTTTCAGTCGGCAAAAAAACAAAAACGTGTTACACAAAACGGTTATTCGCTATTCGGCTTTGAAGCTTTAAAAATCATTCTTTTTCACCGTCTCCGCCATTGTGTCCTCTTAAGAGGAACAGAAATAGCATTTTATTGAAATTATTATTAAATAACCAACAATAACATGGAACATTTGTAACAAGCATTTATTCATGAAGATCATTCGTTGGTGTTTTGTTTTTAGTTTCGGGAGGCTTTAAAATACATATAATCTTATACATTTATCCATCTCACCTAAAGATTAGCCGAGTCTAATAATGCGCTAAAAATTCTAGTAAACCCAGTTACTAAAATCCTACTAAAGCTATCATCTAGTTTTCGGTTCTCAAGTTTTTCGGGAGGGAATTCGGTTCTGGGTGTGACAGGCCGGACACGAGATTCACAGCCCCAGGGGGATATCTGGACGACGTGGATTACACCTAGATTAGAGGAGTCTCTCTAAAAGTCGTATATCTTTCGATTATATTGAGTTTGACCCTAACTGGGCGTTGAGTCGATTAGGTGTAAGTTTAGTTACTTCTCTAGTCTCACCACCAGCTCCACCGACTAAATTCTCCTTAATTACCGTTTCTAGTGTCCAGAGGCTTAATCCGGACTATTCACTCTAACCTCATTTAAATTGTACTTCTCACCCACCTTCAGCATGAGTAGGTCAAATAGCTCTCTTATTTCTCTTGCACTCTATATTTTTAGTCGGGCCTGTCTTTTGATAAGCTGACCCAACTGTCCATCATAACAAATCTAGCTCTTAGACGAGTAGGATAAAGTGAGGTTCTTGATATTCCAGCAATTAATATCTCTTTATCAAAATCCCTCAGCCTGTTTATTAATTCTTTTAGTTGTTTTTTTTTTCATATATAATATTTCCGCCTTTTTTTTTTTTAAAGAAATGGGTTTCACCTTAAATATTTCGTTTGTCAAATTATTTGCACCACAGTAAACAATAAATGTCGGCCATTTTGTAGTACCGAAATTCACGTAATTGATATTTCTCTTATCAAAATTTCTCAGTTCGGTTTATTCATTTATCTATTTGTTTGCTTATTTCTTATAATACGCTGTAAAAATGTATGGCATATGAATATGTTTATCAATTCTTTTTATCATTTCAGTATCTCTTAGCCTTTTATCTCTTACAACCACAGACTGTTAAATTCTGTTCATCATCACTCGTACTACAATCGGAGAGAGGGCTAGCCGTTTACCCTTTTCGCCACTGTGGCAACTAACTCGTAAGAAATGACGTCAAAGCCGGAAAAAGAAATGAAGTCGCTTTATATATTAAATTCTTTTCTGTCTTTGTGCTGGATCTTGTCAGAACCGGGCGTGTCTTGAGAAGGAACATTTTGGGGTACTTTAAACAACCACGGTTTACTAGTTTCATTTCCGGAAATATAAATAAACCGGTGAACCATAAAAACGTTGTTGTTGTTTTTTTTTTAAAGCTTTTGTTCGCTGTGGACACGTGTGTGGTTCTAATCCAAGATAACTGACCTGAGGAACAAAGAACTGCTGTACAAATCAGAGGAGAGTCTCGCTGGCCATCCTTTTTATTTCCTACGTTTTCTTTTCATGCTTTCTTTCCTTCTTTTGTTTTTAAAAATCTTTTTTCTTTCTCAACTTTTATTTCGTTCTTTCGTTCCTTCATTCGTTTTGTTAATTCTTCTGTACTTCTTAACTATAATTTCCTTCTTTTTCTTTCTTTGTTTCTAAACTCTTCTTTTTTTTTCATTTTTTCTTTATTAACTATCTTCTATATTCTACCAATCTATCTATTTTTTCGCATGCCTTTGTTTTATTCCAATTGTTAATTATCCCTTGTTCACAACTCCCCTCTCTCCTTTCTCTGTTTTCTCTTTTTTATAATATATAGTTTTTTCTTCTCTTCTTTTATTTTCTCCTTTTCTTCTCTGTTCTTATCCTTATATCTACCCCCCCCCCTCAAGCTTAAGACTCTCCACTCTTTCTTTCTCTTCCTTGACCTTCTTATGACTTAACGGACTTCCTCTTTTTTTTCTTTTATTTCTACACTCTTATTTTCTTTCTCAATTCTCTTTCTCTTTTCAATAAAATGGATCCCTTCGTGTTACGATTCTCCTGTTTTTTCATTCGTTCTTTCTTCCTTTCTTTCTTTTCCTACTTCTCGCACTCCTCTTTCAGACTGAAACACCTTCTTTCTATCTTTCTTCCCCCACCCCGTCTCATTTTATTTATATTTTTCTTTCTCTATCTCTCTTTTCTCCCCTCTCCCTCTTTATTCATGTTTATCTTTTCTCTCTCTTTCTCTATTCTTTTACTCTTCTTCTTTTTCACCCATTACTCTTCTTCTTTTTCTCTTTTTCTTTTATCCTTTCTTTCTTTTCTCTCCCTCAAACGTAAACACTTTTTTCCTTTCTCCACCCTACCACCCCTTCTTTCTCCCCCTAATTACTTGCCTTCTCACGAAGGTAAAGCCAGACACAAGGTTGATTTTTAATATAAGTAATGTCCTTGTCACCCATAATGGACATTCGTCATGATCCAAAAATAAAAATTGACAGTCGGGAAATATTTGTCCTCCTGTGACTGAGGATAGAAAAGATAGCAGACTTCAAATAATTTATTTCAAGCAAAGCTAAACAAATTTTATAAAATAGCCACAAGACTCACAAAAACTGTGAGGAGTGGGAGTGGTCGATGGTCATCCAGTGTCTATCCTGCTCTTAATCAGACGCATTTCGACTCATGTGTCCAAGAACTCTGATTTTCATTATTTCACCATTTGTCCATTGTTTTCACTTCCACATTTACCACAATACCACATTCACCCTATGGACCAAACTGCTTAAAATATCTACAATTACAATTGATCTTTCCTCGCTAACAATTTTATGTCCACCTTTTTTTTTTTATCACCCTGCTGACTTCAACGCTTTTATCCTAGTGACATGTTAGCGGCGTGAGCAAAGTGTAGTACGTGTTCTGATACTGCACTTCATTTTTCCTGTCCTCGGTCAGGAAAGAAAAAAATCCTTCTAGATTGAGACAATTTTAATTTTTGTCATAATCCAGTGCCTATTTATTTTTTTTGGGGGGGGGGAGGGAGGGGGGAGGAAAGCTGGATTTTTTTTTTTTTTTTATTTACTCCTCGCGGAGTTAGGCACAAGGCCAGTTTTATCTTACTCCCACAAGTAAGATGTGACCCAAGATCGGGTCGAGCAAGTGGGGTTAAAAGCCAGCGCTCGAGAGGTGAGCACTCTGGCCATTTAAACATTGCCTGGGCAGCCCCGTCGGCATTCCCCGGTAGGGGCGCCTCAGACAGTAAGCAATAAACTTACTCCTCCCCAAAGAGGGGAGGCGAAGCCTGGGAGGGTGCACCTCCTAGAACTGCACAGGACAGGCGTGCAGTATCCATCGGAACAGATACTACACTATTTCCCCCAACGTTAAAAACCGACCTTGTATCTAACACTGCCCCAGAGAGTAAAAAAGGGACCTGCGAGCGGTGTTCCACTGTTTCACCGCGGCGTTCACGAAGCAACCATTATTTAACGAATCATAAAAAATAAATTAAAGGAAACCGGTATAAGGAAGAATATAAGCGCAAGTCTCCGCGGGAAACCGATTTTCGCAAATTAAGTTTGAAAATATCTTCAACGCGTGTCGCATTTCCCACACTAAACAAAGCAACCTTCCTCTGACTAATTGTCCCCCTTGCACTACCCCCCCCCCCCAGCTCACTCTGATGGATCTCTCGGATTTTTTTCGCCATGAGTTGAATTGACGGGTCATAAGGTACGATTCTTACGATTAGAATCGCGTATTTTAAAGATGCAATTTTATTTTTGTTGCGTCGTTGCATTTCGAGTTGAGGCTCTGTCGGTCTGTATATCTTAAGTTTGAAATAACATTTTCGTTTGTCTGTCACGCTTAAGTTGAAAATAGTATTTGATTTGGTCTGTAACGTTTAAGTTCATATAGCATTTTCCTCGGTCTGTCACGCTTAAGTTTGAAACACAATTTCTTTCGTCTGTCACGATAAAGTTTGAAATAGTATTTTCTTTGGTCTGTCATGCTTAGGTTTGAAATAATATTTTCAATAGTCTGTCATACTTAAGTTGAAAATAACATTGTTTTAATCGTTCAGCTTGAATTAGAAATCACATTTTCATGTGTCTGCAACGCTTATGTTTGAAATAGAATTTTCTTCGTTGTGTCACGCTTAAGTTGAAAATAACATATTCTTTAGTTTTATCACACTTACTTTTGAATTAGAATTTTCTTCGGTGTGTCACGCTTAAGTTGAAAATATTTTTTTTTTTAGTTTTATCACACTTTACTTTGAATTAGAATTTTCTTCGTTGTGTCACGCTTAAGTTGAAAATAATTTTTTTTTTTAGTTTTATCACACTTTACTTTGAATTAGAATTTTCTTCGTTGTGTCACGCTTAAGTTGAAAATAATTTTTTTTTAGTTTTATCACACTTTACTTTGAATTAGAATTATCTTCGTTGTGTCACGCTTAAGTTGAAAATAATTTTTTTTTTAGTTTTATCACACTTTACTTTGAATTAGAATTTTCTTCGTTGTGTCACGCTTAAGTTGAAAATAAATTTTTTTTAGTTTTATCACACTTTACTTTGAAATAGCATTTTTTTGGTCAGTCATGCTAACATTTTCTTTGGTTTGTCACACTTTACTTTGAAATAGCATTTTCTTCAGTTTGTCCAAATATAAACAAATTGAATTGGGATTATCAGATAAGATGGGTAATGTGGGATACTAAGGCACGGGAATGATTTTGTATTTATAGGCTGTATGACATACCAATAAGATTATGGAATCACAGCACACGGAGATGTATATAAATAAATTTACAGGATGAATATCGGTAGTTATATTCCGTAGTTCATAGCTCCTGTATTTCGTAAGAACGGCATGTATACGTGAGAAAGTCAAGTAGATTCACGCAAGGTTAAAGTGTGCGTGGGAGTATAGTACATGTGATGATATGTATGTATATATATATATATGAATATATATATACATATATATATAATAAAAAAAAAGAAAAAAAAATCGGTTTCGATTTATTATTTTTCTTTTTTATAAATAAAAAAAAATTGATATCGCATCTTAATGCTTCAAAATGTATTTATTTTACCTATTCCTTCTTAAATTTAACAATAGATGCTTTTTAAAAAAAATATGAACCTTAAAACACTTATACAAATCACGTGCTGCATTCACGTTCTTCATATTTGATAGTGGGAAACAAAAGCTAACTCATTTGGCCCGGCTGTAATAACAACAACAAGCCGGTAGGAGAGAGAGAAAAAAATACAAATCCGATGACATCAGGATATATTACACACCGAGGATGCCAGGTTTTTGCGAAATATTTGTATCACTTTAAACTAACAAAAAAAATGCTAGTTTATAATAAAAAAATTTTTTTTAAATCGGTTTCGATTTATTATTTTTCTTTTTTTATAAATAAAAAAAAATTGATATCGCATCTTAATGCTTCAAAATGTATTTATTTTACCTATTCCTTCTTAAATTTAACAATAGATGCTATTTAAAAAAAAAATATGAACCTTAAAACACTTATACAAATCACGTGCTGCATTCACGTTCTTCATATTTGATAGTGGGAAACAACAGCTAACCCATTTGGCCCGGTTGTAATAACAACAACAAGCCGGTAAGAGAGAAAAAAATACAAATCCGATGACATCAGGATATATTACACACCGAGGATGCCAGGTTTTGGCGAAATATTTGTATCACTTTAAACTAACAAAAAAAAATGCTAGTTTATAATAAAAAAAAGAAAAAAAATCGGTTTCGATTTATTATTTTTCTTTTTTATAAATAAAAAAATTGATATCGCATCTTAATGCTTCAAAAGGTATTTATTTTACCTATTCCTTCTTATATATATATATATATATATATATATATATATATATATATATATATATATATATATATTATAGAAATATGGAAACTTAGATTGAGATGCCTTTTTCGATAGAAATATATATTGACCCGTATATATATATTATATTGTACGAATCGGTGCGTATGAAGTTGCAGGTTTTATTTAGTAACATAATTCTAGGCTAACGTACTTATTTGAGTGTCATCATTTTGGGTCATTTACCTATGGTTTAAATTTCATTTGAATCTAAAGGGAAACCGTTCTCAGTGAAGGGGGGCCCCGGATACCCCCAGCGTTGACGTGATATATTTCTTATAGAGCCTATACCTTCACTGAGCGGTAAGTAGTCCACATGCAAATTTTCAAGCAATTCTGTCCAGCGGTTTGGGTGAACATAAAACACAAAATCAGGCGGGCACATACCCACACAGAGTTACTATTATATATGTATATATATATATATATATATATATATATATATATATATATATATATATATATATATATAATTATGAATGACAATATGTGTATTAGCATATACTATCAGTGCCCTTTTCACTTTGCAGTCTCCTTAAAAGATTCAGCTCGATGATTGTCA
This sequence comes from Sepiola atlantica, assembly GCA_963556195.1. NCBI lineage: Eukaryota > Metazoa > Mollusca > Cephalopoda > Sepiida > Sepiolidae > Sepiola > Sepiola atlantica. The sequence continues at coordinate 60,147,532 of OY744546.1, read as the reverse complement.
ATTAGTGACAACAGAGCAAATATAAGTCAGGTTCATTTTATATTCCAATAACCATGTTTTTATGTTATTATTTTTTTTTACTCTTTATGAATTTTTATGATGATGTTGTAATGTTGCAGAGACGATATTGACATAAACATGTTGGTTGGCACAAGACAAATGAAACGGGCCGTAAAAAATATATCTCACAGAAATGTTATGTTTTTTGGAAATGTGAAAAAATAAAAATAATAAAATAAAAACATAGTTATTGGAATATAATATGAGCTGACTTATATATATATATATATATATATATATATATATATATATATATATATATATATATATATATATATATATATATATATAAAGGTAAATAATTGAATTTCAATTGACTGTCATTTTCTCACCAGCTGATCTAATTTCACACCTATGTGTGATGAGTTGCCTGACCTTCTTACACTGCAGCACTCACCTATTTTCCTATTCTTCGTAAGGGACAAAGATGTCGATCAATCTATCAGTCTATCTACTCATTTATGTTCCAATGCTCATGGGAAACATAATTATCAACACATGAGGTTAAAAAACACATAGACGAACATTCGTAAGATACGTCCAAAACAAATTCGATTTCAAACAAAAGAGTGACAGATCTACGTACGAACAGACCTTCTTTAAACGTGACAGATCGGCTAAAATGCTGTTCTAAATTTAAACGTGACACCTAAATAAAATTCTATTTCATATCAAGCGTGACAAACTGACAGACTGACGGACATAATCCTTTTAAACGTGGCAGACCTATGAAAATGCTATTTTAAACTTAAGCGTGATAGAACAGCGAACATTATATTTCAAAATTAAGTGTGACAAACCGACGAGAATAATATTTCAAAATTTAGTGTGACAAACCGACGAAAATGATATTTGAAAATAAAGTGTGACAAACCGACGAATATGATATTACAAAATTAAGTGTGACAAACCGATAAAAATGATATTTGAAAATTAAGTGTGACAAACCGACGAATATGATATTTGAAAATTAAGTGTGACAAACCGATAAATATGATATTTCAAAATTAAGTGTGACAAACCGACGAATATGATATTTCAAAATTAAGTGTGACAAACCGACGAATATGATATTTCAAAATTAAGTGTGACAAACCGACGAAAACGATATTTCAAAATTAAGTGTGACAAACCGACGGACATGATATTTCAAAATTAAGTGTGACAAACCGACGAAAACGATATTTGAAAATTAAGTGTGACAAACCGATAAATATGATATTTCAAAATTAAGTGTGACAAACCGACGAAAACGATATTTCAAAATTAAGTGTGACAAACCGACGAATATGATATTTCAAAATTAAGTGTGACAAACCGACGGACATATTTCAAAATAAAGTGTGACAAACCGACGGACATGATATTTCAAAATGAAGCGTGTAAAACGCTGAAAATATTTCGAAATAAAGCGTGACAAACGACGGACATATCTTATTATATAGATGCTTGCATTTGCCTAGCATAAGATGCGTCCATACAATATACGCGTTTAGTGCTGAAAATGCTATTTTACAATAAGCGTGACAGACCAAGCAACTGATCGTAGTTGCCCCCAGAGGACACATGTAAGAAAAGTTGATGTTGTTTTACTGTTTGGAAGAAAAAAAAGTCGCTGCAACCGAGCGGAAATAGAATAGTGGCAGTGAGAGAGAAGAAGTGGGAGTCCATGCAATGGCGGGACCGACTTGTCTGTCTGTCTCGTGTTTGCTACTTCGGTGGCGTTCTATAAAGTATGGATTTTTGATTACCACTTCAATCATAATGGGATGCAAAGTGACGAGCTGAATGGACACATGCCAAACACTTTCGCTTCGTTTCGGGTTTCACTTTTTACATGTATTTTTTTTTTTGTTGCTTTTTCCAATCGCTTTCTATTTCATTTCTTTGGTGGAACCATTTCGTTTTCTGCAGTTAACACGTCGTGTTTTATAACGTTTCATCTGTCAACCACATTCCTCTGTTTGTTTGACGCGTGTTTGTTTTTTGTTTTTTTGGTTTCAATTATTAGATGTGATTAAGCAGCTCTAAGGCAGACTTGGGCCGTCAGTCGGGAGGTAAGTCTGTCACGCTTCAGTTTTGTATATGTTTTAATTACCCACTGGGGAGTTTGAATTACCTACTAGATACTATCCTCGAGTGTCTTCGGTCACTCTGGACAAGGGTTTGTCAGGACAACCTGAAATGAGGATACTTCACGTTACAAGTAAACCCTGACCAAATATTCAAAATAACATAGTATTCGAATCCCAAATAATATCTCTTCGACACAGCTATACATTGGCTCATGAGAGGAATGGTGCCACTACTCCAAGTAATGTTACCTCAAATAAGAGCACTTAGCTCGATACTCCACTAGACCAGATGAATTCTTGCCCTGAAATCCGGCAAGAGAAAGATATACTATAACATAATCAACTGGTTAATTTGGGAGAGGAAATAGGCTATATATTTCTTCACTGAGAGGTAAGTAGTCCACATGCCAAGAGGGAGGGGGAAACGGGGAAGGGGGGAAGAAGGAAAGATAGAGAGACGAATAGAAAGATATATATATATATATATATATATATATATATATATATATATATATATATATATATATATATATATATAAAGATAGATGGACGAAGAGTAATAAACATGCACGAATGTCCAAATTTATATCAAACTTCGATTGTACAATGCAAGGTATATTCTGTAATAAAATTATGTTCATTATTCTTTCCATAAGCCAAGGCTTTTCAAAGATCGAGATCTTATCATCAGAGGAATTATACAGACAGATAAGTTGGCAATAGAAAAGCTAAAATTCAACATAGAGAAAGAGAGAGAGGTTTTAATATAAGGATGTTACACATATTTTTAACCTCTTCTATTTTGTTATGTTATGACCCCGGGTAACGCCGAGTAGCCCTGCTAGTTGTACATATTAGATCAATGGAACGTATGAAAGTGGCGAAACTTCTTTCATTCTTTAGTAGAATATTTGTACTTTGTTTTCGTTTTGTGTGTGCATCGTTTTTTGGAATTCTTGCGATTGCATGTCAATCCTGTTACTCTTGGAGTGTCGGTGGTTGTATGGCTTCCGGCGCAAACACAATTTCGTCAGAGAAAGATGATATTCAGACCGACATTCAAAAACCATTGACAACATGAAACGAAGCCATTTCTCAGCGAGTAACTTTTCACTTGTATAACTACGTGTACTAACATAGGCGGAAGAAACATACTAAACGTTAAGTATTGTTGCTTTATCTATATAAGTCTATGTACTACTAAGATATTGGCATTCAATAAATTATCCTTTCTCATATAAAGAAATCTTCATTGAATCTATCTGTGAATATCATTTTTTTAATACCATATAATGTCTTAAATAAGAAGTAATTTTTAAACCTCACGTTCTTTTAGCCTAACTTATATAACTGTATTAAAAGCGGTGCCTATAGCATTCTTGATAGATCTAATATTTCTCTCAGTATTCCTTTATTTAACTCTACCATCGTTTCTCTCTTTCTCTCTGTATGCCTCATAGTACGCCCCTAAAAAGGGTTGTAACTTAGCACCCTAACTTTCCTTAATGGGTTCAAAATCCTGGAGACTGTCTACAGCTTTTGATCCGTTGTCTTTTTGTTGTACGTTCGCACAAGACACAAAAAGAAAAACATGTACACTTGTTATATTTTTCTTTAACAGATTTTCTTTCTTTATTAATGAGATTACAACAATAACAATATTATTATTGTCAGTTTATTGTTACTGTAGTAGAATCTATGTATGTATGTTGACATGTGTATGTCTACGGCTACACGTAGAATACGGTGGACTGTTTTGTGTTTGACTTAACGTAGACTTCTCTGGATGTCCGTCTTTCTGCCTTTTTGATTTTTACGGATTTTATTGTATTGTAGCGGATTATTTTGCAAATAATTTGTTTCCTGATTTTAGAGTATTTAAAAAAAAATTATTTTGCAAATATCTGGAATTATGATTACACTTACACGTTTTCAACAACTTATAAACCCTTCCCTTAACCCTTACACTAACCCTAAATTTCGGGTGACAACTACCCTCATCCTCGGTTCGTTTAGAATTTTCTTTTGGATGGGGGGGGGGGCGTTGCAACCCAAAATTATGGTTAGCGCTATGGTTAAGGGAGGGTAAGGGTTAGGGTTTAATGTTAGGGTTTAGGGTTTAGGGTTTAGGGTTTAGGGGTAGGGTTAGGGTTAGGGTTAGGGTTTAGGGGTAGGGTTAGGGTTTAGGGTTTAGGGGTAGGGTTAGGGTTAGGGTTAGGGTTTAAGGTTTAGGGTTTAGGGTTAGGGTTAGGGTTTGGGTTGGGGTTTAGGGTTAGGGTTTAGGGTTTAGGGTTAGGGTTAGGGTTTGGGTTTAGGGTTTAGGGTTTAGGGTTAGGGTTTGGGTTTGGGTTAGGGTTAGGTTTAGGTTTAGGTTTAGGGTTAGGGTTAGGGTTTGGGTTTAGGGTTTAGGGTTTAGGGTTTGGGTTTTGGTTTGGGCTAGTGTTAGGGTTAGGGTTAGGGTTAGGTTTAGGGTTTAGGGTTAGGGTTTGGGTTAGGGTTAGGGTTTGGGTTTGGGTTTAGGGTTAGGGCTTAGGTTTAGGTTTAGGTTTAGGGTTAGGGTTTGGGTTTGGGTTTAGGGTTTAGGGTTTAGGGTTTGGGTTTTGGTTTGGGCTAGTGTTAGGGTTAGGGTTAGGGTTAAGGGAGAGTATATTTGTTTGGTGAGAAGCAACTAATAAAATCAAACAGTGTCTATTAAAAATGAATTTGAAATATCGTAATAATTGTGTATCCAATATTAAATATATCAATCTTATACATTATATATCAGATATATCAAATATTGCCGAATAAATTTTCTTTTATACGACGGATAATTCGTACGGTTGAATAATTTGCAAAAATCAGAAAACAAATTAATATTTACAAAATAAAATAAAAAATAAAAAAACAGCACACAAATAGATACGATGTATTTTTTTGCGATTGCCAAGTCTCTGACAACCACCTGGTTACCCTCAAAACAGAAAACTTCATCAGAGGTACCATAAAAGCCAGCTGCTTTCCCAATATTTATTTCCTTAATTGTTTTACGAATTTCCCCAAATGAAGTTAGTCCATCACCGCGTGTTTTTTTTTTTGTTTTTTTTAAATCATAGTTCACCCCAAACAAGGCAAGTTGCCACTGTAGACGTAAGGGGCTACTGAGAATTAGAGAGTAAGTTGTGAGCTGTGCAGCGAGATGTCTGTTTACATTAGTTTTAAATGTCTGCATGTCAGTAGAGCCGGGGAAACAGGGAACAGGGAGGGAGTTCCAGAGGCCGGCAACACGAGGAAAGAAGCAATTGGAGTAGAAGGCTCTATGGCATATGGGGACCTCCACAGGGAATGGGTGGGATTTAGCTGATTGTTGGGTTGGTCGAGTGCATTTACGTCGAGGGTCACCAGGGCAGCAAGTTCATCGGAGCACAACCCATTGAAGTACTTGTAAAAAAATCACAAAGATTCAAAATTGCGCCGATGGGACAGGGGCTGGCGATTGGTGGATAGTGAGGGACCTATTAAGTTATCGACTTTTTTTGGACCTTGTCTAAGAAGAAGAGACTTAAGGATGATGCAGCTCCCCAGATGGGGCAACACTACTCCATGCATGGGCGGATGGTGGCTTTGTAGAGATATAGGATACTGTCAGGTGTAAGAAGTTTTCTAGCTCGGTAGAGGGAGCCCACCTTATTTGCAGCAACCTTGGCAATGTCATCAATGTACTTGTTCCAATTCATGTTACCTATGAATGTTAGGCCGAAGAGTTTGAACGTTGGACTCTCATGTAGGGTGTGATTTTCAATGGCAATCGGTAGTTGAAGAGGTTTCTTGTAGTTATTGAAGGAAAAGAGATTTGTTTTTGCGGCATTAAATGTTACCATCCATTTATGACTCCATTCTACTACAGACTGGAGGTCACTTTCTAAGGATTCAGCCATTGCCACGGATATGTGTGCGTCCGTTTTGCCCACATAACGAGAGTGGAGTATGGTGTCAGCAAATATATCCATCTCAGACTCAATGTCATCAGTGACGTCGTTTATGAAAATCAGGAATAGTAGAGGTACAAGGATGGATCCCTGGGGTACACCAGCATTTATGTCATGTAGTTTGGATTAACAGTGAACCTGGATTTTTCTTTTGGTTAGGAAGGATCTATGTATATTAAATATTCGTGTAGTAATACTATATGAGTGAATTTTTATGAGAAGACCTTCATGCCAGACTTTGTCAAAGGCCTTGGATATATCAAGCGCTACCGCACTAGCTTCACCTGCATTGTTCGGTGTATGATATCTGCGTTCAGAGATGACCGTAAGGATATCCGCAGTAGATCTTGATTGCCTGAATCCATACTGATGGTCAGAAAGAAGTTTGGCCTTAACGAGGTGACGGATTATCGTTAGATTAATTAAGGATGCAAAGATTTATAGATTTATGTGGCAAACTATTGATGCCATCTTCATCAACCACCGACAGATTGAAGAAAACATTCCTTATATATGCAGTCAACCGTTTTATAATGTCTTCGAGACTTTTGTAGAGAAGGATGCTATTTTTGATATAGATGAGGATAAAGGTCATCTATTAAATCAAATGGAACATTGTTGTAGCATCTTTCCCATTGTAGGCCGTTTACGTTTTCTCAGAAATATCCAGCTATCATTGGTTCTTCTCCCTACGTCTTCTGCGCTGGGGGTGATGATTTTACATTCATGAAGGATCGCTGTAAAAATGCTTTTCAGGTGCGCTGAGGTAGCGCTGGTACAGCTGATTTTTTCTTTTCCAGGGGGTTACTAATTTGCGAGTCGTCTTCATCCAACCAATCATGATGATACCGCTACGTCAGACCAACCAAATCAACGCTGGAGTGCGTTATGGACTCCTCCCCTACACCCTTGTCTTGAAGCCAATACGCATTGAAAGCTAGTCTTAATCGATAATCAGAATCGATAATTGTACCCGAAATATATATATATATATATAGTCTCGGAAGTTTTTTTAACCTTCAAAACTGGAGAAAAAAAATTATTTTCGTTGAAAGATTTTTGTCTAGTAAGTCAATCAATCTACTGCAATCACTATATTAGTTAACTTCCAAGAATTTACTCTAATATAAATATATTTTTATATATGTTTTTTATATAAGGGATCGTCAGTTGTTTACCATGAAAACTGTTTCGGGATTTTAAAAACAAAACAGTATTTCTTTATCATGGCATCCCAGCAGTGTTGATCAGACACCACCTCCCTATTTAATAATATATATATATATATATATATATATATATATATATATATATATATATATATATATATATAATACTTATTTTTATATAAATATATTTATTAATATATAAATAAATGTACTTTTGCGTCACGCGAGTAACACAAAGTGCCGGACGAAACCATTGTAAGTGTTTAGAGGGAAAATAAAAAGCCAATAGAAAGTAAGACAACCCCTTTTAGTCTGACATGAATTCGTAAAGAAATTTTCTACTCTATTTCCCTAATGAGATGTATTCTTTCTTCTTTTTCTTTCTTACTTCTATAACGATTAATACATTATTTTTCTTTCTTTTTTTCTTTTTTAAACTTTCAGTTTGAGACATTTTCTTAATTTCTTTTTCTTTCTTGTTATTAAATCTCTGAGACGTTATTTTATATGAATATTCTTGCAAACACTGGTAAATCGTTTTTTTTTTTTTTCGTCGTTTTTTTTACTGGGGTTGAAATTCGTATTATATATTATTGTTCAGACAAGAACAACGTCAACAGTGCAGCAAATATTAATAACGAAAGAAAAATCTTAATTGAAACGTGTCTATAATAGAGCTAAAGATCCACAATAAGACCGACTTAACTTTATATATCTAATATTTAATCGTCTTTTTTTTAAAAAAAGGCCAAATTACAATAACTATATATTATGATATCCGATCAAACCTTTTCAATATCAAAATATTTGTTACTTTTCCGATTTCGTTTTTCGTCATCGGATCTTGCATTGTTCCACTCCATTAACGATATAAACGCTGTTGTTGTTGTTGTTGCTTTGATGGATCAAATTTGCGGATTTTCGCATCTCCGTTGATCTGCGATTTCATTCAATTTCTTTAGCGTGGGTCAAGTATCGATTTGCTCAAGAAAACAAAATTAAAGCGAAGATGTTTACGAAATTCATCATAAAAGTCAAACAAAGATGAAACGAAACTGTTTTCAGGCGGTCGGAAGTTTAGAAAATTTGTTTTCATGTTTTATATGAAGAGGAAAAGCCCCCGTTCACTCTCTTGAGACAATGGTTACCCTCTGTACGGGTACTTGCGCAGGGAGTCAATAGAGAAGCAAGGGATGCGCAATCTCGAACTGCACGACCATTACCTGAGTTCAGTGGTAAGAAGACATTCAGTAGGATGGGACACAATGCCGTGATGAGCAGATTGAGACTGCTGTTCTTTCAGATTGTTCCTTCTCTCAGAGAAGTTGCACTACTAAGGCTTGAAAGTCTAGTTTACTCTACATTTTAATCAATAGCTGGAGGAAGGATGTATGAATACACACCTTTTCCAAGGATATCATATTTATATACGTATACTTTGTATATTTCTATGTAGAATCCATTAATCTCTCTCTCTCTCTCTTTCTCTCTCTCTCTCTCTTTATATATAATAAATCTATTAAACTGTAGAAGTGAGATAGCAAACAGCTGCCTACACAGAAATAAATTAACCTTAGGCTAACGATACATAAATAAATAAACCAATAAGTAAAAAAAAACTAAACGAAACAAAAATTTAACAATTTAAAAATTAAAACCTAAAATAGAAATACAAGTAACCAAGTGTTAAAATAAATTCACCCATTATACTGAAACAACAAAGAAACAGGATATAGGCCAATCTATAGAAAACAGAAAAATAGAACACCTTGCATTCAACAATCGAAGATGAAATAGATTTGTCATTCGCACATCTTTATCTCTCTTTTTTCATTTATATTTATAATTGCTCTATTATTGGATAATGGCCCTATGGGAATGGACGAATATGTTGGAAATCGTTGGTTTGACTTGCGCGTATTAACGCGGGGTGGACCGGCTATCGAGTGCAGAATGGGACCTGTTCTCACAGTCAGAGATCACAGACGTGACAGGGTCGCCGTGTGACGAGACCCCGGATCAAGGGTCGGTGTGCACCTGCGAGAGGCTCTGTGACGTCACAGACCCTTGCGTTGGAAACAGAGGGATCCGTGACGTCACTCGTTCTTTCTGAGAAGCGAGTTTCGTCAGTCTGGGTTTTGGAGGCGAACCGATGAGACGTGATTGTTAAAATGTAATTTACGACAGATAAGGGAAATATTTCCCTAAGAAAATACAAGCGAGAGATATCCTTTCCCCCTCTCTATGAATGGTTAAGAAAATAATTGTTAACTAACTACGATAAAGTAGTGGTTTGCTCTCTCTCTCTCTCTTTCTCTCTCTCTCTCTCTCTCTCTCTCTCTCTCTATCTATCTCGACGTAGTGAATGACTGACAGTTGATACAACAAACGCGTGTAATAAAAAACATTGAAACTAAAAAGATCGTTGTTTGGTGAGTGGATCGTGGGGTTTTGTTGCAGACAGCGGACGGCGTGGTTCACGGCAGGAAGGAAGGAGGAAATAATTCATCCACTAGACGACACGACCCTCTACACGGCGAGGGGGAAAACTAAAGGTATGCAAACAATATATGAACTATGTGATTTGTGGTGTTTTAAAAATGACGAGTATTAAATGTGAACTGCCACGGTCCTTTCAGGGACGAGTATAACAAACGAGTAAAGCCACGGCCTGTGGTGAGACTAGTGTGCGAAACGCGTACTGTCGCGGTCTAGAAAGAGTAGCAACACTATCTCGTATATTGAGCTTAAATTATTTCACTATATGTTCAATGCTCTAAAAGTATACTTTTAGTCTCATATTATATATATATATATATATATATATATATATATATATATATATATATATATATATATATAGATATATATAGATATATATATATATATATATATATATATATATAGTCTAAAGAAGCTTTGCGTTATTTAAAAAAAAAGGAAAAAAAGAAAGAAAAAAAAGAAGGAAAATGCAGTTTTGATTCCCAGAGAAACTAACTAAATCCGAAATATTGCAGACTGAACATTCGTTGGAAAATTCATAAATAAAAAAATATAATAGTAAGTAAATAAAATAAAAACAGGGGATTAAGTATCTAACAGTGAAACAGAAACAGGAGACCTTAACGTAAGTGTCTAATATTAACACGGGGATCATCAGCTGTTTACCATGTAACTGTTTCGGAGATTTAAAAACAGGACAGTTATAATATTCATGGCTCTCCAATGGTACTGATCAAACTACCATTTCCCCAATAATCAAGTGTAGAAATAATTCAGCTTACAATTTCACTAATATATACATAAATAAATAATAATGATAATTAAATAATAATAATAATAATAATAATAATAATAATAATAATAATAATAATAATAATAATAATAATAATAATAATAATAATAATAATAATAATATATTACCATTAAGACTACCGTATGATATGGTAATGTGCATATCAAATACATTAACAATAATAATAATAATAATAATAATAATAATAATAATAATAATAATAACAATGATGATGATGATGATGATGATGATGATGATGATGATGATGATGATGATGATGATGATGATGATGATGATGATGATGATAATAATGATAATAATAATAATAATAATAATAATAATAATAATAATAATAATAATAATAATAATAATAATAATAATAATAATAATAATAATAATAATAATAATAATAATAATACTATCCAAACACAACACCCAAGAACCATTCTGGGATATGGTAGCTAGCAATAAAGTTATATAGAAATTAAAGTTGCATTAAAAAAAAAAAAATAAATAAATAAAACAAACAGCTTAAGTACCTTAGGTACCAGAAAGGCAAGTAGATAAGAGGAAGGAAACCTAGCCATACAGATCTAAATACCCAATATATAGTTTAAAGAAGCTTTACGTTATTTAAAAAAAAAAAGGAAAATGCAGTTTAAATTCCCAGAGAAACTAACTAAATAACTAAAGATTATATATATATATAATCTTTCGTTTTGTTTTGTAGAAAGAAATCCACCAGAGTTGTCATTAATTTAATAATAAGAGCATAATATTTAATAATATTGTTACAGAATATCAGTTCAAATCAGTCTAATACCATCTATTGAAAGTCAAATGCGTCCGAAACCGAAACCCAATGTTTCGCTGGGTTTGATATAATAATAACAAAAGACACCCCAGTGAAACATTAGGTTTCGATTTTGAACCGATAGTATCGTGTTGATTTTACCCTGTATTCTGTAACACATTATATATATATATATATATATATATATATATATATATATATATATATATATATATATATATATTCAACACCAAGTGAGTTTTCTGAACTTTTCATATGATTTGTTTTCGCTATCGTTTTTTATCGTTTTATTAATTTGCATACACCTTGAATACAATTTTCACTGTTATCTACTGCATCGATAGCAAACGAATTTCCCGCCTGGATACCTTTTGTTGTTTTTGGACCACCATTCACTAATTGGATTATTTTTTAATCAACCACTTTGATATCTTGCCTGGAGCTATTTTAGACTTGTTAACTTGGATGAACTGTATAGTTTTACTAAAAAGTATGTTTTGGGCCGATATATTTGATGTTTTATATACCTTTATGTATATATATATATATATTTAAAATATATTTTTTCAAAGTTTAATTTTTATTACCTGCAGTAATGTTATTGTGGTAATGGTCCTCTGAGGAGATGATTTTCTTTGAAAACTCATGAGAACTTTGCTTGAACATTGAATTGTAATAAAATTTGATTCGTACCTTATTTTATTCTTTAACTTTATCTATTGCTATATATATATATATATATATATATATTAATATATATATATATATATATATATATATATATATATATAGAGAGAGAGAGAGAGAGAGAGAGAGAGAGGGGTAGAGAGAGAGAGGGATAAATAAATATATTGTATATATATGTATATATATAAATATATATTTTATTATATATACATATATATATATATATATATATATATATATATATATATATATATATATATATATATATATATATATATTATTTATTTATTTATTTATTTATTTATTCAATTAAAGATATATCCCCAAATGTCCATTGCCATCGGACGACGTAAAAGAAAAAGGAAAAAGGAAAATGTTTGTTTTCGAAAGCTTAGATTAAAATAAATTTTATTTTTTAAAACAATACACATTGTTATGTTTTTTTTAATGTAATATATAAATTCATTTAATTATAGATATATATCATTGAATACATATATATATATATATATATATATATATATATATTATAAATATATATGCTTACATATATATATATATATATTAATTTAATTATAAATATATATTTTAATATATATATATATATGTATATAATTATTTAATTATGAATATATATATATATATATATATATATATATATACGATGTATTTCTATGTAATTATTTTTATAGGTGATTGCAGCGTGTTAGATGTTATTAGCTTACTTATTATTTCAATTGTTTCACTTCCTAAGTGATTAAGATGCAGTAAACTGCATTTTTCTAGCCATCAACTTATAGGACGTTTTTTTTTACGTAAATATATATAATTTTCATTTAATACGCACATAAAATTAATCCATGGGCACGTGTTTCTGGCTCACAGCCGTCATCAGCATATATATATTTTTTGCTTATGTATTCATCAACGTTTCGTCTTTATTATAAGACTTCTTCAGCCTACTCACCCCCGCCCTCGCTCCTATCACCTTCCACAACTTCCTATCACACAACCATAACACTTTGGTCTACCGTCTCTCTCATCTTCAGTCAAATTTTTTTAAAAAGATTCAACTGGCATATAAATGTATTCTAGCCGCAACAAACGTTCGCCTCCCACTCTCTCCGCAGTTTTTATGATACCTCTCCAACTTCCTAATTATTTTATACTCCAACCACCGCCTGCTACTACCACCATCTATTTGTATCTCATATTTTGATGTTTGCTCAGGCGGTCGCAGGTTCTAAGCCGGCTTCCGCCATCACCATTCATTCCAAACATTTTGTACTTCTGTGATGTTTTCTTCAAACAAATTACCCTGAGGAAGTCTTATAATAAAGATGAAACGTTGTTCAATACATAAATAAGACACTTCATATATATATATATATATATATATATATATATATATATATATATATATATATATATATATATATATTAATTTAATCTATTTATGCTATTGTACAAATAAATTATAGAAAATACTTTCTTATACACTATTCTGTTATTTAATAACTTTTAGGAGAATTTATAAATGAATGTATTCTCTGATAATTTAGAATGTTTTAGTCCATTTTTCTAGCCATCAAAACGTGTTCGTCTATTTCGCAATATAGCAAAACGTATAGTAAAATCTACAATCCACCTCTGCCCAAACCCTAACCCTAACCCTAACCCTAACCCTAACCCTAACCCTAACCTCTTCACGTGATGCGAAAGGAAAAAGAAATGTGTTCAGAACGAAACAAACAGAAATGTTTTCTTCGATCTTAATCCGAAAGTTGATTTAACAATTTAAGGCAAGAAAATTTCGGTTAAATTAAATTACCCTGCAACAAAATCAATGAATGATTTATTAACAGTTAAATCAATTCTTCAATAAACTTTGACAAACGACAGTTTGGGAATTTATTAAATTCGAAGTTGTCAAATAAGTGACCGAGTTGTAATTAATTGGAATTAGAAATAAGGTTTCGTTTTGGTTTACGAAATGTCGACATTTTGGGATTATTTTATGCCAAAAAATGCCACAACTATTGTGTACAATGCCACAACTGTTGTATACAATGCCACAACTATTGTATACTATGCCACAACTATTGTATACAATGCCACAACTATTGTATACTATGCCACAACTATTGTATACAATGCCACAACTATTGTATACAATGCCACAACTATTGTGTACAATGCCACAACTACTGTATACAATGCCACAACTATTGTATACTATGCCACAACTATTGTATACAATGCCACAACTATTGTGTACAATGCCACAACTATTGTATACAATGCCACAACTATTGTATACTATACCACAACTATTGTATACAATGCCACAACTATTGTATACAATGCCACAACTATTGTATACAATGCCACAACTATTGTGTACAATGCCACAACTATTGTATACAATGCCACAACTATTGTATACTATGCCACAACTATTGTATATAATGTCACAACTATTGTATACTATGCCACAACTATTGTATACAATGCCACAACTATTGTATACAATGCCACAACTTTGTATACAATGCCACAACTATTGTATACTATGCCACAACTATTGTATACAATGCCACAACTATTGTATACTATGCCACAACTATTGTATACAATGCCACAACTATTGTATACTATGCCACAACTATTGTATACAATGCCACAACTATTGTATACTATGCCACAACTATTGTATACTATGCCACAACAATTGTATACTATGCCACAACTATTGTATACTATGCCACAACTATTGTATACAATGCCACAACTATTGTATACAATTCCTTCGACAAGGTACTACTATTTTACCCAGAACCGGAAACGAAGTCTTGTACTCTAACATGCAGATACAGGCATTTGTTACAGGAATGTAACTGGAAACTCTGATGCCCCCTCGACGTAAATATACTAGACCAACTCAACAATCAGCTAAATCCCATCCATTCACTGTGGAGGTCTCCAGATGTCGGAGAGCCTTTTACTTCAATAGCTTCTTTCCTCGTGCTGCCGACCTCTGGAACTTCCTCCCTGCTCTCTGTTTCCCCAACTGTACCGACATGCAGAAATTTAAAACTAATGTAAACGGGCATCTCGCTACACAGCTCCCGACTTAGGATGACCCCCAAGACCTACACCCATATTCTGAGTAACCCCTTACATCTACAGTGGTGGCCTGCCTTGTTTGGGGTGAAATATGTTAAAATATAAAAAATGAAATAGAAAATGAACACGTTCTAACGTTTGATTTGGATTGGGTATCTTTATTTTGTTGATTTTGTTTGTTTGTGGTTTTCGTTTGGTTCAGCGTTGGTTCATTTCTTTTTAGTTTAATTTGGTTCCATATTTGGTGTTTTTCGGTGTTAATTTAGTTCGATATTTGATGATTTCATTTTGATTTTTTGGGGGGTCGAGTTTTTTTTGGGGGGAGGGGGGTAATTATTTTTTGTTTTAGCTTAGTATGGCATTGTTTGTTTTTTTGGTTCGACGTTTTTTTTTTTGGGGGGGGGGGGGGTAATTATTTTTTGTTTTAGCAGAGTATGGCATTGTTTTTTTTTGGTTCGAGTTTTTTTTTTTTGGGGGGGGGGGGTAATTATTTTTTGTTTTAGCTTAGTATGGCATTGTTTTTTTTTGGTTCGAGTTTTTTTTTTGGGGGGGGGGGGTAATTATTTTTTGTTTTAGCTTAGTATGGCATTGTTTTTTTTTGGTTCGAGTTTTTTTTTGGGGGGGGGTAATTATTTTTTGTTTTAACTTAGTATGGCATTGTTTTTTTTTGGTTCGACTTTTTTTTGGGGGGGTAATTATTTTTTGTTTTAGCTTAGTATGGCATTGTTTTTTTTTGGTTCGAGTTTTTTTTTGGAGGGGGGGTAATTATTTTTTGTTTTAGCTTAGTATGGCATTGTTTTTTTTTGGTTCGAGTTTTTTTTTGGGGGGGGGGGGGGTAATTATTTTTTGTTTTAGCTTAGTATGGCATTGTTTTTTTTTGGTTCGAGTTTTTTTTGGGGGGGGGGTAATTATTTTTTGTTTTAACTTAGTATGGCATTGTTTTTTTTTGGTTCGACTTTTTTTTGGGGGGGTAATTATTTTTTGTTTTAGCTTAGTATGGCATTGTTTTTTTTTGGTTCGAGTTTTTTTTTGGAGGGGGGGTAATTATTTTTTGTTTTAGCTTAGTATGGCATTGTTTTTTTTTGGTTCGAGTTTTTTTTTTGGAGGGGGGGGGTAATTATTTTTTGTTTTAGCTTAGTATGGCATTGTTTTTTTTTGGTTCGAGTTTTTTTTTGGAGGGGGGGTAATTATTTTTTGTTTTAGCTTAGTATGGCATTGTTTTTTTTGGGTTCGAGTTTTTTTTTGGAGGGGGGGTAATTATTTTTTGTTTTAGCTTAGTATGGCATTGTTTTTTTTTTGGTTCGAGTTTTTTTTTTGGGGGGGGGGGTAATTATTTTTTGTTTTAGCTTAGTATGGCATTGTTTTTTTTTGGTTCGAGTTTTTTTTTTGGGGGGGGGCGGTAATTATTTTTTGTTTTAGCTTAGTATGGCATTGTTTTTTTTTGGTTCGACTTTTTTTTTGGAGGGGGGGGTAATTATTTTTTGTTTTAGCTTAGTATGGCATTGTTTTTTTTTGGTTCGAGTTTTTTTTTTGGAGGGGGGGTAATTATTTTTTGTTTTAGCTTAGTATGGCATTGTTTTTTTTTTGGTTCGAGTTTTTTTGGGGGGAGGGGGGTAATTATTTTTTGTTTTAGCTTAGTATGGCATTGTTTTTTTTTGGTTCGACTTTTTTTTTTGGAGGGGGGGGGGTAATTATTTTTTGTTTTAGCTTAGTATGGCATTGTTTTTTTTTGGTTCGAGTTTTTTTTTGGAGGGGGGGGGTAATTATTTTTTGTTTTAGCTTAGTATGGCATTGTTTTTTTTTGGTTCGAGTTTTTTTTGGGGGAGGGGGGTAATTATTTTTTGTTTTAGCTTAGTATGGCATTGTTTTTTTTTGGTTCGACTTTTTTTTTTGGAGGGGGGGGGTAATTATTTTTTGTTTTAGCTTAGTATGGCATTGTTTTTTTTTGGTTCGAGTTTTTTTTTGGAGGGGGGGGTAATTATTTTTTGTTTTAGCTTAGTATGGCATTGTTTTTTTTTTGGTTCGAGTTTTTTTGGGGGGAGGGGGGTAATTATTTTTTGTTTTAGCTTAGTATGGCATTGTTTTTTTTTGGTTCGAGTTTTTTTTTGGAGGGGGGGTAATTATTTTTTGTTTTAGCTTAGTATGGCATTGTTTTTTTTTTGGTTCGAGTTTTTTTGGGGGGAGGGGGGTAATTATTTTTTGTTTTAGCTTAGTATGGCATTGTTTTTTTTTTGGTTCGAGTTTTTTTGGGGGGAGGGGGGTAATTATTTTTTTGTTTTAGCTTAGTATGGCATTGTTTTTTTTTGGTTCGAGTTTTTTTTTGGAGGGGGGGGTAATTATTTTTTGTTTTAGCTTAGTATGGCATTGTTTTTTTTTTGGTTCGAGTTTTTTTGGGGGGAGGGGGGTAATTATTTTTTGTTTTAGCTTAGTATGGCATTGTTTTTTTTTGGTTCGAGTTTTTTTTTGGAGGGGGGGGTAATTATTTTTTGTTTTAGCTTAGTATGGCATTGTTTTTTTTTGGTTCGAGTTTTTTTTTTGGAGGGGGGGTAATTATTTTTTGTTTTAGCTTAGTATGGCATTGTTTTTTTTTTGGTTCGAGTTTTTTTGGGGGAGGGGGTAATTATTTTTTGTTTTAGCTTAGTATGGCATTGTTTTTTTTTTGGTTCGAGTTTTTTTGGAGGGAGGGGGGTAATTTTTTTTTGTTTTAGCTTAGTATGGCATTGTTTGTTTTTTTGGTTCGAGTTTTTTTGGGGGGAGGGGGGTAATTATTTTTTGTTTTAGCTTAGTATGGCATTGTTTGTTTTTTTGGTTCGAGTTTTTTTGGGGGGAGGGGGGTAATTATTTTTTGTTTTAGCTTAGTATGGCATTGTTTGTTTTTTTGGTTCGAGTTATTTTGGGGGAGGGGGGTAATTATTTTTTGTTTTAGCTTAGTATGGCATTGTTTTTTTTTTGGTTCGAGTTTTTTTGGGGGGAGAGGGGTAATTATTTTTTGTTTTAGCTTAGTATGGCATTGTTTGTTTTTTTGGTTCGAGTTTTTTTGGGGGGAGGGGAGTAATTATTTTTTGTTTTAGCTTAGTATGGCATTGTTTGTTTTTTTGGTTCGAGTTTTTTTGGGGGGAGGGGGGTAAGTATTTTTTGTTTTAGCTTAGTATGGCATTGTTTGTTTTTTTGGTTCGAGTTTTTTTGGGGGAGGGGGGTAATTATTTTTTGTTTTAGCTTAGTATGGCATTGTTTTTTTTTTGGTTCGAGTTTTTTTGGGGGGAGGGGGGTAATTATTTTTTGTTTTAGCTTAGTATGGCATTGTTTTTTTTTTGGTTCGAGTTTTTTTGGAGGGAGGGGGGTAATTTTTTTTTGTTTTAGCTTAGTATGGCATTGTTTGTTTTTTTGGTTCGAGTTTTTTTGGGGGGAGGGGGGTAATTATTTTTTGTTTTAGCTTAGTATGGCATTGTTTGTTTTTTTGGTTCGAGTTATTTTGGGGGGAGGGGGGTAATTATTTTTTGTTTTAGCTTAGTATGGCATTGTTTGTTTTTTTGGTTCGAGTTTTTTTGGGGGGAGGGGGGTAATTATTTTTTGTTTTAGCTTAGTATGGCATTGTTTGTTTTTTTGGTTCGAGTTTTTTTGGGGGAGGGGGGTAATTATTTTTTGTTTTAGCTTAGTATGGCATTGTTTGTTTTTTTGGTTCGAGTTTTTTTTGGGGGAGGGGGGTAATTATTTTTTGTTTTAGCTTAGTATGGCATTGTTTGTTTTTTTGGTTCGAGTTTTTTTGGGGGGAGGGGGGTAATTATTTTTTGTTCTAGCTTAGTATGGCATTGTTTTTTTTTTTGTTCGAGTTTTTTTTGGGGGGAGGGGGGTAATTATTTTTTGTTTTAGCTTAGTATGGCATTGTTTTTTTTTTGGTTCGAGTTTTTTTTGGGGGAGGGGGGTAATTATTTTTTGTTTTAGCTTAGTATGGCATTGTTTGTTTTTTTGGTTCGAGTTTTTTTGGGGGGAGGGGGGTAATTATTTTTTGTTTTAGCTTAGTATGGCATTGTTTTTTTTTTTGGTTCGAGTTTTTTTGGGGGGAGGGGGGTAATTATTTTTTGTTTTAGCTTAGTATGGCATTGTTTGTTTTTTTGGTTCGAGTTTTTTTGGGGGGAGGGGGGTAATTATTTTTTGTTTTAGCTTAGTATGGCATTGTTTGTTTTTTTGGTTCGAGTTTTTTTGGGGGAGGGGGGTAATTATTTTTTGTTTTAGCTTAGTATGGCATTGTTTTTTTTTTGGTTCGAGTTTTTTTGGGGGGAGGGGTAATTATTTTTTGTTTTAGCTTAGTATGGCATTGTTTTTTTTTTGGTTCGAGTTTTTTTGGAGGGAGGGGGGTAATTTTTTTTTGTTTTAGCTTAGTATGGCATTGTTTGTTTTTTTGGTTCGAGTTTTTTTGGGGGGAGGGGGGTAATTATTTTTTGTTTTAGCTTAGTATGGCATTGTTTGTTTTTTTGGTTCGAGTTTTTTTGGGGGGAGGGGGGTAATTATTTTTTGTTTTAGCTTAGTATGGCATTGTTTGTTTTTTTGGTTCGAGTTTTTTTTTGGGGGGGGGGTAATTATTTTTTGTTTTAGCTTAGTATGGCATTGTTTTTTTTTGGTTCGAGTTTTTTTGGGGGGAGGGGGGTAATTATTTTTTGTTTTAGCTTAGTATGGCATTGTTTGTTTTTTTGGTTCGAGTTTTTTTGGGGGGAGGGGGGTAATTATTTTTTGTTTTAGCTTAGTATGGCATTGTTTGTTTTTTTGGTTCGAGTTTTTTTGGGGGGAGGGGGGTAATTATTTTTTGTTTTAGCTTAGTATGGCATTGTTTGTTTTTTTGGTTCGAGTTTTTTTGGGGGGAGGGGGGTAATTATTTTTTGTTTTAGCTTAGTATGGCATTGTTTGTTTTTTTGGTTCGAGTTTTTTTTGGGGGAGGGGGGTAATTATTTTTTGTTTTAGCTTAGTATGGCATTGTTTGTTTTTTTGGTTCGAGTTTTTTTGGGGGGAGGGGGGTAATTATTTTTTGTTTTAGCTTAGTATGGCATTGTTTGTTTTTTTGGTTCGAGTTTTTTTGGGGGGAGGGGGGTAATTATTTTTTGTTTTAGCTTAGTATGGCATTGTTTGTTTTTTTGGTTCGAGTTTTTTTGGGGGGAGGGGGGTAATTATTTTTTGTTTTAGCTTAGTATGGCATTGTTTTTTTTTTGGTTCGAGTTTTTTTTGGGGGGGGGGTAATTATTTTTTGTTTTAGCTTAGTATGGCATTGTTTTTTTTTTGGTTCGAGTTTTTTTGCGGGGGGGTAATTATTTTTTGTTTTAGCTTAGTATGGCATTGTTTTTTTTTTGGTTCGAGTTTTTTTTGGGGGGGGTAATTATTTTTTGTTTTAGCTTAGTATGGCATTGTTTTTTTTTTGGTTCGAGTTTTTTTGGGGGGGTAATTATTTTTTGTTTTAGCTTAGTATGGCATTGTTTTTTTTTTGGTTCGAGTTTTTTTTTGGGGGGGGTAATTATTTTTTGTTTTAGCTTAGTATGGCATTGTTTTTTTTTTGGTTCGAGTTTTTTTTGGGGGGGGTAATTATTTTTTGTTTTAGCTTAGTATGGCATTGTTTTTTTTTTGGTTCGAGTTTTTTTTTGGGGGGGTAATTATTTTTTGTTTTAGCTTAGTATGGCATTGTTTTTTTTTTGGTTCGAGTTTTTTTTTGGGGGGGGGTAATTATTTTTTGTTTTAGCTTAGTATGGCATTGTTTTTTTTTTGGTTCGAGTTTTTTTTGGGGGGGGGTAATTATTTTTTGTTTTAGCTTAGTATGGCATTTTCTTTTGTTATAGCTTGGTTCGGTGTTTCTTTTTATTGTTTGTTTTGTTTTTTTTCGTTTATCTTATTTCGATTTTTATTGTTGATTTTATTTTCCTTTTAGTTATGCTCGCCATTTTTTTTTTTTTCAGTTCTGTTATTTTTTCTGTTGTTTTGGTTGGTTCTGATCTTGTTTTTATCTGGTTTGGTTTTGGTCTCGTTTTTTTATTGGATTTTTATTCTGGTTGATTTTTTATTGTTTTTTTTGTTTGTTTGTTTCGGTTTGGATTTAGTTTTCTCATTGGTTGCGGGGATTTTGTACTTTGTCTTGAGTTAGCGGTTAGGGGTTAGGGTTAGGGTTAGGGGTTAAAGGTTATGATTAGGGTTAGGGTTAGGAGTTAAGGTTAGGGGTTAGAGGTTATGGTTAGGGTTAGGGTTATGGGTTAGGGTTATGGGTTAGGGTTATGGGTTAGAGGTTAAGGTTAGGGGGTTAATGGTTAGGGTCAGGGTCAGGGTTCGGCTTAGGGTTAGAGTTAGGGTTAGAGGTTAGGGTTAGGGTTGTTTTTTTTTGCGAAGTTTGTTTGTTTTACAAAATGTTAACACTTTATTCACTCCTATAGCAAAACCCGATGCCTATTTTAAACATTTACTATTCATTCTATGCAGGGTATCCGGACTCATACGTATATATATATATATATATATATATATATATATATATATATATATATATATATATATATATATATATATATATATATATATATATATATATATATATGTATATATATATATAGAGAAGTGATGCTACAAAAATTTGTAAAAAAAGCTTTTTCAACAATTGTTTGTTATTTTATTATTTTATGATTTTATAACGCGTTTCGAGCTTTCGTGCTTGCTCTCTTCAGATATATTCTCCATTTGAGAAACTGTTTATATATATATATATATATATATATATATATATATATATATATATATATTAATTAATTTTAAAAGTAATCCCTGGACACGTGTTTCTGTCTCACAGCCGTCATCAGCATCGCTAACTTAGACAAGGATCGAACCATCGATATTGATGTCTATTGTCTGGCATTTTACCTCCGGACCCTGACGCCTTGCCTGGAAATATGTACGGGTTTTATCACCTAAATATTTAATGTATTTTTATGTAATTGTATTTATTGGTGATATTAGCGTTTGTTACTTGGCTAACAACTATTTCGATTGTTCACTTCCTAAGCGATACTGATTAATGCACAAGATTGTATTATTAGACACCCTTGACTTTATAGGACGTATTTTCGTTAATATATATATATATATATATATATATATATATATATATATATATATATATATATATATATAATTAATTTTATACGTACATAAAAGTAATCCATAGACACGTGTTTCTGGCTCACAGCCGTCATCAGCACCGCTAACTATGATTGTACATGTAAACGGTATCATACATTTAAGATTTTCCACCTTCAAAAATAGCTGTTGATATGATATCGAAGAGAGAGGGGCGAGTAGTGTATTTTTTTATTTGACACTTTCTCGTAGGGTAGGGGAAATATGATTTTTTTTTATTGGTGAATTGAAATCAACATAGAGACGACACATCATTTTCTCGTCATATACTCATCCAAATAATATATATATATATATATATATATATATATATATATATATATATATATATATATATATATATATATATCCTTCGGATTTATACCCCCTGGATATTTGTAACAAGTTATATATATATATATATATATATATATATATATATATATATATATATATATATATATATATATATATATATATATATATATACAATTTCTACGCTGGGAAAGGGTAAAGTATCTATTGTAATATACGAATTATAATATATGAAATTCTTACTGGTTTAGCTAGTTACATATTAAAAAATGAACTAATAAGATTAATAACATTAATATGACAAGCTAATAAGGATGATAATAATAATAGTAGTAATAATAATAGCATTAATAATAATAATAATAATAATAATAATAATAATAATAATAATAATAATAATAATAATAATAATAATAATAATAATAATAATAATAATAATAATAATAATAATAATAATAATAATAATAATAAACAACTGGACTAAAGAAGAACTCAGGCACCTTGATCAGAGGACTAGAAAATTAATGACTATGCACAATGCACTACATCCAAAAGACGATACAGACAGACTCTACGTGAAGAGAAACGAAGGGGGAAGAGGACTGGTAAGTATAGAAGACTGTGTGGACGACACTAAAAAAGAGCTGGAGAAATACATAAACCAGAACACAGAAAAGCTGATCACCGCAGCAAGAGATACCGTCCCAACGAACAATGCAGGAAGCATCGAAACTGGACACAAACAGACAAGAAAAGAAAAATGGGAAGAAAAACAACTACATGGACGCTTCATAAGACTCACAAGAGAAGAAACCAACGTAAATAGCTGGACATGGCTAAGAAAAGGAAACTTGAACAGAGAAACGGAATCTTTACTGATGGCTGCACAGAACAATGCGACTAGGACAAACTACATTAAAGCTAAAATAGATAAAACCCAGGAAAACAATAAATGCAGACTGTGTGGACAAAGAGACGAAACAGTAAATCATATAATAAGTGAATGTAGCAAACTTGCTCAAAAAGAATACAAGAACAGACATGATTGTGTTGGGAAAGTAATACACAGGGAACTGTGCAAACAATTGAATTTCGAATATGCAGACAAATGGTACAAACATAAACCAGAAACAGTACTGGAAAACGAAAAACACAAAATCCTCTGGGATATGGATATACAAACAGATAAACTCATACAAGCAAGGAGACCTGATGTTATTATAATAGACAAAAATGAAAAATCTTGTAAAATCGTAGACTTCGCCGTTCCAGCAGACCACAGAGTGAAGATCAAAGACACGGAAAAACGAAGTAAATACACAGAACTAGCCAGAGAACTGAAAGGAATATGGAGCATGAAGAAAGTTAGTATAATACCAATAATCGTAGGAGCACTAGGAACAATCCCAAAAAATATGGAGAAAAGATTTGGAGAAATTGGAATCAAAGGGACTATCGAAACCATACAAAGGACAGCAATGATCAAAACAGCTGCAATCTTAAGGAAAATCCTCGAATGCGGAAACTAACACACATAAGCTACAAAGGCTAACCAGACACAAGGAATTTACAACGGAGAAAACAAGACAACACGAAGAACACCACAACAAGAGCCAAGGAACAGAAACTGCAAGAAACAGCACTTCATAATCCCCCCCACAATAAATTACACTGGCCTCAGCTATCACTACACAAAAATGAACCAAGAAACAGAAATTACAAGAAACACTATAAGCTCCTCCCTCTCCCTCACCCACCTACCCCCAAAAAATTAAAAAGAATTTTTAAAATTCTTTTTTTTTTTCTTTTTTTTTTTTTTACCATAATGGAAGAGAAAAGGAAGGGGAAAAAAATGAATTGAAGGGAAAAAAATTTAAAATTTGAAAAAATATTATTTTATTCATTTTTTTTTTTTTTTTTAAACTGGTGCCGGCCTAGGCTCACACCAGACAACATATTTGTAGAGGGTCGAGGAGGATGAGAAGACCGAGGAGGGACAGCACAAACCAGACCTCCACTGGAAAAGTGCAGAGAGTGCTGAGATCTTGGGGAGGCTTGTTGCCACCCAAATCCCAGATAAGATCAAGTGTCCTTACCGGCAAGAAATCAATGGTAAGAGACTGTTGCGATACCGCATCGTTATCGAAAAGAGGTGAAGAACACTGGAAGTCTGGGGAGACTTGTTGTCACTCAGACTCCAGGAAATACCACTGGTTGTTGTCGGTGAGCAATCACTGACGATTATCTGTGTGAGAACTCCTAGTGAGTACAAATAATAATAATAATAATAATAATAATAATAATAATAATAATAATAATAATAATAATAATAATAATAATAATAATAATAATAATAATAATAATAATAATAATAATAATAACAATAAATTTTTATTTTAATTAATTAAGAAATTTTTTTTTTTTTAAATTAATTTAAAAAAAAAGTTTTTTAAATGGTGCCGGCCTAGGCAAAATATTTGTAGAGGTTCGAGGAGGATGAGAAGATAATAATAATAATAATAATAATAATAATAATAATAATAATAATAATAATAATAATAATAATAATTATTATTATTATTATTATTATTATCATCATCATCATCATCATCATCATCATCATCATCATCATCATCATTATTATTATTATCATTATTATTATCATTATTATTATTAAAACAATAATCGTATTACGTGTAGCTAGATTTTTGTGTCAATAAAACTATTATATTTTTTGTTTCATTTTACTTCAGTCGAAGTTCTCAGAAACTAAGGGGTCCCTTTCCTGGGGCTAACACTTGATCTCTATATGAGATACATAGACATTCGAATATTTCATTAAAGATCTTCTTTGTTTTTCAAAAGTTAAGAATATTATATTTCTATCATTTACAATAGAAATCTTGAT
Organism: Sepiola atlantica; assembly: GCA_963556195.1. NCBI lineage: Eukaryota > Metazoa > Mollusca > Cephalopoda > Sepiida > Sepiolidae > Sepiola > Sepiola atlantica. The sequence continues at coordinate 60,121,975 of OY744546.1, read as the reverse complement.
GCATTTCGCAAAACTTTCATCAACTCGATTCACTAAATCAAAATAGCTTTCAATATTGACACATTCACTCTTTATTTGTTGAGTCAGATGTATTGGATCTGTGATTTTCTTAGTACATATTCTTTTTTAGATCAACCCAGACAAAAATCAAGACGACTATGGCCTGATCAATCGCTTCACATGAACACGTCTTTCAAATCCAATTAAGAGAAACTGTCATTCAACCAGTGTTTCTTTACCTGCGTGGCAAAATATGCCGGGGGAACCATCGTGTATAAACGACTCAGGAAGTTCTTCCCTCAAAACTTTCATGTTGGGGCATTAACTTATATTTCAACATAGGAATATATCATTTACCCGAGGAGGTTAGAGGTCAGGTGAGGTTTTGAAAAGCCATCACATTAGGAGAGGTGAACTCTGGTCTACAAAAAGTTACTGATCAGCTGATCAGCTTGTCGGCGGGAGGTGGCGGTGGTTAAGTGGATATCGACACGGACTGAAGACCTGGGTGTTCCAAGTTCGAATCCAGTCGGTTCCACAGTACCACTTTCACTTAGGGATGTTGGCAACCTTCTCGTGGTCCTTCCCGTAAGTACCCGATGTCTTTCCATAAAGATTTCTAACTAGAAAAACATCAGGGAAACTAATGCCAACACCAGAATCATCTGATTCACACGAAAGAAGAAGAAGAAGCTCGTCGGCATTACCCGGTATGTGAACGTCAGGTGATGAGCAATAAACAAACCAAACAGAATTTAAAGCATGTGAAGGTTGACCTTTTATGACTGAACATAACCATGCCTCAGCCCGATTGTCGAGGACGTATCCTAGACTAGTATGAACACGAGATTTACATAAGTAACGCTAAACCATAACCTTTTCTGCCTTCATGCGGATTTTCTTGCGACCGCTTTTTAGCAAAACTATTTTCATGAAACAAAACCTGATCGCTAGACATAAGTCTTCTGTGAAATAAATATTTTCTTCCATTTTTTGTTCATTTTGTCTTTGAGAAGACCATTCACACATTTCAATTCGTATATCAGGGACATCGTTCGTTTCTGGTATAAGGATGAGCACCCCTTGCTGCAGAACTTGATTACTCTACATTAAAAGCCTACCCTATGCCTTACTTTGTCTTTGGGGCAAGCACTTAACTGAGAGACATTTATGTTATTGCATTGACGGCAGTGCGACGTCAACTCAGCTCGAAATGTCAGCTGTGTTTCAACAAGGCAGATTGTTTATAATATCGCCAGCGGTTGAAGGCCATGGGGATTATATGTAAAAAAAAACAATTGAGATTAACGGATGCATCAAGCGAACCTAGGGTCAAATCAACTGTTAGCTGACGCCGGGGACTTGTTGATGGAATAAAATCAGTGATTCTGTTCTTTCTCTCTATCTCTTTCTCTACTGATTATGTATTCTTTTTCTTCCTTTTGTTAAACGTTTACTCCCCCCCCCTCTCTCTCTCTCTCTCTCTCTCTCTATATATATATATATATATATATATATATATATATATATATATATATATATATATATCTTTAGTTTTACCGAGATATTGGAATTTATTAACGACCCCCTTACTGACTGGATTGGCAGTCAGGCATCCCAACCCCTACTCCCTTAGGGGTAACGTGAGTCAGCCCATAAAAACGCTTGCACGCTTTCGACCCACCTTTTGAACCTGCTAGGATCACAGCTGGATCCTTCTGATACAAAGCCCTCGACGGCAGTCGCAGAGAGCCCCCACTTTTTTCTGTTACCAACCATCTTGGACTGAAGTGACTACATCTCGACAAGAACCAGAATTGGAGGCTTTTGGCTAAGATCAAAGTGTAGTATCTGTTCCGATGGATACTGCACGCCTGTCCTGTGCAGTTCTAGGAGGTCCACCCTCCCAGGCTTCGCCTCCCCTCTTTGGGGAGGAGTAAGTTTATTGCTTACTGTCTGAGGCGCCCCTACCGGGAATGCCGACGGGGCTGCCCAGGCAATTTTTAAATGGCCAGAGTGCTCACCTCTCGAGCGCTGGCTTTTAACCCCACTTTCTCGACCCTCGCTGTGGTCACATCTTACTTGTGGGAGTAAGATAAAACCGGCCTTGTGCCTAACTCCGGGAGGAGTAAATAAAAAAAAAACAAAAAAAAACCTGTTACAAGAAATCCCACAAGATAAGTTCGCGAAGAACGTTTTCGCAAATTAACTTCCTCCTTTCTGAACTTTGAACTCACCATTTGTTGTATATATTTGCTCTCATGTTTTCTCACAAGTAAAACTGTTTTAAACTTATATACGATTGTTGTAGTGTTCCTTCTCACAAAAGCTGTTGCCCTGTTTCTATTTTGCACTTATCTACATAATTGTTATTGCATTCTCACGTGCGAGAATTGAACTTTCTTCCAAGGATATTTAATCCCAACAGAGCGAACCAAATAGCAGTTGATGATATTTACTCGCACGTGGCGATCGCATACGAAACCAGCTCAGCGAACTCATTATTTTAAAGTTTTTCAGAATCCGGAATGAATAAATAAATTTTATATTGTCATATAAGACGGATTTTCTACCCCAAAGGTTCAAATTTCATAGACGACCCCCCCCCCTCGGCTAGCTCAGCTAATTAATTATCTGGATAGAATTAATGACGCCATCCGTACAACGACCGTATAACCCAGTCGAACAGCAACAGGCTACAGCTTTTACGGATCTTAAACAACGTGGGCTCATTATAAACAATGGTCAACAACTGTTCGAACGGGCACAGTAGTATCACGCACTAAGCTCGAGTAAGGGAGGCGCAATATGTGTTACTTGTATGGATGAAACTTTTACTGTTTTAAAATTTGACGACAATTGATTTTGGAATACTTAACTCTAATGCTGTCCTGTGAATCGATTTCTTTGGGACTTGCATACATTTCAGACATAATTGTTTATTTCGTTTAAACTCGTCCTTTTTTTGACAACGCCATTTGTAAATCTGTGGAGGAAAGAAATTAAGTTAAAATATTGAATTTTGTATTTGATTTGATTAAATGAAAACTATTCAATTATGTGTCCAGACTTTACGGACACCCGATAGATGGGGTCAGTTATGGGTTAATGCTGTTTTCAGTAGTATTGATGCGTAAGTTAATGAAATAAACTCGACTTGCTTTTAGCGTATTTTGCCGATTCTATACTGCGTGTTGACGTTTGTTTGGACAAACAAAATACCCCCCCACTATAGTTCAATGACGGTTTCTGTAGATAGAATACATGTTGAGGGGGTGTAAACATTGATTGATGGGGAAGAGGAAAAGGGAGTAAATAAGAAAGAAAGAAAGAAAGAAAGAAAGAGAGAAAAATAGGAAAGAGAGAGAGAAGGAAGGAAAGAAACAAAAATAAACAAACTGTGTAAACAAACGGACAAAGAAATAACATGCACCCAAGAAAAAGAAATAAAAGAATATAAATGAAAATGGTTTAAAGAAATAAATCTGATCACTACTCCCTCAAAAAAGGTGATAATGCCTGGGTGGTTGATATCATGACATACAAACATTTAATACACTACACTCCTCCTAGTATCGAGGATGGTATCATGACAACAGAACATATTCTACAGTACCCCTCAAAAGGAGAAGGTAATCCTTGGAGGATGGTATCATCACCACAGAACAGATACTACACTACCTCCTCCTCAAAAAAAAAAGAAAAGGAGTAGGCAATACCTGGGAGGACGGTATTACAGTGGCATCAAAGGATGAGGTTATGTCTGCAAGTAGGATTTCATGACAACAGAACAAATACTAAACTGCCCCCTTCAAAAAGGAAGGAGGTAATTCCTGGGACGATTGTATTATCTCAACAGAACAGATACTACACTACACTTCCATAATTGCGCATTGAAAGACAGTGATAGTATAGTTTCGGCTTCAGACATACACAAAATATTCATTAATGATAGATATGCGTGTTGTATCTGTTTCAATATTTACATGTATAAATAGCCATTTCTTCGCATGTAACACTAACAAGTAATGCAGTATATATTATATCGAACGCAAGAATCGCTAGCAGATAACTGGAGTGTTAGTATTATTTGTAATTTTAACACATAAAGTTATTGTCAGATTTTTCAAAGCCCGACCCAAATATCATTTAAGCTCACAAATCAAATTTTGTTTCTGTCTAGCAAATTTTCATTTGTTATTGTTGCATCGTGTTCTTTTTTTGCAATATAATAACGTACGTTTTTAACTTTTATTCAATCCAAACGAGGCGCATTGTCACTGAGACATACGGGCTACTGTGAATTAGGGGGCATATCAATAGAGGCGTCCTAAGTGGGGAGTTGTGCAGCGAGATGTTTGCTCACATTGCATTTGAATTTTTGAATGTTAGCACAGTCAGGGAGACAAGGAACAGGGGGGGAAGTACAAGGGTTAGCAGTTCGAGGAAATAAGCTATTAGAGTAGAAAGCTTTCCTACATCTGGGGGTTTCTACAGTGAAGAGGTGGGATTTTGCTGATTGTGGGATTGCTCGAGTTTATTTACCCCGAGGGGAACCAGAGAAGCAAGTTCGTAGGAGCACATTCCATTGAAGTGCTTGTAAAACAAGCACAGGGACAGGCGATGGGACAGGGGCTGGAGCTTGATAGACAGGGTGAGACCTATTAGATTAGAGACTCTTAGTCCGTCCCAGATGATTACTAATATGAAATATTTTTAAATAATCAACTAAAAATAAAAATCTGCTTTATAAAATGAAGAAAATTATAGCAGTTGTCTAGGTTTGAGTTTTCAAAAATACTCTACAGAAGAAATTACAGATTTGTGCAAAAATCGGCTCCAGACGACAGTCTGGCGAAAAAAGACAAAATAACGGTAACGTTAAGAGCTTGTTACTACGTTATCGGGTAAAAATCTATTTTGTCCGCCAATAAAGCAAATTTGTTCTTTAGTTCGATCGTTGGGTATAAAGGAAACAGAATTTCAACACCCAAGGTGGCAGAGTAGACAGAACAATCGAGAGACACAACAGAACACGGACACGCCATTACGTTCTGTCTTCCCTTCCCCCCCCCCCCCCTCATCACGGAATTGGGAAAGAAAATTGTCTACACTCAGTTCACCCTCACAAACATTTCCCTCTTTTTTTCCTCTGGTTGTTAAGTAAAGGGAAATGATATTTCAAACTGAAGCGATACAGACACCCCTATGGACGTATGACCAGAGTCTTATAATGAAATGACAAAAATGGCAGACAAAGGCACTCAAAGAGATTCGATGACAAAAATGAAAGACAAAGGCATTCAAAGAGATTCGATGACAAAAATGACAGACAAAGGCATTCAAAGAGATTCGATGACAAAAATGGCAGACAAAGGCACTCAAAGAGATTCGATGACAAAAATGAAAGACAAAGGCATTCAAAGAGATTCGATGACAAAAATGACAGACAAAGGCACTCAAAGAGATTCGATGACAAAAATGACAGACAAAGGCATTCAAAGAGATTCGATGACAAAAATGACAGACAAAGGCACTCAAAGAGATTCGATGATAAAAATGAAAGACAAAGGCACTCAAAGAGATTCGATGACAAAAATGACAGACAAAGGCACTCAAAGAGATTCGATGACAAAAATGAAAGACAAAGGCACTCAAAGAGATTCGATGACAAAAATGAAAGATAAAGGCACTCAAAGAGATTCGATGACAAAAATGACAGACAAAGGCACTCGAAGAGATTCGATGACAAAAATGACAGACAAAGGCATTCAAAGAGATTCGATGACAAAAATGACAGACAAAGGCACTCAAAGAGATTCGATGACAAAAATGACAGACAAAGGCACTCAAAGAGATTCGATGACAAAAATGAAAGACAAAGGCACTCAAAGAGATTCGATGACAAAAATGACAGACAAAGGCACTCAAAGAGATTCGATGATAAAAATGAAAGACAAAGGCACTCAAAGAGATTCGATGACAAAAATGACAGACAAAGGCACTCAAAGAGATTCGATGACAAAAATGAAAGACAAAGGCACTCAAAGAGATTCGATGACAAAAATGAAAGATAAAGGCACTCAAAGAGATTCGATGACAAAAATGACAGACAAAGGCACTCGAAGAGATTCGATGACAAAAATGACAGACAAAGGCATTCAAAGAGATTCGATGACAAAAATGACAGACAAAGGCACTCAAAGAGATTCGATGACAAAAATGACAGACAAAGGCACTCAAAGAGATTCGATGACAAATCCCAAAGAAAAGTTTTTTTGTTCTCCATCGAAAAAAAAAACGAAGTCAGATTTACGCTTTCGTCGTGTTTAGAAATCTTTCAAATAAACATATTTGTCGACTAATTCGGATGCGAATCTTGCGTAAACTCTTCAAATTGTTGTTACAATTTTAATATAAATTGTCGCAAAACGAAACGAAAAGAGAACATTTAGATGTTAACGACATGGTGAAAGAAAGAGGATGCGATTGGAAACCAGTAAAATATGGCGCAAGAAACTGTCAAACGAGGCCTAAATGGAATTTTTATTACGTTAAATGGACGCGCCGTCATTGTCGACAGTTGACAAATTGGCGCTAAAATCGCCTTGACTTATGTTTCAGAGAACAGTTATACAGCAAGACTAACAATCAACTCGTAAAAGCTTCATATTTTTATACAAAGGGAGATAAGTCAATCAGACGTACGAGGGTGGACGGAACGGATCCAAATGTCGTCCATTTTGTTTTCATCCCTTTTTTGATTCGTTGTTTTATTTCTTTGCTAGCGGAAATACACGCCGACGCCATGTTTTTATTTTTTTTATTTTTCATCAACTTTAAATTCAAATTTATGAAATGACCAGAGTTATAAGGGAAACAGTTTTGAAAATCATTGAAATGAATTACGTGTGTTTATTACAAATAAAAGTGGTGTGTATTTAGTAAAACAATTTTATTAATGCGCCACCACTTATCAAGGACTAAAGCCACTCGCGGATAAGGATCACTCAGTGTAAATGATTGTCCCTATTTACTTGCTTCGCCACGACGAGGGCAGAGTTAGACACAAGGTAGGTTTTTAATTTGCGGAAAATCCAGCTCCCCCAAAAAGGGGACTCTGAATTGGGAGACAAATAAAAATTGCCACAGCCAAGAATGATTTCTCCTTCACTAAACCGAGGACAGAAAATATGAAGTATAGTATCAGAGCAGATACTACTCTTTCCTGGTAGCTGATTATTGGCAATTGAAAGATTCAGAATCTTGTGAGAGAATTGAAAATGGTGAATGGAATGAACTCAGTTTGATTATTTATTAGGACGGTTTATGACAAATATTTGTTGGCATTGTAATCAGTAGGGAAGCAGCCTCATGGTAATGTGTTCCACAGGTAGGAAGCCCTTGCAAAGAAGCAAGGTCTGACGACAGGCACATGAAGGGTGAAAGGAAAGTCTTTTATGTTGTGGTAGCAATACAAGTTCTTGCTGTAAGGAACCAAAGGCTGGAGCTCAGTCGAGCACCTTCCATAGAAGTAACAATAGAGTAGAGAGAGACTAGCAACATCTATTCACCAGACGGAAAGCGCTTGCGGAGAAGCTCTCGTCCTGGTATTTCTACTGAGGACGGAAACTGGACAAATGTGCTGCAATATTCTAACGTTAGTGTTTGAAAAACTCAATTTTCCACACGAAGGTAGATTAAATAAAAGATTTTAATAAGAAATCTGAGTTAGAAAATTGAACTAACGTGTCATTAAGTCGGGTCACTGACAGGAAGTCCGGCGTAACACGTAACGAATAAGATAATCAGATATTTCTCTTTGGCTAGCGGTCTGAACAGATTCAGACTATTAGATCCTTTGCTCCGTTCCCGCTTCAAAGAGAACGAAAGGAAAAAAGCCTTTACCGCAACTTTCTATCTCCCTTTATCGCAATTTTCAATTCTTTTTTACCGTAACTTTCTATTCTCCTTTTACCGCAACTTTCAATTCTCCTTTTACCGCAACTTTCTATTCTCCTTTTACCGCAACTTTCTATTCTCCCTTTACCGCAACTTTCTATTCTCTTTTTACCGTAACTTTCTATTCTCCTTTTACCGCAACTTTCAATTCTCTTTTTACCGTAACTTTCTATTCTCCTTTTACCACAACTTTCTATTCTCCTTTTACCGCAACTTTCTATTCTCCCTTTACCGCAACTTTCAATTCTCCTTTTACCGCAACTTTCAATTCTTTTTTTACCGCAACTTTCTATTCTCCTTTTACCGCAACTTTCTATTCTCTTTTTACCGCAACTTTCTATTCTCCTTTTACCGCAACTTTCAATTCTTTTTTTTACCGCAACTTTCTATTCTCTTTTTACCGCAACTTTCTATTCTCTTTTTACCGCAACTTTCTATTGAAGGTTCATTAATGTTCCGTTTGGATTTTGGTATATATATATATATATATATATATATATATATATATATATATATATATATAATAAGTTATGAAAATATATTTATGGCAATTAAGCTACACAGAGGCTTCCGCGTTTCATCCCCGGAGGGAATCGTCATTTTAGCCTGACGATTCCTTCCGGTGATGAAACGCAGAAGCCTCTGTGTAGCTTAATTGCTATAAATATATTTTTTATAACCTACCACCGAGCTCTAGTCACGTATTGAGCACTGTTGAAGTAAATACTGACAATAGATACATAAAAAATGCATGTACGTCTCGCCCCTTTAAATTTGTTTAAATTATCATTGTTTATAAGCTATTCAGAATTGGCCGATCGGTTAGCGACGTTGGATTTGGGTTGAGAAATACTTGTAATCCAGGGTTTCGAATCGTGTGACCGGTAGTGAATAGTCATACTTCTATGCTGATGAGTCTCGATTGAAAAAGACGAAACGTATACGTCCATAGATATAAACAATAACAAATATTTATATATAAGGTAAGTTCATTTTATATTTCAATAATCATGGTTTTTGTTTTCAATTTTTATTTTTTTCACATTTGCAGTAAAAACATAACATTCCTGTGATATGTATTTTTACGACTCGTTTCCTTGAAGGTGAGCCAACCAACATCATTATATCAATATCGGCTCTGCTACACCTCAGAAAAATCCACAAAAAAGAAGAGTTCTTAAATTGAAAAGTCTTGAAAAAAACCTACACCACACTGTGGGTCATTGTGGGCAAAAAAAACACAAAAAAAAAACCTTCACACGAGGAAAAAATCTCTTTAGGACGCCATTTTGAATTTTTTCGATCCAAAGGTAATACACAAAAAAACAAATTTTCTTCTAAAAAAAAATACTACTTCAAGATTAAAAAAAAAACCCAAAAACTAGCCAACGATAAGTGTTAGATGGATAGATTCCGACCCAGAAAACAGCAATTCTTCTCCCTTTGCCAGAAACATCGCTTAGGTATGCAAGGACTAAAGGATAAAATAAGGGAATAAGGATATATCCCAATAATACAGAAGTACCAATAATTCTATTTTATCGTAAGAATGCGAAAGAACTAAATAATGCGATCAAAATAAAACGTTTCCTTTAAAAAGGCACTAAAAAGAAATATGGCTGTCTAGCTTAGAGTATACGCATGCGCAATGGCTTCCTGCGTTCCTTTTGGATTTTACTAATTATTGTGAGACTGATTAGCTGAGATTTTGTCAGTGATTCTTATCTCCCTTTTACACTTGTTGCATCGTTGCTCAAACGGACTCGAAGTCGATGGAGACTTGTTCAATCTTATTAAGTTTAAAATATTTGTTCAGGCTGCTCCAGGCTCTACCTTCCCCGATGAATAATCGATGAAACAAACTGGAGTCAGAGAAAAAGAACCATGATTGAAACGAAAGACAGTGGTTAGCCTTTTTAATGTTCTGATACCTCACTCACTATTTTCTGTCCTCGGTCAGTGAAGGAGAAATCTTTCTAGACTAAGGAATTTTTTTTAATTTTTGTCTCAAACCAGAATTCTCCTTTTGGAGGAACTGGATTTTCTTCACATTAAAAATAGAACTTGTGTCTAATACTGCCCTTGTGGGGAGCCAAGTAAACAGGAGCAATCTTTTGTTTTGAGTTGTTGGTTTTACGGGATATTTTTTAGAGGTTCAATGCCGAAATAAAATACTAATTACGTGCATCGTATACTGTTAATTGAATTCAAGTTGCTAATATACCTGATGCGGGGGGGGGGGGGTTTCGGGGTCATAGCTTTCCCAACATTATCCATTTATATGTGACCAGGATAGACCCGATTGGATTTAGATTCATTATAGCCTATTACGACGGCCGCAATATTATTCAATTGTGCGCCTTCTTAAGTTTAAGATCTAGAGAAAGAAAGAAAGAAAGAATAGAAAAAAGAAAACGGTAAGAAAAAATATTTAAAAAGAACGAAAAGAAACAGAAAGAAAACAAAAAACAAACAAACAAAACAAAAGAAAACAAAAGAAAGAAAATAAAATGAAAAGAAAGAAAATGAAAGAAAACGTAAAGAAACAAGCAAACAAAAGTAAAAAACAGAAAGAAAGAAAAGAAAGAAAAAGAAAAGAAAAAGAAAAGAAATAGAAAAGAAAAAGAAAAGAAACAAAAGAAAGAAAGAAGGAAAGAATAGAAAAAAGAAAACGGTAAGAAAAAATATTTAAAAAGAACGAAAAGAAACAGAAAGAAAACAAAAAACAAACAAAACAAAACAAAACAAAAGAAAGAAAAGAAAATGAAAAGAAAGAAAATGAAAGAAAACGTAAAGAAACAAGCAAACAAAAGTAAAAAAACAGGAAGAAAGCAAAGAAAGAAAAAGAAAAGTAAAAGAAAAGAAATAGAAAAGAAAAAGAAAAGAAACAAAAGAAAGAAAGAAGGAAAGAATAGAAAAAAGAAAACGGTAAGAAAAAATATTTAAAAGGAACGAAAAGAAACAGAAAGAAAACAAAAATCAAACAAAACAAAACAAAACAAAAGAAAGAAAAGAAAATGAAAAGAAAGAAAATGAAAGAAAACGTAAAAAAACAAGCAAACAAAAGTAAAAAAACAGAAAGAAAGAAAAAGAAAGAAAAAGGAAAAGAAAAAGAAAAAGAAAAAGAAACAAAAGAAAGAAAGAACGAAAGAAAGAAAGAACGAAAGAAAGAAAAGAAAAAAAGAAAAGAAAAAGAAAAAACAGGCAAACAAAAGAAAAAAGGAAACAAACAAAAGAAAAAAAATGAAAGATGAAGAAAGGGAATGAAAAGAGAAAGAAAGAAAGAAATTAAGAGAGAGAAAAGAAAAAAAAGTAAAAATTTGAATTAGATAAATAATAAAAAGACAACGAAAGAAAGAAAACGATGATTTCAGGAAGAAATTTTTTTTTAAATGTCGGGAAGAATTGAAGGAGGTATCCTTCCCGAGGGGAGACAAAAGCCAATCCCATTTCTCGTTTTTTATTCATGGCAAGTTTACAAAAACAATAATTTACACACAGAAATACAATTAACGTTTTTTTCTAATCATTTCCGAGATTTTTTCATTTTCTTTTCTCTGACTCCATTTTGTTTCCACAGAACGGCTGATAGCATCTAACGAAGAACATTATGATTATTCGCTTTCAATTCGTTTTCTCTTCGTCTGAGTTTTATGCCAGAAACATCTCTTAAGTTTTTCGTTGGTTGGTCGTTCGGGTTTGCGGCATATCAACACTCGTTGGGTCATTTTACACCGAAACCGTATACACGTGTTGTATACGACTAGTTTTACATCAATTTGTTTTGTAGACATATATTTTATAAAAAAAAATATCTGTAAACCTATTTAATCCATGGATAGGGGCCTTGACAGGTACTACCAATCCTCCGGCTCAGAATGGACCTGAGAGTAGTGCTAATTAAGGAGTGATCCAACATTCCCTCAACCTCCCAAGCAAACAAGCCGGAGGCTAAACGGGTCGTCTAAATAAAACGTTATCCCCATCTGTTTTTATGGATGACGTCATATTTTAGTGACGTTATAATTTATGACGTCATCTTTTTCTGACGCTATCTTTTATGACGTCGTTTTTTATGAAGTCATCCATTGTGCACAGAGACAAACAAACAAAAACAAACAAACAAGATCCACAGTTTTAGTAGTTAACTTGAGCCTTCGAGTCTAGACGCACAACCCTTGATCTTTCGGGTCACGGGTCGTCGATGTTCTTTGTTTCCTCTTTAAATGGATATCATTACTTTGTTACTTAATCTATTTACTACGTCATAAAGGATATGCTAAATGTATTTCGCCTACTCTTGAATGGATGACGTCACAGACCGATGATGCCGCCCATTTACGACGTCATAAAGGAGTTTACCAATGTCGTCCACCATTGTTTTAGTAGATGACGTTTCCCTTTGTGACGTCATCCGTTTGTGACCATACCAGATAACACACCAAAAGATCCACAAAGTTTTAGTAGATAGATAGATAGATAGATAGATAAATATATATATATATATATATATAGATAGATAGATAGATAGAGAGATAGATAGATAGATAGATAGATAGATAGATAGATAGATAGATAGATAGATAGATAGATAGATAGATAGATAGATAGATAGACTGGAATAGATAGACTGGAATAGATAGATAGATAGATAGATAGATAGATAGATAGATAGATAGATAGATAGATAAATAGACTTGTAAAGATAGATAGATAGATAGATAGATAGATAGATAGATAGATAGATAGATAGATAGATAGATAGATAGATAGATAGACTGGAATAGATAGATAGATAGATAGATAGATAGATAGATAGATAGATAGATAGATAGATAGATAGATAGACTTGAAAAGATAGATAGATAGATAGATAGATAGATAGATAGATAGATAGATAGATAGATAGATAGACTGGAATAGATAGATAGATAGATAGATAGATAGATAGATAGATAGATAGATAGATAGATAGATAGATAGATAGATAGACTGGAATAGATAGACTGGAATAGATAGATAGATAGATAGATAGATAGATAGATAGATAGATAGATAGATAGATAGATAGATAGATAGATAGATAGACTTGAAAAGATAGATAGATAAATAGATAGATAGATAGATAGATAGATAGACAGACTGGAATAGATAGATAGATAGATAGACAGACTGGAATAGATAGATAGATAGATAGATAGATAGATAGACTGGAATAGATAGACTGGAATAGATAGATAGATAGATAGATAGATAGATAGATAGATAGATAGATAGATAGATAGACTTGAAAAGATAGATAGATAGATAGATAGATAGATAGATAGATAGATAGATAGATAGATAGATAGATAGATAGACAGATAGACAGACTGGAATAGATAGATAGATAGATAGATAGATAGATAGATAGATAGATAGATAGATAGATAGATAGATAGACAGATAGACAGACTGGAATAGATAGATAGATAGATAGATAGATAGATAGATAGATAGATAGATAGACTGGAATAGATAGATAGATAGATATATAGATAGATACATACATACATACATACATACATACATACATACATACATACATAGACAGACTGGAATATATATATATGTTCAAATCTATTTATCCTTTTTTTGTAAAAACTCCAAAGTTTACAAAACAAAACCAAGATCAAAAATGATTAGTTAAAAAACGGTATCGTCTGACACGCGATTCATTCACGGGTGAAATACAACTTGGCTGTAACGTAACTGTCGACGCAGCCATGCGAGTTCGATTGATCGAAAATCGACAAATAGACAATAAAATCGATAAACAGAAACGTTAACTGAAAATGAAATATAATCAAAGAGAATTTCTCGTATTTTTTAAATCTATTAGTTTCCCTTCTCTGAATCACCTTCACGCAAAATAAAGTAGAGGATGGGAAGTGACGATAGTGAAGTTTATAACGACGCGGACTTCTTCTTCTTTTTTCGTGTGAATCAGATGATTCTGGTGTTGGCATTAGTTTCCCCGATGTTTTTCTAGTTAGAAATCTTTCTGGAAAGACATCGGGTACTTACGGGAAGGACCACGAGAAGGTTGCCAACATCCCTAAGTAAAAGTGGTACTGTGGAATTGACTGGATTCGAACTTGGAACACCCAGATCTTCAGTCCGTGTCGTTATCCACTTAACCACCGTCACTTCCCCGGGGCGGACTGACGATCTATGTGTTCCAAGTTCGAATCCAGTTGGCTTCATAGCACTCATTTATCTGCTTTGACTTTTATTAGAGCCAAGTTCAGTGTGTAGTATCTGTTATCTTCTCTATCAGAGGGAGAGAAATTCTTCTTAACTGAGCAATATTTATTTTTGTCTAATCCAGAGTGCCCCTTTTTGGGGGGAGCTGGATACCCCCGCATAAAAAAGAGCGTGTAGCTTACTTTGTCCTCGTGGGGAGTAAAGTAAATAGGGAGGTGACGGTGGTGGAGACGATGCTGACTGACGAGCTGGGTTTGCTAATTTCGGATCCAGTTTTTTCAGCACCGATTTCACTGATGGATGTTGGCAACCTTCACTTGGTTTGTCCTGTAAGTATCTGATTCAAGAATGAATTGCGAAAAACAACGCCAACGACACTATCAAGTCGGTCAAAAAATCGTACCATACTGATTCATTCAAATTTACTTTCTCTCTGTGAAATCAGCCTGGTAATATAGTGTTGACAGACGGGTTCTCATTGGATCATCGAAGTTAAGCCTGGTCAGTACCAGCTGGGTGGCCATTTCGGAGTAACAGGCGCTGTATGTAGAAATAAGCAAATCAGTGATCCTGATAATGGTTTCTGTACTGTGCAAGATTGTCACCGAAAAAACACACGTAAAAAAGTGTTGGTGGCCTCACCACTGAATCTCCAACCAAACATCATGAAATATTAGACTCACTTGTTGTCCCAGACAGAATTGAATGTAGTGTTACATAAAAGAATATACGAGCATATTATTTTATTTTAATACATATTCAAATGGATAAAGACCGGAAGAATTTTATTAATGCACTTCTGACGATTGGATGTACAGTGAAACTGCAGTGAAGTCTTAAGATAAGGTAAATGTTTCACTCATTATTGTTATCGAATTCTGTCTGAGAGAATATTGAGTACTTTGTGTGAGGAAGAAATGCTGTCTTCAATCGGTCGGTTATGTTTCGATTTTAAGAGGTTGAGTTTAATGTTATACACACACACACACACACACACACACACACACATATATATATATATATATATATATATATATATATATAGTCTCGGAAGTTTCTCAACCATTAAAACTATATATAAAAAAAAAAAACTTATAGTCTCAAGTCTTCCAGTGGAAAATCACTCATGTAAGTCAATTTATTTTTTACAGTTATTATATTAGTTAGTTTCTAACACTATTTTAAGGGATCATCAGTTGTTTACCATGAAAAACTGTTTCGGGAATTTAAAAACAATATATATATATACATCTCGTAATGAAGGTGATGCAACCCTGTAGTCTTCATATTTCGCACCCTACCTCATCTGTTTCGATTTTTTACATAATTTAATAATAATAATAATAATATATATGTATATATATATATATATATATATATATATATTATTAAATTATGTAAATATATATATATATATATATATATATATATATATGTGTGTGTGTGTATATATATATATATATATATATATATATATATATATATATATATATATATATATATATATAAAAGAAACAGCAATTTGCTTTGACAATGAAAATTCTAATTTTCGAAAGCTTAGATTAAAATAAATGTTATTTACTTTAACACACACATTGCTATGGTTTTCTCAACAACAAAAATACTATATATATATATATATATATATATATATATATATATATATATATATATATATATAGTACATGTATTATATTTGTTTCTATCGATGTTAATCTATTGACACCCCAGTATTTATAAAAAGTGCTCAATAACAAGTAGAGCTGTTTTTAGTATAAGTTTTTATTCATAGAGACATTATTGGTTACATATGTGCATACATGTTTCAGTTGTCCTCTCCAATAGAGTCGACTTCCCTAAACCTTTATTTGAATTTCTCTTAAGGTCTGAGAAGTTTACTCTCTACTCGAGAGGACAACTGAAACATGTATGCACATACGTAACCAATAATGTTTGTATAAATAAAAAAATTATATATATATGTGTGTGTGTGTGTGCGTGTGTGTGTGTTTAATGCATCTTTTAGTCATACGATTCTCATCTATTCGATATATTGTTTTCTATCAGCTAAATCTTGATCTCTGACCGGAAGTCTCTGCCAACAGGTTAGGTCAAAACAAAATCGGATGCCCCCCCCCCCTACACCACGCATATTCCAACCTCTTCCGCTTACACTATCCAGCCTGGGTAACCAGTTTTGTTATTCTACCCGATGCATGCCTTAACAACAACCACGAACAATTTTCGTAAAAGCCTTTCTATCTTGGCGGAAGTCGATGAATATGCGCGCGCATCAGTCCCATTTCCGGTGTATCTGCCATTCATTTCTTTCACCGTTTGTAACGATTGACAAGTGAAAGAACTTCCTGGAAGAGATAGGCAGCGTATTTAATTACGAAACAGCGATAATTTAATCAATTTGCTTGGCTTATCTCGATTCAAATACGTGTCATTATTCTATTTGCCTGGGGGAGTTATCGTTCATCGTCGTAGCCAGTTACAGTGGGTAATGGTCGGAAAGTGGCTGATTAGTAGAACCTTCGTTCTTGATGTTGGGTTTCTTTTCCTTTTTTATTTTTAAGAACTTTTGTTCTCACCAAACAGGGCAGCTTGCCACTGTAGCGTAAGGGGCCACAGTGATAGGGGTCAGATTTATAGAGAGGGGCAATCTGGGTAGGGAGTTTGGTAGCAAGATGTTTGTTCACATTACATTTAAATTTCTGCATGTCGGTACAGTCGGGGAAACAGGGATTCACTGTTAGATGAGATGGTCTATGTATTTCTGTGAGCAGTTGCACACGACATCCCACAGGCGCTTTTTGGATGATTTCAATGTGTGTGTGTGGGGGGGGGGGGTATTGCTTTAAGCTTCCACTAATAGTTTTTTAGTATTTTTGTGTGCGATCTATCTTGTTTGTAATTGACGCTGCTGTGACACTAAACTCCAAACGAGACCCAGACATTTAGAATATCATTCGACTGTCTATTTTGATTTTACAAGGTGGGTTGAACCAAATTATTTTTCTTTTTTTTAGTTTTGTTTCTATTCTTACTCTTGTTAAATGTTAATGTGTAATGATGTCTACTGTTTGGTCAAAGCTGCTTCATATTCTCTTTTGTGTTGGTTGAATATATTGATATTGCTGGCATAAGTGGCTACTGTCTGGCCATTGAAAACTGTGTGTCGATGGTTAAATTGTGTCGCAATAGAGAGTAAAACGAACAGTTTCCAGTTTCAAAGCGCATTAAATGTTTTGCATGTAGGACTACCGTTTACCAGAGA
The DNA here is from genome assembly GCA_963556195.1 of Sepiola atlantica. Classification (NCBI taxonomy): domain Eukaryota; kingdom Metazoa; phylum Mollusca; class Cephalopoda; order Sepiida; family Sepiolidae; genus Sepiola; species Sepiola atlantica. Next base: position 60,104,484 of record OY744546.1, on the reverse strand, counting down.
GAGAGAAAAAAACTCCTGCTCATAATAGCTAATTTGCATGTGTAGAGACCTTAAATATACGGATTTATAAACAGACAGGGAATCGAGTTTTAACAGCCGAGAGAAAGTGTTGGCGTTGGAAATGTTGCTAGTGTTGATACGGTGTTGAATGAACAGAAGTCTCTTCTGAAGTTTGAACCGTTGTTTTGACCCCATGGCGTCTACAAAAGATTTACATACATCTCTGTTGCATGCAGATTGTTTATTAATATATATTTTTCTATATTTCATTATTAAATTAAATGTTATGTGTAAAATAATTGAATTCTTTTAACCCTAACCCTAACCCTAACTCTAACTTTTTGAAGTCTCTAAAAATGTACATTGTTTCTTTTGTTTTGTCATCTAAACCTCAACTAGATGCGTTATGAAATATTGTTAGACCGTCATCCCTGTAAATACCAATCCTTCCTTTTGACAGTTTATTAATTATACATATTCATGTATCATCCTGGCTTCCCATTGCAACATAAATATTTACGGTTTCATCTTCTTTTATCTGTTATTGCCATGGAACTGTATGGATTTTCTGCAATGTTTTATTATTTCAAAAGAAATTTATTGATTTGCGAATTCCAGTGCGTTATCTGGAGTGCATTCTTTGATCGAATGGTAAAAATCATTTTCATCGAATTGTGTAAATGTGCAATTTGTTTTGTCGTAAAACAAATTTATTGTAGATTTCGTATGTTTCCATTGATTTAACTTCAATATATTTCTTGAGTACTTATGTTTGTCTTTTTTGGCATTTTTTTGCTTATATCTCCATATTTAAAATATATATATATATATATATATATAAATATATATATATATATATATATATATATATATATATATATATATATATATATATATATATATATATTATATATATATATATATATATATATATATATATATATATATATATATATATACAGGGTGGGCAAAAATAAGGGTCCTATTTTTAAAAATTCATAACTTTTTTATTTATTAATTTTTTTTTTTTTTTTTTTTAGAATAAGTAAAGGACCCCTTCCGAAGCAAGCATGAGCCGTATTAGCCCTAAGGAACGTACCCTCATTTAGAAAACATTATTTTTGCTTAAAAAACTCAAAACAGTGTAAAAAACAATACTTTAGTTTTTGTAAGTTTTAAGAAGTGTTTTTCGGCTAAAATTTGTTTTGTTTATTTCAAAAAATCTCGGAAGGGTCAGTCTACACACACATAAAGTTTGGTGAGTTTAACTTTTATTTTGTGGAAGTTATTCAAATTCAAGTTATTCAAATTTAAAGATAGGACCCTTATTTTGGCCCACCCTGTACTTACAAGTTTATTGCTCTCATCAGTGCAGGAAATTAACAATTTCAGACGGTCGTAAGGCGTGAACTCGGTTCACACTATCCACTCGACCAACGGAAACTGTCACACGATTAAGGGAAAATTAAGATCTATATGTACCTAAAAGCGGGTACACAGAGAAGACTAGTCGAATGTGTTCGATGAACGTATTCGAAACTTTGTTTTAGAGCTGATGACAGTCTATTTTAAACATTCCTGATATATAAACCCATCATTCCATGAGAAAGGAAGATGGAAAAAGTTTAAAAAGAGTTCTTGAAAAAAGTTAACGGCAAGTCAAAAATACATGAAAAAAATTCACATGTAAAATGGTGAAAAAATCCAGACCCCCCAAAAGAAAATCTTATTATTACGACTTTAAACGACTATTCGAACAGTCTCTTCAATTTGTCTGATGATCAACGAGGTTAAGATAGAGACTATGTATTTCTCTTAATTTTGCTGTGAAACGCGCGTAAGATGCAGAAAAGGTATTGCATTTTGACAGAAATAAACATTTAAAAAAATAAAATATAATTATATAAAAAATTGCTTGTGGGAAAAAGAGAACTTACATGTATTCGATGATATATGACAGTAAAGAAATTGAAAGCAGAGATGAAAGTTCTGGTTATGGATTGATTGTTCCTATGGTCATTGGAATGTATATATATATATATATATATATAACTTATAAAAATATTTTTATATTTATTTATTTTTTTATATCTCTTTAAATCTTCTCCAGTTTTAAATCTCAACTGTTACTTTTCACCTCCTTTTTTATTTTGGTACAGAAAAATTAAACCTTCCTAACACTAAAATTTAAACCAGCATACATAACACTCTAAGCAAATAACGCGTCCAAACGAGAGTGACACGTGACTTCCATTTCCGAAACAGATGACAACAGAAGCTGAAGAGAGCCGGATGGCTAAGTCCTTCTATGCTTGAAACCGACGGTACGAATGTTGTACTAATTTTTCTGTACCAATATATATATATATATATATATATATATATATATATATATATATATATATATATATATATATATCCTTTTAACTACGTAATGCCGTCATAAACCTCAATTCCGAACGAATTGTCAGCATGTCGAATGTTAACGTCTTCTATGAGGAACTGTTGCTGCCTTATCCCGATTGGCAGGAGAGCCTGTCTACTTGCAGACACCGATCGATTCGAACTCTCCGAAGAATTAACTTCGTTATGCCGCTAACATTACAATCCAGTTATGACTGTTTCTCACGCGGATAGGATCGCTTTTCGTGGAGATACCAGCAGTGATACCGGATGTTGCATACGGGGAAATAAACTGCTTAGCAGACAGATAGAAGGAAGTTTTTTCTCTTTCTTTAATGTATTTCTGCTCAAACAATGAAACCGTCGAAGAATGAATATAAACAGTTTTTTTTACTTATCTAAATGTTTGCCCCCCCCAAAAAAAAATATAACAAACTTGATTGTAATTCTTTCGGAATCTTTAAGATGATGATTGATGATAATTTGTATTATTTGTACTATTCGGACTTCTATTCTCATCTTTCACAACGTTTCAGCCGATGTAACCTCTGACGTCTTTCACATCTAAAACAATATTAGGTTAGCGCTTAAAATTCATGCAAAAATAGCGCAATGGATAAAAACAAAACTAAGTGACAATCTTCTGGAGGTTAAAGGTTCGATCCTCACTACAGAGGATAATAACTAAGAGTAACAATAAAAAATATTTCTACCCGGTTATAGTTGATAGAACAAGAACAATCTACCCGCGTGGATTAAATAAAAGATTGGGTATCTTTTACAATACCCAGCAGAGTAAAAACGGTCAAAAAGCAAATATACAACAAATAAAAGTAACTGTAGGCGATAAAAGTTATTTTCAAACTTACCTGTGCCATTTGTTTGTATTTTTAACCCGTTCCAATTGCTATTTATTAGAAATTAAATTATTCGTCACACCAACATCGCACAAATCCAAAATGGCGACAGTGGTATGTAACGAGAATAAGGATCGGCGGTCATTTTCTTTTTGCAAATTCTGTGCACAAAAAAAACAAGAATTTTTTTTTTACATCTAATAAAAACCCATTTATAGTACGTGAAAATACAAACAAATTTCATAGATAAGTAGGAAAATATCTATTCTCGACGTAGGTCACCATCACTTGTATATTTATTTTTTTTACTCCGTTCTCGTTCGTTTTTTGGACCCCGTCCGCGACTCTGCTGATTATTGTAAAAGATACCCAAAAGATTTAATTCGAACTTCCGCATAGATTCCCGAGTTCGATATAAAGATTTCCGAGTTCGAAAAGATGCATCTGAAGAAGGTCGGATGTTATATCGGCCGAAACGTTGTGAACGTGACAAACAAGATGAGAATAGTAGTCCGAATGATTCAAATAACAGAAAGTGTTTCCAATTCGTAGTTTGTTTTGTTTTGTTTTTGTTTCACGGCAGATCAAACCTTTAGGGGGGCTTTTATTTACTTGCCTCCCCACGAGGGCAGAGTTAGACACAAGGTCGGTTTTTAATGTGGGGTAAAATCCAGCTCCTCTAATTGAGGAACTCTAGAATTAATACAGAAACACTATCTATTATAGATAATTTATTGATAAGATATCGACCCACAAAAGAAAAGTCTTTCTTCTTCTTCTTTTTCTTGGCGTTACTCCCAAGCTATACTTTGCACGATCGCAGGCTTGGTCCGAGTGAAGGCCGCTTTTACAACAATCATTATGAAGGGCGTCTGCTCATCTTATCGTTGGTCTTCCTCTCGATCGCTTCCCGGTGACTTCAAATTTAAAAGCGAGTTTTGCGACGGTGTCGTAGCCGGCCCTAAACACATGTCCGAATCATCCGAACCGATGTTCCGTCATCTTGCCCTCAATCGACGCGATGTCATACCGCTTTCAGATGTTTTCATTACAGACGTGGCCGAACAGTATAACTCCCGAGATCCAGCTAAGCATATTAGTTTCCGTGACGGCGAATCTCCGCTCCACCTTCCTCGTTGTCGGCAAACACCCGGAGCTGTACAAAGCGACCCACAAAGGAAAAGTAATAAGTTTAAATGATTGAGTCGTCTCTTTTGAGATTCAGCTCTTTGTGTATCTCTAATACATAAAGTAAACTCCCGCCTTTGAAATACTCAAATGTGTTTAAGAATTATTGAATTGGGTCATTGATTGATTGCATGTTTGATTTTATGGCATGTCAACCATGGTTAGGTCACTTTGCGTCAAAACCCTACATGCGACCAGTAGTGTCTGACCATCTTAGCTACCGAACCTACTACAGAGGATGGAGGAAATTATATCGCTTACGTAGATATTTTCGTTATATACAGCATCTCTTAGGACTGACTTTCACTTTAAATCTAAAATGAAAGACTTATATACTGAAAAATAAAATGGTTAGATCATTCTACTGCTCCAGAAAGTACCTGACTCCAAATGCAATGCTCTACCTATATAAGAGACAGTATGGTTGGATCATTCTACTGCTCCAGAAAGTACCTGACTCCAAATGCAATCCTCTACCTATATAAGAGTCAGTATGGTTGGATAATTCTACCGCTCCAGATAGTACCTGACTCCAGATGCAATCCTCTACCTATATAAGAGTCAGTATGGTTGGATCATTCTACCGCTCCAGAATATACCTGCCTCCAAATGCAATCCTCTACCTATATAAAAGTCATAATGGTTGGATCATTCTACTGCTCCAAAAAGTACCTGACTCCAAATGCAATCCTCTAACATTATATAAGAGTCAGAATGGTTGGATCATTCTACCGCTCCAGAATATACCTGACTCCAAATGCAATCCTCTACCTATATAAGAGTCAGTATGGTTGGATCATTCTACCGCTCCAGAATATACCTGCCTCCAAATGCAATCCTCTACCTATATAAAAGTCATAATGGTTGGATCATTCTACTGCTCCAAAAAGTACCTGACTCCAAATGCAATCCTCTAACATTATATAAGAGTCAGAATGGTTGGATCATTCTACCGCTCCAGAATATACCTGACTCCAAATGCAATCCTCTACCTATATAAGAGTCAGTATGGTTGGATCATTCTACTGCTCCAGAAAGTACCTGACTCCAAATGCAATCCTCTACCTATATAAGAGTCAGTATCGTTGGATCATTCTACCGCTCCAGATAGTACCTGACTCCAGATGCAATCCTCTACCTATATAAAAGTCAGTATGGTTGGATCATTCTACCGCTCCAGAATATACCTGACTCCAAATGCAATCCTCTACCTATATAAAAGTCATAATGGTTGGATCATTCTACTGCTCCAAAAAGTACCTGACTCCAAATGCAATCCTCTAACATTATATAAGAGTCAGAATGGTTGGATCATTCTACCGCTCCAACATATACCTGACTCCAAATGCAATCCTCTACCTATATAAGAGTCAGTATTGTTGGATCATTCTACCGCTCCAGAATATACCTGCCTCCAAATGCAATCCTCTACCTATATAAAAGTCATAATGGTTGGATCATTCTACTGCTCCAAAAAGTACCTGACTCCAAATGCAATCCTCTAACATTATATAAGAGTCAGAATGGTTGGATCATTCTACCGCTCCAGAATATACCTGCTCCAAATGCAATCCTCTACCTATATAAGACTCAGTATGGTTGGATCATTCTACTGCTCCAGAAAGTACCTGACTCCAAATGCAATCCTCTACCTATATAAGAGTCAGTATTGTTGGATCATTCTACCGCTCCAGATAGTACCTGATTCCAGATGCAATCCTCTACCTATATAAGAGTCAGTATGGTTGGATCATTTTACCGCTCCAGAATATACCTGCCTCCAAATGCAATCCTCTACCTATATAAAAGTCATAATGTTGGATCATTCTACTGCTCCAAAAAGTACCTGACTCCAAATGCAATCCTCTAACATTATATAAGAGTCAGAATGGTTGGATCATTCTACCGCTCCAGAATATACCTGACTCCAAATGCAATCCTCTACCTATATAAGAGTCAGTATGGTTGGATCATTCTACCGCTCCAGAATATACCTGCCTCCAAATGCAATCCTCTACCTATATAAAAGTCATAATGGATGAATCATTCTACTGCTCCAAAAAGTACCTGACTCCAAATGCAATCCTCTAACATTATATAAGAGTCAGAATGGTTGGATCATTCTACCGCTCCAGAATATACCTGACTCCAAATGCAATCCTCTACCTATATAAGAGTCACTATGGTTGGATCATTCTACTGCTCCAGAAAGTACCTGACTCCAAATGCAATCCTCTACCTATATAAGAGTCAGTATGGTTGGATCATTCTACTGCTCCAGTAAGTACCTGACTCCAAATGCAATCCTCTACCTATATAAGAGTCAGTATGGTTGGATCATTCTACCGCTCCAGATAGTACCTGACTCCAGATGCAATCCTCTACCTATATAAGAGTCAGTATGGTTGGATCATTCTACCGCTCCAGAATATACCTGACTCCAAATGCAATCCTCTACCTATATAAAAGTCATAATGGTTGGATCATTCTACTGCTCCAAAAAGTACCTGACTCCAAATGCAATCCTCTAACATTATATAAGAGTCAGAATGGTTGGATCATTCTACCGCTCCAGAATATACCTGACTCCAAATGCAATCCTCTACCTATATAAGAGTCAGAATGGTTGGATCATTCTACTGCTCCAAAAAGTACCTGACTCCAAATGCAATCCTCTAACATTATATAAGAGTCAGAATGGTTGGATCATTCTACCGCTCCAGAAAGTACCTGACTCCAAATACAATCCTCACCTATATAAAAGTCAGAATGGTTGGATCATTCTACTGCTCCAGAATATACCTGACTCCAGATGCAATGCTCTACCTATATAAGAGTCAGTATGGTTGGATCATTCTACCGCTCCAGATAGTACCTGACTCCAGATGCAATCCTCTACCTATATAAGAGTCAGTATGGTTGGATCATTCTACCGCTCCAGAATATACCTGACTCCAAATGCAATCCTCTACCTATATAAGAGTCAGAATGGTTGGATCATTCTACTGCTCCCAAAAGTACCTGACTCCAGATGCAATCCTCTACCTATATAAGAGTCAGTATGGTTGAATCATTCTACCGCTCCACAATATACCTGACTCCAAATGCAATCCTCTACCTATATAAGAGTCAGAATGGTTGGATCATTCTACTGCTCCAAAAAGTACCTGACTCCAAATGCAATCCTCTAACATTATATAAGAGTCAGAATGGTTGGATCATTCTACCGCTCCAGAATATACCTGACTCCAAATGCAATCTTCTACCTATATAAAAGTCAAAATGGTTGGATCATTCTACTGCTCCAGAAAGTACCTGACTCCAGATGCAATCCTCTACCTATATAAGAGTCAGAAGTGTTGGATCATTCTACTGCTCCAGAAAGTACCTGACTCCAAATACAATCCTCTACCTATATAAGAGTCAGTATGGTTGTATCATTCTACCGATCCAGAATATACCTGACTCCAAATGCAATCCTCTACCTATATAAAAGTCATAATGGTTGGATCATTCTACTGCTCCAGAAAGTACCTGACTCCAAATGCAATCCTCTACCTATATAAGAGTCAGAATGGTTGGATCATTATACTGCTCCAGAAAGTACCTGACTCCAAATGCAATCCTCTACCTATATAAGAGTCAGAATGGTTGGATCGGTCTACCGCTCCAGAAAGTACCTGACTCCAAATGCAATCCTCTACCTATATAAGAGTCAGAATGGTTGGATCAGTCTACCGCTCCAGAAAGTACCTGACTCCAAATGCAATCCTCTACCTATATAAGAGTCACATAGTCTTAATACAGAATACTGCTGCCACATCTGGGGAGGTGCCGGCTAAATGCACACGATTTTAACCTTGATGGCGTGCAAAATCGACTTCTGTTCTCTACAACCAATTCTTTACAGCAGAGACTCTGCTAGACCTTTTCTACTCTACTTTTATTTCCATGAAATCCGTTTGGCCGATCTTCAATCTCAGGTTCCTATTTGAAAGACATGCACAATAAAACCTCAACTGTCAAGAACGTTCCTTTTTGTTTCCTTCCTGTGCTTAGCACCAAACGGAATTTCTATGCAAAATTTTCACAACTTCCCATTTGTGGAATTCATTAGCACGGGACTACTTCGTTGCAGACTGCACAACGGTCGTCTTAAAATCCAATGTCAACAAATATTTGTCCTAAACTGTCATCATAGGTAATTAAATTTTGTTGATTCCATTCATCATTGTTAATTCTTCAATAATATTCTAGTACTTTCTCAGATTAGGACGCTAGATAAGTTTGAGACCAACTCTGACCCTAACCCTAACCCTAACCCTAACCCTAACCCAAACTATAACCCTAACCCTAACCCCTAACCCTATCAATGAACCATACCCTGACCCTGACACTGACCCTGACCCTGACCCGACCCTGACCCTGACCATCATTTTTAATCCTTTCATAATATTCTGGTACTTTATCAGATTAGGACCCGAGCTAACTTTAACCCTAACCCTAACTCTAACCCTAACTCTAACCCTAACTCTAACCCTAACCCTAACCCTAGCCCTAACCCTAACCATCATCTTAAATCCTTTAATAATATATTGGTACTTTCTTAGATTAGAACCCGAGCTAACTTCGACCTCAACCCTGACCCTAACCCTAACTATAACGCTAACCCTAACTATAACCCACATCTTGATCCTAATCATAACCCTAACTATAACCCCCACCGCCACCGCCACCGCCACCCTCACCCTCACCCTGACTCTAACCTTAACCCTTACTCTAACGACGGGGTCAAAGTTAACTCGGGTCTTAAACTGAAAGAACACTAATATTTTTCATCATTCTAACTGGCAATCTTTTCATCTCATAGACCCTTATCCTCGAGCGGCTTTTGGCCTCGATAATTAATGACTCATTAGTAAAAAAGAAAGAAAGTATAATATGCATTAAGAGAATGTCCAGTTGAGGAGAAGATGTTGCCAATTAATTGCATTCTCATCAATACACCGAAGCAGAAGAAGCGTCAGTTCCTGATTCAAGAGACGCCATTTTAGTTAGCCCCTTCGCCATCGCTAAATGTGATAGATATCAACGACGTCATTTATCCTCTGAAGACCCCGGTTATTTCCAGAGATCCCAACACAGATGGTCGGCGTCATATCGACTGCGGATGCGGTCAACCTGTTTTCTTTTCTGGAGTTTCCGATCGTCCTCCTCCTCCTCCTCCTCCTCCTCCTCCTCCTCGTCTAATTTGATTTATTCACGGACAACGGACGGTCCGCTCTTCCTAATGGACTAGATTCGATGTAGAAAGAATCTGCGTCATTCGGGTACTTCCAACGTCGAGGAGGTAAGATGATTCCCCAGGGACGGTAGGGTGGTGAGGTGAGATATGATGTAGTTTTTGATTGAAAGAATTACCGGCTCCCTCGTAGAACGAAAAAGCAATTGACGAATTATGATGGGGCAGAAAATGGTTCAAAATTTCAGCAATTGGTTTAACATCATTTCAAAGGCGTGTATTGGTTAGGGTTAAGGTTAGGGTTAGGGGTAAGGGTTAGGGTTAGGTGTAGGGTTTAACGTTAGGGTTAGGGTTAGGGTTAGGGGTTAGAGTATGGAGTATGGTTTAGGGTTAGAGTTAGGGTTTAGGGTTTAGAGTTAAGGTTAGAGTTAGGGTAAGGGCTATGGTTAGGGTATGGATTAAGGTTAGGGTTAGGGTTTAAGGTTAGGGTTTAGGGTTAGGATTAGGGTGTAAGGTTAGGGTTTAGGGTTAGGGTTAGGGTTAGGGTTAGAGTTAGGGTTAGGGTTAGAGTTAGGGTTAGAGTTAGAGATAGAGTTAGTGAACGGGATTCAAAAGGAAAATGACACGAACTTGTCATTAGTCACCTTTCCCGCGGGCAGAGTCCTAGACATTAACGAATTAAGCTATCTGTATATCTACTTATCTTTTTAACGCATTCGTATCTATCTTACACACACACGTGCTCGTGTTTTTTTGTTGAGTTATACCTTTTTTAAATCTTTTCAATCTTTCTAATGATTTTCTTTGTGCTAAATTTTTTTAAAAATGATAAAATTTTGTATGTATCACTAACGTTTTCGATTCCTCTTTGAATCATCTTCAGGTGTTGATGGCAAAATTGACTAAAATGTTGGTGAAAGATAAACAACAATAAGAAAATTAAACTAATTATCTTCTATAAAACCCCAAATCTTGTAGTCAGAAAACATCCCCTCAACCCAAAAACACCAGAAACAACCAGTGTCGTCGATAAGTTTAAATGCACTTTCGAAGAATGTAACTCCTATAATAATATTAATAGCTACATTGGTTTTACAAGCATAACCCTATCCCATCGCCTCACCATGCATCTCGTGAACGTTATTTCAATTTACAAACATCTATAAAAACATTACCTCCTTCCATCTGATTTAAGACAAACTTTAGTGAACAACACTAAAATAATACATTCCCAGATCAATGATATGCGTATGAGACTAGTAAAACTTTGTTAAATGCTTAGCGTAGTGTGGTTCGTTTTAGTGACATCACCCCGAAATTCGAAAAAAAACGAACATTTTTATTGAATTAATTATTCCTTGCCTTCCTATTTTCTCTCTTCGTATTTATTTGACTACACCAAATAAATTTAGCTATTACTTTTTAAAAAAAAAATTCATAAATAGATTTTCAAAATAGTCAAAACGTTAACGTTTTCTTGGAACAATGTAAGGCGCTCTTTTACGTGCGCGTCTTTTTGATGTATTTTAAAGAATTCTCCTCTTTTCACCAGCTTTTTAGCCAATTTTGCAACTAACACCTGAAAATGATTCAAAGAGAAATCGAAAACGTTAGTGACACATACCGAAATTTTATCAATTTTTTTTATTATATTTTAATACAAAGATAATCATTAGAAAGATTGAATAGATAATTTTTTTTATCGTAACTGAAAGTTTTCACGAAAATATATTTTCTCATTTTTTTTTTCAATTAAGACTATTTTTTGAGTTGTCAATACCTTGAATGTCTGTTTTTTTATTTTAATGTGCTTCTTGTGCCTCATTTAACGACCAATTTTCTGAGTGTCCCCGGATCGGAGCTCTTGATCAAGTAATATAGCGTGGGGAGGTAGTACGGCCTGATCAACAGAGACGATTCAACACCACACCAGTTTTCTTACGGAAAGTGGAACTTCGTCAACGCTGGCGTCCCAAGAATATGGTCAAAACCCGGTGACGCCACATCAATCTACACCATCTGTATTAGCCCGGGATACAAATGGAAGCGAACGACCGCGGGGGCTGCATTATTTCGTTGGTCAAAGAGAGTGAGCCGGTTACACTTTTATTTGAAGTTAAACTTCTCTTAGTAGTAGTTGAGCTGCTTTTTTAAATTTAAAGTTCAACTTTTTAAATTTAAAGTTCAACTTTTTAAATTTAAAACTGAACTTATTTAACTAAATTTAAGCTGTTTGAGTTTTCTTTTTTATCCGATTTGCATTTGTGTTGTTTTAATTTTAAGTTCAACTGTTTCTGATTTAAAGTTCAGATTTTTAAAATTTCAAATTCAAGTTCACCTTTTAAATTTGAAGTTGAGCTTGATTTTTTTTCTTTTTAAATTTACATTAGAGCTGTTTTAATTGGAAGTTCAACTGTTTTTAATTCGAAGTTTGAAGTTAAACTGTTATTGGTCGGAAGTTCAGCTGTTTTTCCTTTCAAATATTTTTGATTCGAAGTTCAACTATTTTTAATTCAAAGTTCAACTGTTTTTGATCGGAAGTTCAACTGTTTTTCATTTCAACTGTTTTGAATTCAAAGTTCAACTGTTTTTACTTCGAAGTTCAACTGTTTTTATTCAAAGTTCAACTGTTTTTGATCGGAAGTTCAACTGTTTTTCATTTCAACTGTTTTGAATTCAAAGTTCAACTGTTTTTACTTCGAAGTTCAACTGTTTTTAATTCAAAGTTCAACTGTTTTTGATCGGAAGTTCAACTGGTTTTCATTTCAACTGTTTTGTAATTCAAAGTTCAACTGTTTTTACTTCGAAGTTGATCTTTATTAATTTGACGTTGTTTTTGTTTCATTAAAGAAATTGTAGATGCTAATTTGAACTGTTATTGATCATACTTTAGTTTCGACGTCATTGTTATTAGTCAATCTATGAAGATATTCGTCAAATTAGGAAGAAATTGGAAAATGAACGAAAATAATGTATATGTTGTACTTTTTAACACAGTGACAAATTATATTTAGGGCAAAAATAAAAGCAGGTGACAAGTATTTTGATTTATATCGACCATAATCGATATCGACCTGATAAGCGCGGTGAATTCAGAAATCAATTTTCTGACTGAGGTGTGATTTGACATCTTAACTCCTATAACACAGACACACACACACATACACACACTCATATATGCGTAGTTTTTATTGTTTTCACTGGCGATAGAAACATAGCTGTTTTCTTAGTATTTCCCACTTCGTCGTTCCTGTTTTAATACGACGTGTCATTATTTTATTTTTATTTTATATATATATTTATAATTTAATTATGTGTTTCTGGCTGTCATAAGCATGGGCAAGGATCGAACCTACGATATTACTGCCTCCATTTTACCACTAGACCACAAACACCTTGCGAAATATGTACGATTATTTATCGCCATAATGTTACCTAGTTTTTGTTATTGTTAAATTAATATATATATATATATATATATATATATATATATATATATATATATATATATATATATATATATGTATATATATATATATATATATATATATATATATATATATATATATATATATATATATATATAATTATTAATGACAATATATGTATTATATATTATTATTATATATATATATAATGTGGGAAAAAAGACAAACGGAAAACAGGTTAAAATGCAGGAGAAAAACAAAAACAAGAGATTTGACCGGTTTCGTTCGTATTAACGAATGTCTTCAGAAAAAGTGAAGATTTGGAAACAATTTTATTTTGTCTTCTTCCCTCTTATCGCCTTCACCCCCTCCACTTACCGCCTCCCCTATTCTAGCTCGGAAAAGAAAATAATAACATTAAAAAAAGGAATAAGAAAAAAGAAATAAAGAGCAATATATCACCTACTTGTCAAATAATATTTCAATGTCGCTAAAAGTCTTCTCATATGGTCCAATCGGATCATCTTTTCCTTCTCCCATGTGTGTGCCTTAAAAATAAAATTGTTTTCCGTTTGTCTTTTTTCACACATATTGTCTACCACAATTAAAAATTTCATTTTCATGACTTATCGTGTACCTTATATATATATATATATATATATATATATATATATATATATATACAGTAATCCAGGTAGAGTAAAGATCCACAGGGTAGAAATCCAAAGGGAATAAAACCGAGCTTATAAAAGAGTGCTAAATAAATATATAGAGCTGTATTGTAAATGTTTTTATTCGAACATGTACAAGGTCTGCTACACTGGCATGTCGATGTTATCAATCTACAGCTATCAAGAGCTGAGGTCTCATCAGGCAGAAGGTTTTTTTGTGATCCAACCCGGTCGGTGAAGTCCAGTGTCCATGACACCTAACTAGACACATTAACCCTCTACAGCCTACGACAACTTTTAAATGGCTACAGACACCCACCCCTAACACCCTCCCTACCTCTCTTTCTATCTCCTCTCTTTCCCTTTCTTTTCCTTTCCCTCGGCCCCCTCTACCTCAGCTCAGCGTTGAATAAAAATAAAAATATGAATTACTGTAAATTAAACTCTTTCAATTAGTTTCTATCATTTTATTCTTTTTTTTATTACCTGCCTTCTTATTCTTCACCTTTTCATTGTTTTATTGCCTACTTAGCTTGGATTCCTTTCAACTCTATTTAACACTTCAAAGTTTTAATCTATTTACAAACCTATTCAAGCATAAATATCTGATCTTTATATAAAATACACACGTGTGCACAAATTAATAGATACACAAGTACATATATAAACATATATACATACATATATCAAAAATAAAATAGGACAACCGAAACATGTATGCACATATGTAACCAATAATGTTTGTATAAATAAAAATTTATACTATATATATATATATTATATATATAATGTTTTTAATATAAATATTAATAATTTTTACCTACGGACACATGTGTTTAATACTTACGCTATACTGGCGATAATTACTGTACGTCGGAGAATTCGAACTCAGTTATCAAGTCACCTTTGAATCTACAGCCCGGTATTCAACCCCTCGGCCACCATTAAGTATCATTAGAAAAGAAAGAGAATTAAACTCTATATAATGCGGGCATACACAATAAGCTAGTCATAATAGTGTTCGACAGCAGAAGCCGGAACATTGCCTTACGCTAAGATTGACAGGTTATTATAAACACTCTTAAAGAGGTTCAATTCTTGTTAAAAGGGGGGCTTATTATAATATTTTTATATAAATATTAATAATTTCTACCTACAGACACATGTGGTTTATACTTACGCAATCATCAATGTAGCATATCATTATTACTGCCGGTCGAATGATTCGAACCCAGTCACAAAGTATATATATATATATATATATATATATATATAGAGAGAGAGAGAGAGAGAGAGAGAGAGATATATAGATAGATAGATAGATAGATAGATAGATAGATAGATTGAAATATCTCTCTCTCTATATATATATATATATATATAGAGAGAGATAGATAGATAGATAGATAGATAGATAGATAGATTGAAATCTCTCTCTCTATATATATATATATATATATATATAGAGAGAGAGAGAGAGAGAGAGAGATAGAGAGATAGATAGATAGATAGATTAAAATATCTCTCTCTCTCTCTCTCTCTCTCTATATATATATATATATATATATATATATATATATATATATAAATATATATATATATATATATATATATATATATATATATATATATATATATATATATATATATATTACATGTATTATATTAGTTTCCGTAGATTTTAATCGGTTGAAACTCCAGTGTTTATAAAAAGTGCTCAATAACAAGTAGAGCTAGTCTTTAGTATAAATTTTTATTCATACAAACATTATTGGTTACATATGTGCATACATGTTTCGGTTGTATTCTTCATAGAGAGTCAATCGCTTCAGACCAAAAACGAGGAATATATATATATATATATATATATATATATATATATATATATATATATATATATATATATATATATGCGCGCGCGCGTGTGTGTGTGTGTGTGTGTGTGTAAAATGAAAAAAGAAAATCCAAAATCTATGTGATTTATGTATTCATCAACGTTTCGTCTTTATTGAAAGACTTCCTCAGGATGAAGAAAACAATGTAGAAAAATCATACAGAATATTAATTTTGATTTGTCAGAAAGTGTCCAGACTTTGGCGTGGTTGTTGACATGAACACGCAGAGAATAAACATCATGATTTTGGTTATAGCGTTATCAGCAGTGTCCTGTCTCTTTCAAAGGACGCGGAATAACTGGGATTGATGGCTTCAACTTTAGCTAGGAACTTTGTCGGGGTTAAAATATGTCACAGCCAAGCTTGGCTAACAGTGGATGTGGGGGCCCGAGGGGGGGGGAGTTTTAATCTGCCGTTTCTTCTAGACTGGGAGGGGAAAGAGGGTGCTTGAAAAATCGATAACATAACTTCGGGAATATGTTCTATATGTGTTTATAGAACAGGAAAGGCTTGGTTTATGAGTTATAGGTTATTGAAACAGATACTGATCGACATTTTCCATTAAACATCTAACACATGCAATGTTTGCGGTAGTGCACTGTTGTAAATTCATACAGATATACATAAACACTATAACTGTTAGATGATCACAGGTAAAATAAGCCTGGGCCTGGTGTTGCCACATCTACCAACAAAACCATAAAAAGATGACACCGAACAAATACAAAAGCCGTGCGGCTCAGAAGAAAGATCTGGGTGGCTCCTTCAATAGCGAACATGTGGGACACGATCGGTACCCTGCGAAAGTTTACTCTTCTTATTTCAGGTTACAGAATACTACATACGAAAGATAGCTAAGTAAATGTGATCAGCTCAAACCAAAGACCACACAGGGGGAGAAATGGACCACAAAACAAAATTAGACAATAAATGGAGTGCTAAAGTGTCTCCCTTGCACATCGGAACATAATCCGGAAAATATGCGACCGATTTTCCAAACACCCTGTATCTATAATTCTTTGGACAAACCGAACATATTATTCCATCTTATAGAAAGTAAAATCATTCGTCCAGTCTACTCATTCGGGCAAAAGCCGTAAATCAAACTATTGTAAAGAATACCACCAGGATCAAGGCATTTTTTGTTTGGCCACAAGAACCATCCCTGACACCATAAATCCTGCAAAACGGTTACATTAGTTTTTCTGTAACCAATTTTATTTCCTTTGTGTATTTTCTCTGTTTTCTCTTTTTAAAAGAAACCTTCGTAAAAACAAAGGTCCACTCATTCATCATGAATTTCATCTTGGCCATGGTCTTAAAGTAATTCTCTTCGACTGTCAGACGATCTCTGTCCGCCATTTGGAATGGATAATTTATGGTGATGACGCGAAAACGGTGGATTTCAGACGATTTTTTGTTTAATCTTTTAAAGCGGAACACGGGATCATGAAAATGGAAGCTGGGATTGTCTCATAGACAACTTGTTTTTTCGTGCTTAGGGAACAAACAGATTATAAGTTCATATATATATATATATATATATATATATATATATATATATATATATATATATATATATATATATATATATATATATGTAAAGATAGATGAAATAAGAGGGATAAACATGTACGAATGACAAATTTATTTCAACTTCGATTGTTCAATGCAAGGTGTACTCGGTAAAAATAAAATATGTTTATTATTCTTTCCTTAAGTCAAGGCTTTTCAAAGATTAAAATCTTATCATCAGAGGAATTACATAGATAAATAAGTTGGCAGTGGAAATGCCAAAATTCAAAATTTGAAAAAATATTAAGTAATGGAGAGTATTAAACATATTTTTATTTTTACCGAGTACACCTTGCATTGAACAATCGAAGTTGAAATAAATTTGTCATTGATACATGTTTATACCTCTTCTTTCATCTATCTTTATAATTGCTCTATCTCGTATATCGAGCTTACACCATTTCACTATAGGTTCTATCTACTAAAAGTATACTTTTAGTTTCATATTTTAATTTCATATATATATATATATATATATATATATATATATATATATATATATATATATATATATATATATATATATATATATGAAGAAGAATGGAAAGGAATTAGAGAAGCAAAAGCCAAATCATAATTCAATTCAATTGCTCAGAGCAAGGTATATTCCGCAAAAAAGGCAATTTATTCAAGTTAAATTTTCCTTAAGCCAGGCAATTCAAAGATACAAAATATTATCATCAGAGGAAGTCGCTGGGATAGATAAGTTGGCAAAGGCCAAGATTTAAAATTTGAAAAAATAAAATAAAAGTTGTAGGGGAAGAAACACAGGGCAAAATTCTGCCCGAATGCAAGCAAATGTCCGATTGCTAATCTTGGCCTTTGCCAACTTATCTATCCCAGCGACTTCCTCTGATGATAAGATTTTGATCTTTGAATTGCCTGGCTTAAGGAAAATTTAACTTGAATAAATTGCCTTTTTTGCGGAATACACCTTGCTCTGAGCAATTGAATTGAATTATGATTTGGCTTTTGCTTCTCTAATTCCTTTCCATTCTTCTTCATTCTACCTGCTCTATCCTGGATATTGAGCTGTATACTCTTCACAATAGGTTTTACTTTTCCTAAAAGTTCGCTTTTAGTACACCACTTTATATATATATATATATATATATATATATATATATATATATATATAGAGAGAGAGAGAGAGAGAGAGAGAGAGAGAGAGAGAGAGGTTTCGAGTACATCCGGGAATTTTCAAGCACATGAATCTGCCATCGGTAATCACGTGGTTGGTACAAATAGTTGTTCTGACCAGTATTCCGATGGTTAGTTTTCTGTTTTACACAGTTCAAAGTCGAGCTATCATCTCAATATTATTGAGGCGTTAGTTATTAACAATTCTCGACCTAGCCTGTGTACACAAAATATTTTAGAAACATCAGTTGGAGATCTTCAATGATGAAAATCCACCATAACGTTGATAGATTTACTGCTTTGTGTTTTCTCCTCTCAATTGTTTTCTCGAGATAAAACAATTTTTCTCCTCATATCTCATTCGATTTTTTTATTAGTAATTTTATTATCTTATCATTTCTATAATTTTGGGATTTCATGATGCGTTTCGAGCTTTCCTGCTTGCTCTCTTCAGATATATATTCCATTTGAAAATATGTGTTATTTTTAACAGTTTGCTGTTTCTGCGCATGTGCGCGCGTATATATGTCTGTGTGTATGTGTGTGCGTGGGTGTATGTGTTTTCATAGTTGTTTCTTCTCTGGATCAAAGTTATTTGTAAAAAACAAGTATGTCTGATTTTGACTTTTATCTTTCTGGTCATCTTCGTGTCCGGCGGTTGATTACACTTTGTTCAGAATGCTTAAAGTTCATCTTTAAATTTTATGACTTTTTCGGCAGTCTGTCTGTCTGCGTGTGTGCGTGTGTGTGTGGCTAGCTATGGTCCACGGCGGGCGCATACACATGTGCGTCGGCCTCTGGCTACAGATACATACACACATACCTATACACATATACATATATATATGTATATCTACATATATACACATATATAGATATCGATAGATAGATAGATAGATAAATAGATATATATATATCTACATATATATATATATAGATAGATATATATATCTACATATATATATATATCTACATATATATATATATATATATATAGATATATATCTACATATATATATATATAGATAGATAGATAGATAGATAGATAGATAGATAGATAGATAGATATATCTACATATATATAGAGAGAGATGGATAGATAGATAGATAGATAGATAGATGTATATATACGTATATATATATATATAGAGAGAGAGAGAGATCTACATATATATATATATATATATATATAGAGAGAGAGAGAGAGAGATATTAATATCTACATATATATATATATATATATATATATAGAGAGAGAGAGAGAGAGAGAGAGAGAGAAAGAGAGAGAGAGAGAGAAATAGAGAGAGCGGAAATAAAGGTCAGAGGGAACAGTCCTGTATATATGTAGAATCCAATTGGACACAACTAGAGGGATAGATAGATAGATACGTATATATATATATATATATATATATATATATATATATATATATATATATATATATATATATATATATATATTGGTACAGAACAATTAGTACAACATTCGTACCGTCGGTTTCAAGCGCAGAAGGACTTAGCCATCCGGCTCTCTTCAGCTTCTGTTGTCATTTGTTTCGGAAATGTGAATTCACGTGTCACTCTCGTTTGGACGCGTTATTTGCTTAGAGTGTTATGTATGTTTGTTTAAATTTAGTGTAAGGAAGGTTTAATAAGGTTTGAAAAAAAGGGGGAGGGTGAAAAGTAACAGTTGAGATTTAAACCGGAGAAGATTTAAAGAGATATAACAAAAAATAATAAAATATAAAGAATAAAATTTTAAAACAAAAATAAAATGAAAAAAAACAACCAATCAACAAATTGAAACAGAACCGAGCAGATCTTGGAAAAACAAAGGGGTCGATATAATTTCGGTAGTGTTATAATACTAGTTGTTAAAGATCAGTTAGGTACACTCCTGAGGATTAGTAATGCCCTGCAACTGCAGTAAAATGTTAACTTAAGTAATTTTAATTTCATTTTACTTATTGATATATATATATAAATTAATTAATTTATAAGTTAATTTTAGCGTACATTATATATATATATATATATATATATATATATATATATATATATATATATATATATATATATATATTGTCAGATTGACATCAGTATAAATAACCCTAGAGTGAAGAATGTCATGAAGAGCAAAGACACAACCCATGAAGAGAACCCCAGGGAAAACCTGCAAGGATCTGCTACGCGCCCACGTTGTGTTAGAAAGACAATCAAATCCAGCTGACATGATCATTCGAATTCTTGAAAACCCTGGGATGGTAATAATGACATTTCAACTCTAAAAGGCTTGTCTACACTCTGTGACATTATCAGATGAAAGTTATGTCTGCAGGCTATTTTGAATTGATCATATTTATTACACGCACACGTACATGCACATACATACACTCACTTTATATATCTATTATTATACTAAATGTGAGTCAATCAACGGTCGTTTGCCCGTGGATTGTTTCACACAAAATACACGCTAAAATATTTCCTCAGTTTTAGGACTTAGTTATGTTTAACCCAACTTCCATTTTGATTGTTCTGGTTAGCCGAAATTTGCAAAAAACTCAAATTACCTATCTTGGCCTTTTGGCTAAGATCAAAGTGTAGTATCTGTTCCGATGGATACTGCACCCCATAGACTGGTTTTGTCTTGGCCTCCGGGCCTTGATTTATGCCGGTCTATGGGTCTGTCCTGTACAGTTCTAGGAGGTCCACCCTCCCAGGCTTCGCCTCCCCTCTTTGGGGAGGAGTAAGTTTATTGCTTACTGCCTGAAGCGCCCCTACCGGGGAATGCCGACGGGGCTGCCCAGGACATTTTTTAAACCCCACTTTCCCGACCCGACCTTGGGTCACATCTTACTTGTGGGAATAAGATAAAAACTGGCCTTGTGCCTAACTCTTGGAGAGGAGTAAATCAAAACTCGAATGACCTATCTCTTACAAACTTTCGATCTATCACTTTCATCCTCTCTCACTATTGTTGGGCCGCCGCAACTCTTATACTATACGTCATCTATGACTTTCGCTTCTGTCGCTCTCTCTCCTTCTTTCTCGATTGGTATAGTCCATTATATACAAGAGGAAGTAGTACTACAGGCAGTAATGCTATGTAACATATAGTTGGAGAGAAAAAGATAGAAAGCGTAATATATATATATATATATATATATATATATATATATATATATATATATCCACATCCACACAACATCGGGCGTGACTTCTAGAAGACCAGGAAGGATTATTACGAAAAAAATTATTAATACCTTTTATTTGCCTAAAGCTCTGTCGAGGCTTGTTATATCAAGCGAAATATTAGACAAAAAAAAGCCAAGATAAAGAAAAAAAAATGTTTTCATTTTTTATTTTGATTTGAATAAAAATATCTGCATCTAACACATGGTTGTTATAAAGGCATTTTGCCTCTATCTTTATGTTTAAAATTCTAAAGATGCTTAAAAAAATGAACTTTCCCAAAGTTATATATATATATATATATATATATATATATATATATATTCATAAATAAATATTAAATCATATTTACCTACAGACGATGACGTTTTGAGCTTTTTACTCTCATCAGTGTAGGGAAGTGAAAATTTCAGACGGTCATAAGCCGCAAACCCGGTTCACAGTCACCTTTGACTCCGCACGCTTTCGCTATATCCTCTCGGCCATAAGAAATTGTCACGTGATACGAAGAAATTAAGTTATATGTATGCCAAGCACAGCATAAATATCAAGACAGACTAGAGAACTCAACGAACTTACCCCGAGCCTTGCTTTTTAGCTTAAGTGCATGTCTATTTTTAGATATCCTTTACAGTCCTCAACTTTAATTTTTTCTTAAAAGGGCTTCATAATGATATTCATAAATAAATATTAAATAATATTTACCGACAGACGACGTCGTTTCGCACTGTTTGCTATCATCTCACCTTTGACTTCGCACGCTTTCGCTCTATCCTCTCGGCCATTAGAAATTATTACGTGATACGGAACAATTAAGTGATATTATTGCCAAATACTAATATATATATATATATATATATATATATATATATATATATATATATATATATGTGTGTGTGTGTGTGTGTATATATATATGTATATATATATTATTACTTTGATTTATTAATTCTATACCTATCATATATATATATATATATATATATATATATATATATATATATATATATATATATATAATGGTTAATTTATATATACATAGAATGGTTACACATTTCAAAACTAGTTTTAGTCATAGCTATAAGCTTAGCATACACAGGGGGGGGGGAAGTTCTGTTCTTTACATGTACATAATTTAGTCTGACCAACATGGTCTACACACATTCTGGTAGCAGTCGTCCAGACTCCCAGAACATTATAATCAACAAATGTAAGTTCATATTGTACCGTTATGCGAAATTTATATCCGTTAGTCACGTGACTAAATTGAAAACATTTTTTTAACATACCGTTATACCTTTATATATTTTGATTTCTGACGTCATCAAATCAATGTTAAATGAGATTTCTACTGGAGAAATTTTCGGGAACCATTCCCTTCTTCAAGCCTTCAATGAAGTGTGATCAGAAGTTCTTGAAAAATATTAATTTTAGTTCGCCGTTTCTTAGAACTCTGTTGACACTCATTGGAGGCTTGAAAAAGGGAATGGTTCTCGAGAATTTCCTACAGCATACCCTAACACAAAAGACAAACAAAAACAGAAATTGGGATTTACTAAGCTTCTAAAATCGTCCAATAAATTCGGCACGAAATTATAAGAGTTGCACGTTTATTTTTTATTCCTTATTTTTTTAACTCACTTTTTCTCTTATGATTTTCCGTTGACTGATTACACCTATAATATATATATATATATATATATATATATATATATATATATATATATATATATATATATATATATATATATATATATATATATATTATCGGGAGAGAGACAAAAAGATAGAAAGAGAGGGAGGATTTATGAGATGGCAATTTACTGAAGAGATTAAACAAATTGTTTTTATTTTCCGGTTGAAAGGAATCAAAAATACTTATTCATCCCAAAAAACACTTGTCTGTCTTTAGAAGGAAAATCGATTAAAACTATCCTTTTTTTGTTTTGGTTGTTTGTTTTTTGTTTGTTTTTGTAGATGCGTCTTCTCATCTCTCTCGAGGGTTTTGTCTGTCGGTCGGTCACGCATCAATTTAGAATATCGTTTTCATCGCTAAACGCTCAGATTGAATAGACGCATCTTATTTTAAATAGTATTCACCATTGTTCTGTCACATTTTAGTCAGTTTTAAGGCTTACGCTTAAAATACAATTGTTTAGTCTTTCACTTTTACGTTTGAACTAGTTTTTTACCTGTTCTGTCACATTAATGTATCAAGCTTATGTCTGTAATAGAACTTTCGCTTAAGTTAGAAATATGATTCGATCGCCAAAAACGAGCAGATAAAATGGTCGCATCTTTAAAAAAGAACATCCAAATGGATGCTGTAACTGGTCTTTTCAGCGGAGAGGAGTTTGGTCATTTAATTCATGACCTAAAGATGTCCCAATTTACTTGCCTCCCCACGAGGACAGAGTTAGAGACAAGGTCGGTTTTTAAATGTGGGAAAAATCAAGCTCCCAAAAAAGGGGCTCTATGGATTGGAACAAAAAAATTAAATTACTTCAGTCTAGAAGGATTTCTCCTCTATTGAACGAAGACAAACATTTAAGGGTAGTATCATTTGAACAGATACTACACGTTGCTCCAAGCCAAAAGAAACAAATATGTTGTTCTAGTTTGATGTGATCTGCAACAGTTATGAACAATGTGTGCCTGAAACCATCTAGGATTTCGGGTCTTTCAGCACCAAACTCCTTCACAGATCCAACAGATCTAATGCTGATCAAATACTAGGGTGTGACCCTAATAGTGTGTTTGCTACTAAAAATGTGTGATATCTTATCAGAACATATTAAAACAACGACTGATATATATTCGTCTAGATATGATAATGCTATGTTAAACTTAAACATGACAGATCGATGAAAATGCCACTTACAACAGGCGTGACAACCCGACCGACAGACATTTTTTAAACTAACTAAGGGGGTAGTAATTCTGACCAAACAAGTTACGGGTGCTTATATATATATATATATATATATATATATATATATATATATATATATATATATATATATATATATATATATATATATATATATATGAAACTAAAAGTATACTTTTAGTAGATAGAACCTATAGTGAAATGGTTTAAGCTCAATATACGAGATAGAGCAATTATCTCCATTGCTTAATATTTTTTCAAATTTTGAATTTTGGCTTTTCCACTGCCAACTTATCTATCTATGTAATTCCTCTGATGATAAGATTTTAATCCTTGAAAAACCTTAAGGAAAGAATAATAGACATAATTTTATCAAGTACACCTAGCATTGAACAATCGAAGTTGAAATAGATTTGTCATTCGTACATCTTTATCCCTCTTCTTTCATCTATCTTTATATATATATATATATATATATATATATATATAATTTTTTATTTTATTTAACATAGTTCACCCCAAACAAGATAGTACGCCACTGCAGACGTAAGGGGCTACTGAGAAATGGGTGAGAGTTTGTTTTTTGTTTTTGTTTTTTTTGGGGGGAGGGGTGTCAACCTAAATTGGGAGCTGTGCAGCGAGATGTCTGTGTATATATATATTATAAGTCAGGTTCATATTATATTCCAATAACCATGTTTTTATTTTATTATTTGTAATTTTATTTTTTCACATTTCAAAAAAACATAACATTTTTTGTGAGATATATTTTGTACGGTCCGTTTCATTTGTCTTGTGCCCAACAACATTTTTATGTCAATATATATATATATGTGTGTGTGTGTGTGTGTGTGTGTGTGCGTTTGCTGTGTTTATATTAAACTATCGGTACCTCGTAGAAATTCCACGCTTGTTTTTTTCATCTCCCCGTAGAAAAATCAATTCGTGTAGATTAGCATTTTCCCCGATCCCTTTTTTTTTTTTTTTTAGAATTTGGTAATTACAGCGGATAGGTGTTGAAGATTGCCAACATCTATAATAAATAAAAACACCACCCACACATCAGTATAATTTACTGGTAATCCTAATGTATCCCTACAATATCTATAGTACATAGATTTAAGCTTTAATAATACACAGAAAATTCTTCTTCGGTAAAGAAAATAGTCATCAATTAAATAAAACAAATATGTTTCTTTCTTTTTTTTAATTTTAACACTTATACGACGCGTTCTTGCTTCTGGTAAGGTGTGAGCAACCTGGGAATCCATCTAATGCATATGCAAATGGTCCTGAATTATAGTTTCTACAGACCCTGTACTAATCTTGACCTCTTGGGTTATTTGGCGAATAGTAATGCGTCGATCTTCCAAAATGGCAACTTCAACTTGACGCACAGATGCCTCATCAATAGCAGAAGAGCGACGACCAAGTCTGGGAGCTGTTTCCACAGACTTCCGGCCATGTTTAAATTCACGATGCCAGCGTTTTACAAGGTCATATGATGGGGCATCATTACCATAAGTTTCTTTCATTTCATCAAAAGTCTCCTTTGGTGTGCGTCCTTTCAAATACAAACACCGGATCACTGCGCGACATTCAAATGGCTCCATTTCACACTTGACTCAGTTCAAACACCTGTAAATCAGAAACCACAATTAGTTCAGAGCTGTTTTTTGCAACATAACGCATACAGATATAAATCATTACACATGCCAAGTTTCACCTAGATCAGACAACTGAAAGTGGGTCAGGGGCATTACTTATTGAACACCCCTCGTATGTGTATTAAAATGGCTTTATACAACTAAGCTGCAAAAAGTAGGTTTTTAAACTAAAAACCGAACAACAACAAAAATTGAGATTCGGAACAATTTATTTCAAAATGGATGAAGTCATAGAATTTACCTTAACAACACTGGTACATTTTAAAACACTTTTTTGCATTGCATTTCACATTTGGCAATCGGACGATTTCATTAAAATAAATGAGTGTAGTAGGTGATGACGTACGTACGAACATTAAATTGTTTAGTGCCTTTCTTTTACTAACGATTCACCGTTCATTAAGGCCCAAACCCTAACCCTAACCTTAACCCAAAGACCACTCGTGGACTGGTGTAAATAGTTTCATTTTCATATATATATGTACATATATATATACATACACACACACACACACATATATATATAAATATATATTTTTTGGCTTTATATTTTCATTTACATATATATATATATATATATATATATATATATATATATATATATATATATATATATATATATAAATATATATATATATATACATATATATATATACACACACACACATATATATATATATATATATATATATATATATATATATATATATATATATATATATATATATATATATATATAAACATGCGTATAAATATTTATATATAAACACATCAGGACGGAATAGGAATTTTGGACCATTTAATGATTATTTATTCAACAGAGATACAAATATTTCCTGGCAGGGAGGCTAATTTGTCTTTAGTGAGAAAATAACTTATCAATTTCTCATAAGCACTTGTAACATTTTTTAATATTTTAACTTTCTTCATATTCTCACTATTTTCATATATAAGATATATCTTATTTGAAGATATATCTTATTTGAGATAAGATATATCTTATTTGAAGATATATCTTATTTGTCCATTCTCTTAATAGTTCTTTATCATGCATTTCTTTATACTTTATTTTGTTAAAGTTCATTTTGCTTAATCTTCTATTAAACTTGTAAAATGATTTCTTCAGTGTAAACACCATCCTCGATCCAAGTTAGGTCCCTCGTACAGTAAACCAATGCTTTCTCAGGTGGATGGTGAGACTAACACGTTGATGTACAATCCTCGAAATTGTGTGGTCTGAAGCTCGATGACCGATTGGTTGCTTTGTCAATCACCCTGTGTCGAAAAGTTCGGCATAACTAATTGTGCTGTGTCCGATTTAGATTCTGAGCAAGCAAGCCGGAATAAATATTCACATACAAAAATGGCAAAGACATTTTTGTCTTTTAATAATATACTTTACTAGAAGAATACTCGTCCCATGACGGGTAAAATTAATTCTCTGAACAAAACAGTTTGGCGCCATTTAAAAAAAAAAAATTTTTTTATGGAAATCGTTCCAGACATGGCATGAAGCCACTTGATGTAAGGAGCTAAAAAATACTACTTCAATGTCAAAAACTAGCCAACGATAAGTGTTAAATGGATAGATTCCTACCAAAAAAACAGCAATTCTTGCCCCTTTGTCAGAAACATCGTTCATGGAATGTGAGGACTAAAAGACAAAATAAGGAAAGCGAGAGTTACGAGGCTGCCGGAAGTAAACCCAAGTTAGTCACTTTCTACTCTCGTTTTATGTCTTCTTACGTAGATTAAAATCAACAGATAATGCTACTAAACCTTACGTTTAGAATCCTTATTCCTATTTTGATCAAAATCCATTATGTGATTTTGATTCTAGAAAATGTCGAAAATTCAAGGGGTCTTAAGAAGAAATTGAAATTCAGGGAATCTTGCTTAATTGATATAAATGACTATGGATCAAATTTAATGCAAATCTGAAATATTTGAATTTTCAAATAGGAGGTTGTCCCCATATTATGCTCCCTAAAAACCCTTTAATTGATGTAAGGAGCTAAAAAATACTACTTCAATGTACAAAAATTAGCCAACGATAAGTGCTAGATGGGTAGATTCCGACCCATAAAACAGCAATTCTTCCCCCTTTGTCAGAAACATCGCTTATGGAGTGTGAGGACTAAAGTACAAAATAAGGGAATCGAGAGTTACTAGGCTGCTGAAAGTAAATCCAAGATCCACTTTCTACTCTCCTTAAATTGCAGACGATGGTTCAATCTGGAAAAAAAATGTGATTCCTTAAGAGGACGTTTTAACAAGAATTTGTTTACATTAGACTTGAAAACGACCATGCTGTAGTCAGCTGGGAAGCACATCCGTGGTATTGCGTTCCATAGACGGACGGTTCTTGGAAATAAACTGTGCACACAGAAGTTCCGGTTAACTCTACGTATACAGAGGAAGAAGGAAATGCTTTTTCTAGTGGTTGTAGCTAAACGAGTTCTTGCTGTGAATGTTTTCTAGCGGGTGAACCAGGGGTTGGAGCCAAGTCGAGCACCTACCACGAAAATAACCATTGAGTAGAGAAAGACTAACAACGTACTTTTTGCGATACAAAATAATTTCTTTAGACCATTTCCTCTTCACATTTTTCGCTATAATTTCTACTGCCGCTATTTTCATTTAAAAAATGCACCTCAGACGTAAATGAAAACATTTTGAATTGACAAAGAAAGAAGAAAAAAAACTTTTAACACGAAAATAATTAAGAAGTTTCGTAAAATAACAAACGTCTGACGGGCAAACGGGAACCTTACAAAAATCAAAGAAATAAAGAGTGGGGGCGGTGTAACGACAGACGTCAATCGTCTCCAAGGTTTGCTGAAATATCAAAGACGAACGCGAAGAATGCGTCTTGTACAAGAATTTCCAGAGGGCGAACAGTTTTCCGAAACAGAAAACAAGATGTTTTTTTGTTTTTTTTTGAAAATGATTGGTTTTACTATTTAGCTGTCAAGTCTTGCTAAAGAAAAACAGCGTATTGCTGATGAATTCGACTTATCTTGTCAAGCTCACAAGGTATAGGAACGAATTACTGTTACATAACCAAAGCCCTTAGTTGAATGGAGGAGTGATTGACGGATATGGAGGTCTAAATTTAACTACGTGACTTCCGGAAGAAAGGAGATCTTTCTCTTCCTAGTAATACTTCGAGCAGATCAGACGCATAAAACGCGCCGTCCTCAGTGGAAGGCGCGTACAATTTTTATATGAAAACGTTTGTTTAGAAATATAAGGTTATCTGGTGGAATGTGACGTAATTCCGTTTACAAACATACAACAAATCACCATTATTAAACGATAATAAATATATTTTATATATATTTCTCACCTTATAAAGTAAAGTGCTATAATCCTCTATTTGACTGCCCGGTATAGCTTAATAAACAAATGCTACATATAAGAATCTGATTCGTATGTGATTTTGTGCAATTACTGGCACGTGTTTTCACAAATAATTTCAGTTTCATCCGAATTCGACAATTCTTACATTTTATCCTATCAGCTGTTTTGTCTTTCCTTAATTATTTCTAGCCCAGAACCCCTACAGGCACTCAGTAATAAGTCTCCATCCGTTGACGCATAACAGAACAAAAGAAATACGGAATAAATTTGATTAGTGTAACTTTTACCTATTACACCGTGTATTAGATAACTTCTTATTAATTACGACTCCGACTAGCGATGGAGCCGCTTATAAAACATTTTATAAAATTTTGTTACCTGATTAAAAATTATATAATAAAGATTTAAAAATTCCCGAGCACATTTTTTAATATACATAGCAAACTGGACCATATTTTTCATTTGTTTAAAAGTAATATTTGCTAAAAAGTTTGCACTATTTTTCACTTAAGCTAGTCACACATG
Organism: Sepiola atlantica; assembly: GCA_963556195.1. Lineage (NCBI taxonomy): Eukaryota > Metazoa > Mollusca > Cephalopoda > Sepiida > Sepiolidae > Sepiola > Sepiola atlantica. The sequence continues at coordinate 60,074,445 of OY744546.1, read as the reverse complement.
AGTGATTCGGTTTCCATTACTGCCGCGTTTGCTCCTTGCTCATGGAGAAAAAATACTTGTAGACTGATGCATTATAATGAAAGTCTGTTCAGAACGATATATTATTTTTTATTTCCAACCAATTAGTAATTATCACATCATCAAAACCAGAGTTTAATATTGAAAAAAGGATTTCAAACATGTTCGTTTACCTAGAAACTGAATCAAGTTTAGTCATCAGGCGAGAAAGTGTCAGACTGAATAGGTCCGTTGTCATAAAAAATATATAATAAAGATATTACATTTTTTAGAAAAGACAGAGTAAACTGGGTCTTATTTTTGTTTGTTTAAAACTAATATTTGCTAAAGATGTTGCACTATTTTTCACTTAAGACAATTACTTGCGCATGGAGAAAAATACTTGTAGACTATATTTTTATTAATTATCACATAATCTCAAACAAAAGCTTTCAGACATGTTTGTTTACTTATAAACTGAATGAAGTGTGGTCACCAGACAAGAACGTGTTAGACGGAAGAGTTCCATCAAAAATGAGATGAACACCCATACGTAACCTTACAGCATAATACGATTGGTTTATTGGTCAATTTTTATTTACATATTTAATTTATATTTACTTTTAGTTTTCATTTAAATCTAATTTATATTTTATCGTCTAACTGTTCTACTTTTTATTTATAATTTAATTTATATTTATTCTTAATTTTCACCGTGGGAGTAAAAATACGGTGTTAAGGATAGACAGAAACTTACGGGTGCACTTCAAGATTCGGGCCACTTCCATTGTCTTCCCCGGTAAATCTTATGTATGAATACAATTTTAGCTTTATGTAGATTCGCTAACCTTTTTTTCTATAGCGAACATACGCACATACATCGTTGATATGGATTCTGTTGAATGAGCCATAAGATTCCGTATTGTAAACGTGGTCGGGCTTTTGTAAATCAATTGAATCCGAACGCAACTTAAATACAACATCCAATGATTAACGGCCTCTTTGATTATTTACAATGGCGCGGAATTCTGTTGGTGGATCGTCTTTGCCGACGGCTGGAAATCCGGAGAGAACCGAATTCCAAATACTAATTTTTTACTTCATCGACTCCCACGAAAGTGATTCACCACCGAAACCGTTCCGATAGACCACGACCTGGGAATTCTCCATGCAAACGAAACGTTCCAATTGTGTTGACTCACGCTTTGCTCAATGATTGCATCTGCCACATCCGCTGATACCTAAATTCAAAGATACCCCACACACACACACACACATATATATATATATATATATATATATATATATAAAATTGTAAAAAGAAAAACTATACACAACGCTCGAGTATTTCATCATGTATTTTTGCCCATAAGGCTCACATTCGAAATTTTAAATGAGATGATTTATTTATTTTATTTGTTTAAATAGCAAAAAAGAATTCTTTTATATATATTTTTATATTTTTATATTTCTGCATATATTAAAAAATTAATCTTACTTCTGTCACCCCTCCTCGATTATTTTAACATTTACCTCCTTTTTACATAGACCAATCAAAAAAGTGAATTTATCTTTTTAAGACGATCAATTTCTCTCATTATTTGTTTTTTTTGACATGGTTGTCTATACATCTGAGGAGACCTAATTAAAGGGGTCGAAATAAGTTATTATGTGTACAACCTTAATGTGTGTATAGTTTTTCTTTTTATAATTCTGTTTTGCTCTGTTTAAATTACATTGAGCTCTGTTATTCAGATTCTCTACACAAAATTGAAATCTACACACTATATATATATATATATATATATATATATATATATATATATATATATATATATATATATATATATATATATATATATATGGGAAAAGAAGGATGAAGGTAATCCGACGTAATGGGAAAATGAAAAAGGAAAACCAAAAAGGGATGTTTTTTTATGTGTACATCAACGTTTCGTCTTTATTTATAAGACTTCATCAGGATGATAATATAAAGAAAAATGTCATGCAAGTACGTGCACATATAGGATTGACATTATGGGAAGAAGGGAGGAAAGTAGTAGCCACTACTGGAGTAAACAGTAGGGCTGACATCCGGACTTAGTGGAGTCAGTAGTGAGGAATGAAAGTAAATGTTTATGAAACTGAGTTGAGAAGAGAGAAAAGGTGGGGGTGAGCAGGGATACTATGGCTGGTTGTAAGAGAAAAGGGTGGGGGGATGAGCGGGGGTAATGTGGATGGCAGTGAGTGAGGGAGTGGAGGGGTGGGGAAGAAGTGGCTACTACTTTCCTCCCTTCTTCCCATAATGTCAACCCTATATGTGCACGTACTTGCATGACATTTTTCTTTATATTATCATCCTGATAAAGTCTTATAAATAAAGACGAAACGTTGATGTACACATAAAAAACATCCCTTTTTGGTTTTCCTTTTTCATTTTCCCATACATATATATATATATATATATATATATATATATATATATATATATATATATATATATATATATATATATGGCATTTCAGTTAATCTAGAAGCTTTGCCGAAGTGGATCGATCCGTTCGCATAGACGATACGCATTAACTTAAGGTTTACAGCGGATTTTACAGAATCTTTCAAATTTCGGTGGTCAGAGTTCGAGAAATAATATATGGGTCTTAATCGTTATTGAGTTATATTAAATTGATTTAATTATATATAATATGAGAATATGTGGTCAGTGATGCTATCTATGGCTAGGTGTGCGTGTATTGAAGTGTAGAGGGAGACGACGCCGAGGCTGGATATGTAATTGTTAGAGCGTAGTTACCGGTGTTAAAGTAAGGGTAGAGCTGCTGACATGTGCGGGGAAGGTGGAGATTTGTTTATAAATACTTGAAACTTGTAAGTCTAAGTTTATTGCTTGAGAAGGAGTAGGCATGATTAGTCAATCTGGTCTTGAAGTGTGAATGTGTCAAACTGATATAATTTTTTTTATAACTGATTATTTAATTCTATTGATTTTAGCTTCGTAAACTCTGTTGTGTTATTGGCACTTTTTGTGTAATGTCCAATTGTCTGGATTTCAGCAATTACATGTTCGTTTATACAGTGAAGTTATATTATTACAGTTATGTTTACTTATTAACTTTATAGTATGTGTTTTTTTATATTAAAGTTAGGTTGCACATGAGTAACTGATTTTAAATGTATTTATATTGAATATTTTATGCAGTGAGTACTTGAGTAATAAGTGTTTAGAAATTAACGCTAAATATATTTTTTCACAAACTATTTTGTTACCTTTGCTTGTAAAGAGGCGCGATCGAAATTCTTTTTTTTCTTTCTAGATTTTGTTTTTTTCTACTGTTAGTAGTTGTGTTAGAAAACTAGGACGATTACTTAAAAGAAACACAGTGTTTAATAACACAGTTCATCGTACATAAATAACTGGTTATTTTTTGCGTTTTGGTAAAACACACAC